>VDFB02000015.1:159975968-160338465 GCA_007258455.2 Sequoia sempervirens | reverse complement strand
CCCTTAATTAACATGTTCTATTATGACCCCTTAAGACATCCCCTTAAGACCCCTTAAGACATCCCCTTAATTAACACGTTCTATTATGACCCCTTTAGACATCCCCTTAAGACATATTCTAACCCCTTAAGACATCCCCTTAAGACGTTCTATTATTATGACCCCTTAAGACATCCCCTTAAGACGTTCTATTATGACCCCTTTAGTTCCCTTAAGACATTCTATTATGACCCCTTTAGACGTCCCCTTAATTAACATGTTCTATTATGACCCCTTTAGACACCCCCTTAAGACGTCATTATTTGTTTTGACAACTTATAAATTAGTGTTAGATGAACCCTTACCCTGTCCTAAAATTAATCCTATCCCTAAGCCTTGTTGTATCTGACCCTAATTGAAACCTAACCCTAACTCTAGTTGTGTCCTAATCCTAACCTTTACCCAAAGTTTTATCATATAACCCTAACCTTAATTCACAGAGAAAATTTTGTGGGTCATATTTCTATTTCTTATGTACAAAATTTATGTGATATTCTATTTTTTTTCTTGTTATTGACACATGGAGACAAGACTTTTATTCATTTTTCATACACAACACACAATCATGATATTCTAAATGGGGGAAACAATAATGAAATTAAGTTTCCTTTGGATTGAGCTCCATATTCATCATTTTTAAAATTTATCATGTGTGTACACTACGTATTCATCACCTAATGGTTACAATTGTTTTACATATACATATTCTTATGTTATCATAATTTATGTGATATTCTATTTTTTTTCTTGTTATTGACACATGGAGACAAGACTTTTATTCATTTTTCATACACAACACACAATCATGATATTCTAAATGGGGGAAACAATGATGAAATTAATTTTCCTTTGGATTGAGCTCCATATTCATCATTTTTAAAATTTATCATGTGTGTACACTACGTATTCATCACCTAATGATTACAATTGTTTTACATATACACATTCTTATGTTATCATAATTTATGTGATATTCTATTTTTTTTCTTGTTATTGACACATGGAGGCAAGACTTTTATTCATTTTTCATACACTACACACAATCATGATATTCTAAATGGGGGAAACAATGATGAAATTAATTTTCCTTTGGATTGAGCTCCATATTCATCATTTTTAAAATTTATCATGTGTGTACACTACGTATTCATCACCTAATGGTTACAATCGTTTTACATATACACATTCTCATGTTATCATAATTTATATTTTTTCTAATGATTACCTCTTTCCTTAATTTTTAGTAGGAACACTTTTTTCCATTACTAGTGAGAAACTAATGGTGTCATTTTATAAATATGTACATTAGCTAATTATATCAATACCTTGTTAGATTTTTTCACTATAAAGAATTTTATTTGCTTAAGAGTTTAGAGCAATGACTTTATTTGTCAATTTAGTTAAGGAAAAATTAAAGAATAAAATAACAAAGAATGGTGATATCCATGATATTCACAAGGTATAGGAATTCCAAGTGCACCAACAATGAGGTAAAATTCAATTTATAGAACTAAATAAGTAGGTAAATCCACATAAATTTTCTCTCATAAAATTAAAATTAATACATTAGAAGGAAAATATCTTCTTATTCATTGAAAAGAAGATTAAACCTAAAATTATTCTACAATTATGAAGTCTTTAGTAAATTTCACATTAATGTCCTATATTAATGTCTTGACTATGAACATAAAATGCATAAATGTGTTGATGGTGTTTTCTGCACAGCAACAACTCAGACAGAAAATGATATTCTATCTCTTGAAAGGTTATTTTCAATAACGAATCACTGAAAATCACCCCAAGGTCTCTCGGGTGTTAGGTCATAACAATGCATAAAACAACTCAGATGAAATGTGAAATTGCTGGTAATCACAATCGGACCTTACTACAAGCAAACTGTATCTTTCCAATTTATCAGATCTGACAATATGATGATCTTAAAACCCTAAATCTAACCAAATAATAAAGAAACAACAAAAGATAGGGATGCAAGGAAGTAACAAAATCTAAACTATTGCAGGGACAAGCAATGCAAATGACAAATATCTGGAATGGACCTATCTCAAAAACCAATTCCTGTTCGACCCACAAGGCAATCTTACAAGAACAGTGCAATCTTCTGAGGAATACAGATTTTCAAATCATAGACTTGCATCTACAACCGAACTTAAGCACATTTGAATATACGGTCCAGGTTGACTTCACTAGCCTACTACAATCAGATAGTTACTGGGAGTATAGACCAGAGATAGCTACCAACATTCCAAATATGAAATCACATACACCATTTATCCAACTAAACTGATTTATTTCTAACCTTAAAACCCTAGATCTTCAAGCAATGTAAAAGATAGAACAAAAGAACCATGCAAGATGAGATAACACAAAGGATTTCACCAGGAATAACCACAATGCCTTCAATTGTATTAATCACCAAATGCTGCAACAATTCAACTGTTCTGAATATGGTCTTTGCTTCAAGAAATTCTAAAACTCTAACTATTGCTCCTGCTAATCTCTATTACAGTCTTGCTAATGTCTATATCAATTTTTTGAACTGAACCCTTACAATGAGGCAAAAATGCCAACTTATACTAAAATTCCCCCCAAAACATGTCGGCCCAGCCAAACATTTTACAAAATAATAAAAACCGCCAAAACAGGTCGGCCAAGGAAACAAACTAAGGAACACATTTAATGCCACCATCCAAGTCGGCCAAGGCACAGTCCCCAAGGAAGTCTGGTCCAATGCATGCCCTATGATAATAGGGAAGCACAAATCTCGAGGTCAACACTAACTGCTGCTCCCTTTGTCTTTCCTCTGCGCTGGTGACCCTTGGACCTTCGAGAATATCCCCTCCAGCTCAGCAATAGGTGGCAATGGCAAAACCTTGAGCCGACGTTTAATCGCATCAATTCCCTCATTGGATCGCTCAATAGTTTTCTTCCAGTCCTCCTTGCTGGCCATGTACCTGTCTATCACTGCCAAGTAGGTAGCTGCATCATCAAACATATGGCTGGTGACAACCTCATCAGAATCTGGGGCATAAATCTCATGCCACCACTCCTTCAACTGATCCAAACTCAGGTACTTGGGAGCTATTTTATTCCTCCCTGTCATGACTTCAAAAAAAGCAATGCAACCATCATAGATTGCAGTGAGGTCGGCATCAATGGATTTTCTTCATTTTTGTATCTTTTTCAAGCTTCCTTGCCTGATCTGCAATGCCTCGAACCACTCCCATGGTTCATCCAATCTGGCAGAGGGAAGAATTCCATACTTACCTAACTGATCCTTGCCATGTCCAAGAATTATCTTTGTCTTCTGCAGCAGGGAGTCGACATCATTCTTATCCCGAGAAAGTATGTTCTCTATCAGCTCTTTTCCACGGACTGCATCCTTGCCAACAGACAGGATTTCCTTAATAGCTTCATCTCCTTGTGTCTGAACACTCATCAGCCAGTCGGTGGCAGCTTGTGCAGAGGCCTTCATCTTTTCAATGCCAGATATTGTCTCCTTCGGCAGAAATCCGGGAATAGAAGAGGAGGACGGATGGAGGGACTGTAGAGGTTTCATGACCTCTTCTAAGCTTTTCCTTAACCTCTCATTTTCTCTTTTCAGCTCCCATTTTGACTGGGTCTCCTTCTTCAATCTGTCCACAATTACCGCACTTGACCCCTCAAATTCCTCAATGTCTTGCTCTAGGGAGGCCGGCCCAAGGTTAATGATTTGGATGTTGTAATCCTGGCGGGTTACCTCATCTCTTGTTTTGTCTGCAACAGGGGTGGCGATGTGAACTACTCGGTTGTGCACCTCATCTCTTTCCACCCGGGAAATTACCCTCGCAGCCTTCCTCTTCTTCCCCTTACCGATTTGAGATAACATTGCATCCCAGTCAAGAGGAGTGTCTTCTACGATCACTTGTTTCTTCTTTGCTATTTCCTTCTCCAGCCAGTCTGGGGCTACGGGGTCCGTCCGGATTCCTTCTGCATCAGTTTTCCCTGGGTCTTCTGTGGCTTTTTCTCCTTCTGCATCTGTCGCCTCGACTTCCTCCTCGGCTGTTGCCTTGTCATCATCTTTCTCCGGAGGTTGTTCACCTAGCTCAGCCTCCTCAAATCCCAACTCTGGAAATACTGGCGATGGAGTTCTGGTAGGGATGCTTTCCTCCGGCTCAGGTGATCCGCGGCCTTTCTCACTCTCCGGAGAATCCTCGTACTGCACCAAGGGAGAAGTGCGCCTTTCCTCTGTCTCTACCTCGAGCTCGGCAGCCTCACTGAATAATGTTCCCTCCTTGAACGGTTCTGCTTCTTCGCTGATTTCCTGTCCATCCGGATTCTCCGATTCTGTTACACTCTGTGGGGGAGAGACAGGCTTGTCCTGTTCCTTAACTGACAATATTGGAGAAGAATCCCCGGGTTGTGCAACATCCTTTGGGGAAGGAGTTCTGGATCTTCTGGTATACACTTTGGTCTTCTCCCCTCCGGAGCTCTCCACATCCACAATTGGAGGCTCATCCTCCGAAGCAGTTTGGTCTTTCTTCTTGGCCACCCTTGTAATTCTGGCTTTCTTTGGCGGTGGGGGAGCACCCTCCTCTTCAACTTTCTCTGCCTCCTCCTCATCTGAGGACTTGCTGATGGTCAGAGTCTTCCACCTGCGCTTGCCAATTGGTTTCCTCTTTGCTGCAGGCTCAGTTCCTTTAGAACCTCTGACTTTGATCTTGAAGGGTGAGGTTTTAGCTATTTTCCCTTTGGGGTCCTCTTCCCCGGATTCCTCAGAAGTGGACATGGGGTTAAGATTCCCCATCAAATCAAAAGTACATGGCACATTAGCATTTTCCAATACCCATACCTCATGTTTAACCCAAGAAAAGGTATACCTCAGCACTGGAGCCATCAAGTCTTCCAACTCCGTCACCTCAGGCTCATTCCAATCAATATCTGCCACTGACTTATCCTTAATGGGCTCATAAACGTGGTCTTGGACCAGTTTTCCATCATCATCCAGCTGATCTAGAATTAGCTTTACATTATATTGTCTAATTGCCTCTACTGGCAGCCGGGAATACCTTTTCTTCCTCGCATCAAGGTCATCCTTGATGTTGACCCAGTAATCTTCTAAATCCTCCTTATGCCTGTATTCCCGGGTAGCTCTTTTCTGTGCTTCTCCGGTGATGTCAAAGTTCATTCTCTTTGAATGGAAAGAGAATCCATAGGCTGCCAACTCCTCACCTGCAGTGTGAGCTGATTGAATGGAAGGGCACATCTCTCCCACGCCAATCCCAAGAGGGAAATCACCTCCAAAGCCAGTCTTATGCTTCTCCCTCTTCACCACTGCATCAAACTCACAAATCTGTCTAACAACTTCCAGCAGTACTATGTGGTCAGTGGGATATCTGGGCAATCGGTAGTGTGCAACAGGACATCCGTCAATCCGGAGATAAGTGAAGGTGGGGAACTGGATAAACCATGCCCCGTAATTCTTGATCAGTGCTTTGGCACCATCGGACAATCTGATATGTTCTGCATTCTGAAGGGTCCAGGTAATATGCATCGTAAAGGCATCATTGGCCCTCCTATAATCTCTATGTCCCAAATGTAGTTCCGGATAAACCTCATAGATGATGTCTTGTCCAATGGTTCCCGCCGGAGTCAGCCCCTTGTATGGATAAGAGATGGCCAGTACATATATGACATAGGAGGACATGGTGAACTTCTTTCCCTCCAAGACATTCCTTAATTGTTTGTCTATTTCTGCACTGATGAGACCTGCCCAGTGGTAATTTGTCCCTTGGCCCATCTTGGTGATCACGTGGACCATTCGATTCTCCAAGACTCCGGCAGTCTTAAGTTCGGCCACCCTGCTCAACAGTGTAATAGCGTCATAGATATCCGGCCTGAACTTCACCTTGTGCAACTGTTTGGGCAATTTGGAGTGGTGAGATTTTGGCTTCTCCAGCCATGAGTTGATAAGCTGCTGAGCCTTAACTGGCTCATTCTCGTAGTAAGTTCGGGCAGTGTCAATGTTTAAAGCATAGACCGAGGGGAGATCCGGCATGCTGAAGGCCCGGGCAATGGAGGCTGGACTGAAGTTTGCCAAAACTCGTCCCTCAGTGGTGACCACCATCTGCGTATCAAAAGCGTACTGTCTGGCACACCCCAAAATCAACTCGTAGCACTGGACCGCTGGAGGGAACCCCGCCACATGCACCAACCCTGAATTCATCATTCCTTGCCTCAAGGGTGACGGGTCCTTCTCAGCTGTTCTCAGCTTAAACTCTTCATACCGCCATGCGCCAACGTTGGTGTCAGATACATATGCCCACACAGAGGATATCTTACTCTCTGGAACCTGACCTTTCATGTCCAATCTTAACCTTTCTGTTTCAGAAACTGAAGATGCCCCTGCACTCCCTTTGGACTTCCCAGCAGCACCTTTGCTTGATTCAGCCTGCACATTCAAGAATTACCATTAGAATCCAAATATTAAGCTCATATCAATCCCAAGGGTTAGCACACATCATAAAAATCCATTAAAATTCATTGCCAATTGCCAATCTTTCGGGATCCGGAGAAATCAAATAATCCGGGAAAATCATGTAAACTGGGAAAATACCGTCGGGGCGGAATTTCGGAGAAATTCGACCCAGACGGATTCCTGCTGCCAAAGCACTATTAGCCATATAAATCATTAACACGCTCAGAAAATCGAAGGATAGTCATTAATTTTACTCATTGGCAATCAAGAAATAGGTATAAACAATCATTCCATTAATCCTATCATCGAAATATACAAAAGAATGCAACCAGACAGGAAATCCAGAAAACTCCGGATGGAACGGATTTTCGCGGACAGTATAAATTACGCCGGGAATTAACCTCGTCCGCGGAATAAGCGGAAACCGGGAAAATCCGGGAGCAAGGAAATTCCGCGACGACCTCGGAAACCCGAAAAACGGCAAGACGTACACCAAAACTTGAGCGACCACGGGATCTCCACTACCTAAGCTCAAATGATCCTAAAACCGACGATAATCACCAACCTCAAGTATGCAAAGGATTCCAACCTCAAAGCCCCCAAAGGAGAAATCCCCGTGCTAAGACAATGGTGCCCTAAATCGCGTGACCAAATTTCTGCCATTAAAACCAGAGCAAGCTTTAGGGTTAAAAATATCAGTTCATGATTTACCTAAAAGCCCTCTAATCCTCACAGGATGAGGAAGCCAACACAACGCGGGGCGAAAATCACTCAAGCACAAGAAACAATCATCGTTCTAGCCGAAATACCAGGGAAACCCTAATTTCGCATAATAACAGATTTCACGCCCAAAACAAGCAAGCAGTCGCACCCAGAACGCCGTCTAAAGGATAAATATGGAATCAAACGGACAAATGGAACTCATAGGGCACGAGGGATGGGCCCAAACAATAAACAGGTCCAACCCGACTCAATAAATACGACATCAAAACCAAATCAAGGGCCGTCCGCAAAATTAACAATACCCAATCACAAGAAAACCCCAAATCATCACGCAAGCAAAGGGAAGGGCAATAGATACACACCATGGATCAAAGCGAGCGAAAATCCGAGCTCATAAAGTCAGCCACGCGACAAACACGTCCCAGTAACGCGATACTGGCAGCAATACTCAAACAGTCCTCGCGCAAGCAAACCCAAGATCAATTCTCAAAACTCAATTGAAAGTTCTGAATCGCCAGAGCAGAAAACAAGGAAGCAATGAAGTTGGAATGAATCAGAAAATGCCCTAAATTCGCCCTTATACCCATCTGAGCCAAGGTACCTCAGCCATTAATGCGCAATAAGACCCTTCTGACAAGTCCGGAAACCCGAGCCCCAAGTGGAATTTCGGAGAATCCCAGAATGCACAGAGACACAGATTTCGCGAAAAAAAGCAGAAACCGGGGAAATCAGGAAGATCGGGATTTTGACAGAATCCGGGAAAATCCGACTGGACCGGAAAATCCTGAAGTCAGGCAAAAACCCGGAGTCGGAGAATCCGGCAAGAGACGGACAAAGAACCAGGGCCGGAAAAATCCGCCAGAGGCGGAAAATCCCGGATCTAGGTGAAAACCCGGATTTGGCCCAAAACTCAATTTCAATCAATTGCAACCCCAAGGCAAGGGCAAAGCCAGCAAGACCAATATGTCAAGACCCTAAAATGATAAATCCAATAAAATCAAAGGTCAAAGACACCAAAAAAAGAGGGTCCCCACTTCCGGTGGGGCGTGTGTGCAAAGACTGCACAACAAAATGTACATGCGTAAATTAAAATTTCAAACAATAATAAAGTCCATAATTTATGTAACATATTAAGTGTATGAAACCAATATATTAAGCACACATGAAATAAAGTCCAACAGAGTACATGATAAGTTACAAGAAATATAAAACACATAAAATCACATGTTTGTAGGTCATGTACTGTCTCTATAATCAAGAGACCTCTTCACACCATGCGGACTATGTGGATGACCTGAAACACTCTGTACATAAGAGAAAGATGAAATTAGATGTAAGACAATAAAAAATGATTTAATGACAATTTCATTTATAATCGATCATAAAATTAAATTACCACCATATCTACATCTGGATGCTCTGGTGCGGTGAAGAAACCTCTAAATTCTCTAAATTAGTCTACATAAACAAGACAAAGAAATTCAAATTAGATGTACAACTCTACAATTATTATTTTTTATTCAATTTAATTCAGAATTTATCATATTTTAATTACATACCGTATTCTGAGGTTGTCCACTAGGCTCTTCTCCAGGACCTGTCTGTACATGCTCAACTACAGGATGTGTCTCATGCTATAAAAGAAAAAGAATATGTGAAAATATCATATTAATATGTATATATTCAATTTAAAATTTATAATTCACTTTAAATATAATAAACAAATAAAATTACCATTTGATCTGAGACTGCTCTACATGTCCTCCTGGTGGTGTAACTATGTCTGGGTTAAGGCTGAAAGTTGCACCAACAAAGTCCTACAAGATCAAAATTAAAGCATGTACAATTCAATTAGGTTAATATATACATATATATTCAAGTTTACACATTTTTTGTAGAAAGTTTTGTAAACAACCTGGAAATCAGTGGCCTCATGAGTAACTGCAACATCAAATGTTTGCCCAATGCCCATTCTTATTGTGGTATCAACCTAGACATCATGTACATAGACATTTAATGCTTATAATATTTACAAGTGTACATGCATGCGTTTCATGTATCTAGTGAATTCAAAACTCATAAAATTGTAACTATACTAATGTAAACTTTAAACAAATTTACAATATGAATGTACCTGCCCATGATCTATGTCGCTCGATAATGGAGGAGTGCTTGACAATCCCTCAGGAGGAATCGACGTGGATGCCGATTGACTCACCTAAACCAACATGAATATTTGAAACATATATGTGATTAAATTATAAATTTAAAAATCAAGTTAAATAATTTATGATTTCATATATAATTTTAAAAAATGAAATCAAAATACCCCATAAGGGTTGCCAAGTATGACCGGTGTCAATATATGTACTCGTGGTACAAATGATTGCCCTTGCATCGAAAGTGTCATCTGTACACCAAAAAAATTGATTGTTAAAATGTATTGCAAACTTTTCTTTGATATATACAACCATAAAAATATTATAAAATGAGTTCGTACATCTATATGCATATTTATACCTGTGTCGTAGTGTCCTCAGGGTGATGTTCTGCTACGAGGAACTCTACAAATGAACTGATGCGACCAAATGAACCACCAGAATCTCCCCGTCCACCTGAACTGGGTGTAGCTTGATCAGGTCCATAACACACTTGATGACAACTAGTACATATATGGGGGATGGGTCTCGACACTCCTGGAGCAGTACTCGGACTAGCTCCATAAAAAACTCCTCCATCATCATCATCGTCTCTATGCTCCCCACTCGCTATCGCAGAAGCGTGCTGATCAAGGTCTCCTGCGAGTGTACTAAGGGAACCTAATGTTGATACCAGAGCTTGATGATGTACAGGTGAGAATGGGAGGACCGGGAGCAACAACAAGGGGTTGTGCATGCACGGGGAGTGGGATCAACCCTTGCCCCTAATCTCTTGTGGCATGCCGCCACCAACACCTGAAATGATCTAAAATCAAAATAATTGGGCTTTTTCCCCCAAAACAAAATCTACATACGTTTCTCAAAAAATACAATGGGCACTCCCAATTAGCATGTGGGGACTATCAAAACCATATACCATCGATCCCAAAATGTGCAATCATTTGCGGATGTATGCACCACCTATATGGATATTTAGATTTGTTGGGTGGAATGGGTTGTCGGGTAACGGGTCAAGAATGTAGGGGCTAGATGGGATTTTGTTATTTTAAGGTCTAATATTTGTTTATAAGAGAGACCATCAGAATAAAATTGTCTCATTTGTTCTCTCTCTCGTCGATGCCTATCAAGATCAGAATTGATCATCCTAATGGAATCAACAATGTTTTGCATTACAGATGCAAAACGTCTCACATGTGGAGCAATCAATGCTTGACTCTGCATAGCATTGATTTGTGTCTGTAAGGATGCGACTTGATCATTTATTCGTGCTCTCAAGCGAGCCTCATTAGATGCCATAGGTGCTGGAGATGGCATATGAGGGGGAGGGGGAGGGGGAGGTGGAGGTGGAGGTGGAGGGGGGGAGGGAGGCGGATCTGGCTGTGGCTCAGGTGGTGGATTGATGATATCATCAATGTTAAAATCATCCATGATATATGCTTGATATAATGTGCACCTGCATTTAAAATCATACAAAATAGGACCCATGTGCATACAAAAATTAAGATCATATATTTAATTGAAATAGGATGAGCAACATATATATTAAGCTCTCATATATTTAATTGAAATGCACATATATATACATTGATTGTTCAACTCAAGAGCATGTCCATACAAAATTAAAAATTAAATGTATGTACATGTACATTTAAAATAAAAAATACGATGCATAATTTGCATGCGTACAAATCATTAAACTAAACTATACATACATACATATACAAATTTCAAAATTTAAGAACTATTATGCAAATTTTTAATACATGCACATACATACTAAACAATAAACTTGAAACATTCACAAAATCTCATTTTATGTCTTTAACACACACAATTTTTCAGCAGGAGAAATCATGATCTAATAGATAGTCATTAAATATATACTATTATATACTATTCATTATAAGTTCATAAATTCCACCAACTTCACAAATCCATGTCACTAAAAATATCCATATAGAACCAAAATCATAAATTCATGTCACTAAAAATATCCATTTGGAACCAAATTTATAAATTCATCACACAAAATATCCATCGTTCACCAAATTTATAAATTCATAACTATTTAAGATCATTGTTTTAATTTATAAACTATTATGGTTCTCTACTGCATAGATATTCATTTCTTTGTGTTTTCCTTTTCAAAATTAGGAGTTCTCCTCTCCTCTAGCCATTGTCGATGCTCATCTATGATCCCATCCATAGCCCTGACAACATCAACAAGGGTTTGCATCCTAGATGCAAACATCCTCACAGGAGGTGCGACACATTCTTCATTTTGAATAATGTTGATTTGATATTGGATGGTTCTAGCAGAAGCATTGATTTGTGCTTGCAAACGAGCATGCTCATTTATTTCAGGTGGTGGAGGTGGGGGGTTACGAGGTGGAGTGGGCAGAGGTGGAGGTGAAGGTGTTGGAGATGGATGGCGTGGAGGTGGATTGCGAATATTATTGAATGGATCCATGAGATCTTCAAGATATGAGTGAACCTACATTAGATTTGTAATTTCAAGATGTAAGATACATGTTTAGGAAATACCAAGTTAAACCATTCAATATAAATGGCCTTAAATAATTGAATACAAATGATAAAATTATATGTAAGCCTCATTTATATGTCTAAGGCACATGTTATTTGAATGAAAATACAACAGCTAAATTGATATTGTATAATCTTGCAGGATCTTATTATTGTTAAATTTGGTTGGGCCTTGGGCAACTTTGATCACCAAATTTTAAGAACTTCTTTGATCCCCTTAAGAAATGTCATATTGTCAACCCCTTAAGAAAATTGAATTACGATTTAGGGTGACAGGATGGCTTAAGGGGATTTACGTCTAGTGAGGTCCTAGGAGAAAATGGCATAGCTCAAATGAATAAAATTTGGTGAAGTTCCGAAGGCAACCAAATTTCATTAAGAGCCTTTAAAGAAAAAATGATGGCTTTAGGGTTTAGGGTTTAGACTTTAGAGTTTAGGGTTTAAGGTAATAGGATAGCTTAAGGGGATCTACATGTTGCAAGATCCTAGGAAACAATTGCATGGCATAAGGTAATGAAATTTGGTGGAGTTGCCTAAGACAACCAAATTTCATTAAGAGCCTAAGAAAAAATGATGGCTTTAGGGTTTACGGTTTAGACTTTAGAGTTTATTATTTAATTAGCTAAAATCCCCAAATCCTAACTTTTAATCAACCATTAAGGGGATAATCATGTCACATCCATAGCTTAAAATTAAAATAATTCCAAATCACCAATCCAAACTCAAACTAATGTAACTTACTTCCACTTCATCAAATCTAAAATGAAATTAATAATCTATCCTAGCCATCAAATCAATTAGACTAATCATAGCCATTCATTTCCAACTTAGACCTTCAATCCAAATTCAAATTAGCATTCAATTATTCCCATCTACCTAATCAAGTCAACACAAGCCCTCCATCAACCCAACCACCTACATTTAATTCTCTCTTCCCTCTCAAATTCAAATTCAAAAATTCTCTCATGATTCTAGTCCTCGATTCCAAAAAAACCTAGTCCTCCATTCCTTTCCCCTCAACTCTATAAAATAATGACATCCCCAAATGTTTCCATATGATAAAATTTGTATGTATATGTTATCACATTAGAGAACCAAAGAGCAACTTCAACACATACATTTAGAGCCATAAAAGAATGTTATGGAACATATTATGCTTCTCTAATCTTTCATTATTTTATTTACCTTTCATTAGAAGTAGAGTATTGAGTTTGCACTTGCATTCTTGGTCTAGAATTTCTCTTCTACACTAAGTACAAAAATATAATATTGGATAGCTTAGTATATCTTTCTCTTCTAATATATATTCCCTAGTTCTCCTTATCCATATTTGAGTATCTTAGCATATGTGTAACACGACATGTTAATAATATATCTCATATAAATGTAGGGATGTGTCGCTAATGTCATCTTCAAACATATTTAACCAATAGGAGATACTATAAGGTATCTAATATAACTATACAACCTATACAGGTATGACATATGGTGACCTTTGGCTTTTTTTGATATGTCAAGGGTAGTTTTGCAAATATTAGTTTCTAGTGCTTTTGTGAGTTTTCACCACTTGTAAGTTTATTAAGCTACACTTTTGGGTTTTCAACCTAATAGGGATAAACCTAGTAGATTTTTTAGCTTTCCAGCCTAATGGAGATAAATCAAACCACATTTTTTGGTTTTTAGTTGCACCTATCAAGTTATTTGTTAGCTATTAAATTTACAAACATTCTAGGATTATAAGTCTACTATAAAATTTGATGTAAAATAGATTACACATTGAGCCCTATAATTTAATTACAACAATGAATAAATATAGCAACATTTAGTAGACATAATGAAAATCAAGCCATGATAGTAATATAGAGATAATATACAATGTTTAATATAGATAAGTTAAAGAATCATTTTACAAATATATATCTATATATTCACATCATTTTTGTTTTTTCTTTAGATTTCAAATATATCCACCAATCCTCCTTATCTTACATTAACATAAACTCAAAAAACATAGTGGACATGTACACACATATAAAACTACATTAAAATAGTGTTAGATCTTACAATTTTTCAAGGCTTAAATTTCATCCTCTTAGACGATCACTCTTACTAAATCATTGGCATAAATTAGATGCACACAATGGCACATTAAAGGTTTATTCCTCATGTTGGATTCCCTATTTTATATAACTATATCTTTATTATCTAATTTAAATATATCTAAGCACAAATTTCTTTTATGTAACACATTGATAATTTCAACTCATTATAAAAACCAAATACAAATTTAAAGGGGGTACACTATATTTATAAATAAGAATTTAAATACCATCCCTATCTCCATGGTGTGTCACTTGTTCACTAAAAAGCCCTTACATAAATCATCTACTTAGGTCAATCTTATCTAGATTTTTCTTAAATATTAATATTCATAAAATATGGCACAAAGCATATTGATGCATTTCTATCCTTCCACATAAATCTATATAGTATCAAAATATAGGTAATTTTATGGTTAAATTGAATCTCTCTTAATTGCCAAATAATCCATTATGATTGAGGATGGGTGGATTATTATCTAGGATATATATGTATCTGGAAGTGTTTCCAATTGGAATTGCTATAATTATACTTTTATGGCATTCTAGATATTCAAAATAGTTTTCATAAATCTACCAAATAGACCCATTCTTGACATTGAACCTACATAATTTTAGGTATGTCCAATGAAAGATTAGGGTCTAGGGTTCATAAATTTCAAATGCTTTAGTATTATGGGTTTAGATTTTACAGTTTAGGGTCTAGGGTTTAGCAAACTTAGGGTTTTAACAATTTTTTTTGTTCCAATTCAATTTAGGGTTTCAGTTTTAAACAATTAGGGTTTTTAATGAATTTTTTTCGTTTCAATTCAAACTAGGGTTTTCAAATTCAATTTTTTTCGTTTGATTTGAATTTAGGGTTTCAAAAAGCTCGATGTGGATTTGTAAATGCGACGTTTTATTTCATTTCGATCTCTAGGGTTTTGAAATGCAATTTTTTTTGTTTTGTTTCAATTAGGGTTTTCAAAATCAATTTTTTGGGGGTTTAATCGAACAATTTAAGATTTAAAAGTTAAAATTTGTTTCTAAAACACAATTCAAGGTTTTATTTCTCAATTTTATTAAAAAACGTTTAAATTTCATTGCAAGTTTTCATCTAATTTGACAACTATTGAATTCTAATATAACAATTAAAAAAAATTAAAACGTGACATAAATTGAAAAAAAAACATGCTAAATTAACGTATTTCTTTTAAAATTTCAATTCAAACCAAAAAAATGCGAAGAAGTGGGGTACCTATAGTTGGTGTTGAGGTCGCTGTCGCCAAGCCACTCGGGGTCCCGTTCACAGCAGTGAAAACTGCTGTTTTTAAAAAAAATAAATAACAATATGAAACGGGATCCCGATTTATATAACTCGGGATCCCGTTATTTATAAATCGGGATCCCGTGTTTTACAAATCGGGATCCCGTTTATTAAAAATCGGGATCCCATTCCGTCTCCTTTAGTTCGGAGTCCGACGGGAAATGGGATCCCGATTTTTAAAAAGCGGGATCCCGTTTGGTCTCAGACTCGGGATCCCGAACTGTAACGGGATTTTTATTAAAAATCGGGATCCCGTTTTGTCGATGCCGATTTCAATTTTTTGGCTAAGGCAAAAAAATTCCACATTTCGTGGACTCAACTTCGTGCACTTACCCCTTAATTGGGATTAGGGTTCAATTAGCATTCAATTAGGGTTAGGGTTCAATTATAGCTACAGTTAGGATTAGAGTTCAATTAGTGTTGAGTTATGGTTAGAATAAGAGTTCAATTAGGTTAGGGTTAGGGTTTAATTAGGATTAAGGTTTTATTAGGGATACAATTAAGAATAGGGTTCAATTACCTGGTTAGGGTTTAGTTAGGATTGTAAGATAAATCTTCAAGTTAGGGTTAGGGTTAGGTTTCAATTATGGTTAGGTTAAGGTTAAGGTTTACTTAGGGTTAAGGTTAGGTTTAACATTCAATTTTGGTTAAAGGGTTTAATAAAGGATACCTGGTTAGGGTTCAATTAAATTTAGGGTTAGGGTCAGGTTTGAAATTAGGGTTCAATTAGGCTTATACTTAGAATTAGGGTTACCATTAAAATTAGGGTTACTGTTATAACTATGATTACGATTAGGGTTAGGGATCAATTATAGTTCAATTAGGGTTAGGGTTAGGGTTTAGGTTCAATTAGGGTTACAATTATGGTAACATTAGGGTTGGGACCGTTCAATTAGGATTCAATCAAGGATAAGGTTCAAGCTGAATTAGGGTTTGATTTGTAGCAGCTTCGACATCATATATAGAGATGTGTGACATGCTATGGTCTCAACCCCCTTATGAGGTAGTGATGAGTTGCACTCTCCTATCCCTATTGATCGAGAGCACCTGTGGGGGGGCCTCGGTCTATCGAGTGCCTCTCCCTCCCCCTCCAAGTATTTTCTTAGGAGAGGGGTGGGGGAGTGTCGTCGACCCTCATCCTCCTAGCTATAATAGTAGGGGTTGGACTCTAGGCCCCTTGGGTCCTCTCCCGTAGGTCGAGCGCCCCCTCCCCACTATAGAGAGTTTGGATAGGTGGATAGTTTAAATAGTTTGAATAAGGGCTATGCCACTACTGTGTGGTGCCGATAGATTCACCACCCCATCACCACGATCAAACATTGCAGGCTAAGCATCGAGGAGTTTCAAGGAAAACT
Organism: Sequoia sempervirens; assembly: GCA_007258455.2. Classification (NCBI taxonomy): domain Eukaryota; kingdom Viridiplantae; phylum Streptophyta; class Pinopsida; order Cupressales; family Cupressaceae; genus Sequoia; species Sequoia sempervirens. The sequence continues at coordinate 160,321,765 of VDFB02000015.1, read as the reverse complement.
CCAACAATAAGGATGGTAACCATAGGCTCGCTAGGCCGGGAAAGGGCACCCTTTCTCGCAGAAATAGACTAACGAGAGTGATAAGTAGTAAGCGATGAGTGAATGGGTTTCAATTACACTTCATGGGAAAATGGAATGATGACCTTTACTTTAGGCACCCCCTAGGGTGACCCCTATCCACCCCCCCACTATAGAAAAGGCCCTATAGATAGTAGGGAGGGGGCGGGGCCCCTATACAAATTATCCATCCTTTCTATATTATAGTGGGGGGCCCATTATAGAGTAGGCCCCCCAACATGAAGTGCTGATTTTCTACTCTATCGATTGTGATACCATAGTGGCTGCAGTCGGTTGTCGGGTGGGGGGAATTCAAGGGGCCTCCCACCCCAAACGAACGTGCCAATTGGGTGCGTGGGTGCAAAGCAAGACCAACCCCACTAAATTATAGTTAGGGTTTCATTAAGTTTAGAGTTTAATTAGGTTAACGATAAAGATTAGGGCTACGTTTCAATTAGGGTTATAGTTTATTTATGGCAAGGGTTAAGGTTAGGGTTAAGTTTCAATTATGGTTAGGGTTATGTTTGTGATACAAATAGTATTATGTTTAAGGTTTAATTAGGGTCAAGATTATGGTTCAATTAGGTTAGGGTTAAAATTCAACATGGATTGTAGTCATTCTAACAATATCACTATTTCTAACCCAACGCTAACTCTAAAGTAAAGCTAATTGCAACCCTAATTGTAACTCTAACCCTAACCCTAACCTCAACCCTTAAACTAACACATATTCTAACTATAGCTCTAACCTTAACCATAACTCTAATCTTAATTTTACTCTTAACCCTAATTCTAAAATTAACACTAATTTTAAATGTAACCCTAATCCTTCTATTACTAACTCTAACCCCAACCCTAAAACCAACACTAATTCTAACTCTAATTCTAACCCTAACTTTAACTTTAACCCAAAACCTAACCCCAACACTAACACTATTTCTAACCCCGACCCTAACTCTAAATCTATTTCTAACCCTAACCCTAACCCTAACCCATATTCTAAAACTAACATTAATTCTAATTGTAACCTTGACCTTAACCCTAAACCTAAATATAAACCTAAACCTAATTCTAAAAATAACACTAATTTTAATTCTAACCCTAATCCCAATCCCAACCCTAATTATATTTGTAACCCTAACCCTAGTCCTAATTCTAACCCTAATCTTCATCCTATTCCTAACCTTAACCCTAATCCTAACTTTAACCCTAACCCTAATCCTAATTGTATCTTTAACATTTATCCTAGCCCTAACCCTAACCCTAACCTTACCCTTAACACTAACCCTAACTTTATTCTTAACCATAATCCTATCGCTAACCCTAATTCTATCTCTAATAATAATCATAATGCTAATTATATCTCTAACATTAACACTACCCTTAACCATAACCCTAATCAAAACCCACATTTTATATTTAACCTTAACCCTAACCGTAACCCCGTCCCCAACCCTAACTCTAATTCAAACCCTAATCCTTACCTTGATCTAAACCCCAACCCTTATCCAAATCCTAACCCTAATCCATGTTTTATCTATAATTATAACCCTAGCTCTAACCTTATCCATAACCCTAACTCTAACTCAAACCCTATCCCTAACCATCACATGTATTCTATCTCTAATTCTAACCATAACACTAAACTCAAAGTCTAATTCTAACCCTAACCCTAGCCCTATTTCTATCTCTAAACCTAAACTTAACTTTAACCCTAATCCTAACACGAACCCTATCCCTAACCCTAACCCTAACCTTAACCATAACCTTATCCTAGCCATAACTCTAATCCTAACCCTAAACCTAACCCTAATTCTTATTCTATCCCTAAACCTAACCCTAATGTTAAGCATAATCCAAACCCTAACACTAACCCTAACCCTAACCCTAATATTAACCATAACGTTACTATTAACCCTAATTTTATCTCTAACCCTTTCCCTAACCCTAATTCTATCTCTAAACGTAACCCTATTCCTAACCCTAACCCTAACCTTAACCATAACCGTAACCTTAATCCCAATTTTATCTCTAATCCTAACCCTAACCCTAACCATAACCCTATCACCAATCACAATCTTAAACCCCAACCTTAACCTTATTCCTAATCCTAACTGTAACCCTAACCCTAATTATTTTGTCTTCCATGTTGCATTGCGAATGCTACTAGCATATATATATATATATATTATTAATTTAATATATATAAAAACACCGAGAGATGAGGCGTCTATTTTTTCAATCAATTAGTCACGTAAAGGTGCAATAGACGCCTCGAGAAGGATATCTCTCAACAATTTTATATATATTATTAATAAATAATATATATATATATATATATATATATATATATATATATATATATGCTAGTATTAATACTTTATCCATTTTATACTTTAAAGAGGCCATCAGATTACTATGGGGAAATTTCTTTTAGGTCCTTGGAAAGACTAACTTTATCCTTGTGTTAGAGGTGTGGGTAGCAAGTGTGCAAATCTCTAGATGATTTTGAAGTAAAAAATGTTCTTTTTAATGCACCAATTAAAGAGATTTTTTTTCTCTTATATGTGAATGGTTGTTTGATGAATGCTTGATGATTTTAGGATGTGAATTAATTTCTTTAAATACTAGTGCATAGCAATAATGTTGCAAAGCATGTACTAAACCAGATCATGGTGAGAAGAAAATGGGTGGGAATTTGAAAATTTGAATCTTTAAGGCTAGATCCATAGGTGTAAGATTGATATGTGCTTGTGGGGGAGACATGATAGGGTAGTAGGATCTATGTCAAGAGTGAATGTCTAGGCATAGGGGATATAATAAATGTTAGGTATATAGGAATATGTGTAGAAACAAATGATATAAGGTCACATGCACAAGAATGTGTGTAAAGGGGGATTGGGGAATGATTTGAACTTCACACAAGATTGTGCCATTTTTGACATGTATTTTCCTTAAAACAATATCTTAAAATGTGCCCAAAACTAAGTAGGAATTGGCATGGCTATACATTGTAAACATACAAATTTTTCAATTGAATCAAGTTTTAAAGTCGAGATTCATTGTCTTCGTTAATGCAACCAATGTTTTAGTTTGTATCTTTTTATTGTCCTTGTTCATTTTTAAAATGTTAATTACGTTGAAGGAAACCCCTATATGAATTGAATTAGATGACAACGTAGATTGATGATCCACATTTATGGAGAGACGTGCAAGATGATTGCAATGTTTGGAGTTTTCAAATAATTTTCACTTTTTTTGTTGTCTTATTTTTTACTTGTCGTTTTTTCCTTCACAAGCAACTGTATGATTTTCGATGTAATAAGCACTAATAATGATTTCTTTGACTTTATTAAAAAGGTCAAATCATTTTGGAAGATTTATTTGAAAAAACATTTTATTATATTCTTTATGTAAAAAAATTAGAACTTAATTTTTTTTTTATTTTAAACTTTTTAAACTTAAATTTTTAGCTTTAATTTATTTATAACATATATAAATAATAAATATAATTTATACACAATTAATTATATAATTAGAACTTTTGAAATAGGTATTTTTTGATTCATAAAAGTTGGGGTGTGGGGCCACACCCATATATATATATATATTGCTTCAAAAAAAATACATATTTGTCCAACAGGGCTTCGAGATCTTCATAATAGGTTTGTAATAGTGTGATTGTTACAAAATTGGGCTTGAGATAGCAAAGCCCATACGACATGAAGAACCTATTTAACCAACTATTTGACTAGATATCTATTGGGTGATAATACAAAAAAATGCCCATTAACCATTATCGAACATAATACCATTTCTAAAGAAGTCTCAGTTAGCCATTACTGTGTGATCTTCGTTTGAGTTTGTGTTCCAAATAAAAGATTGGTCCAGGTATCTCTAGAGTGGGTGATTCTTGCACCTGTCTTTAAGAAATTGATCCCCATATTTGCCTTAGAGCACCATGAATTACCATTAGATCCTATTGCATGAATTATAAATGGGATCCACAGTCCTTGGCAAAAATTTGTTAGGAGGCCAAATTAATTGTTTGGATGTAGGTTGAGACTAGGCATTGCACTGTCCAAGCAAATCTTCATATCTCCACACCATTTTGTCTTTACTAGCTTATCCATTAATGTTTTCACACACTCCATTTTCTCCCTACATTCAAGCAATGCAACACAAAACATGGAAGCCACATCAAAATTAACATTATATCTGTGAGAAGTACTTACATATTGGTCACCCAATACCATCTTGATGAAAACATGGAAGCCACATCAAAGTTAACATTATATCTGTGAGAAGTAGTTACATATTGGTCACCCAACACCATCTTGAAGAAAACATGGAAGCCACATCAAAATTAACATTATATATGTGAGAAGTACTCACATATTGGTCACCCAATACCATCTTGATGACATGTAACATAATCAAGGATATGGTCTTGAAAACCTTCTTTAGTCTAGCCTCTGTGATTTTTCCCTTGAATGCCATTTGGCGAGTCTTTGTAGATAAACAAATAGATGTGTCCATGGTCGGGTTGCATAAAACAACGAATTAAGCGAGACAATGATATGAGGATTTGTAAGGGGGTGGAAATAATTGCTCGACATATATGCAAAATAGGGACTCAGATGGTGTTTGTAGAAATGCAGTTGTAGAGATAAACCATTTGAGCAATGGATTGTATTGTAACAGGGTAACCCCCTAAAATAGTGTTTCTTCTTCCATGGAGATTGGCTAGTAAGACCATAGAGATTTGCTAGTGAGATATTCTTGTAACCAATGAGGTTCCTTTGCTAGTGAGGCATACTTGTAACTAGTGAGGTTCCTTTGCTGGTGAGGCACAAAAGTAGCTAGTGAGACTCTGTAATCAGTGGGATTTTATTAAGTCAGTGAGAAAATTTTCCCAAGTGGTTTTTTTATCCCTATGAGGGTTTTCCACTCATAAAAATATTGTGTTATGGTTCTTTTGTGATCTATGTGGTTATCATGATTCGTGCAACTTAGTCTTGCAGCTTCCTTTATGTACTTTGTAACATTTGAATTTTTCATGTGGTTTAAGGATTTGATATTCGCTATCACATTTGAATACATTCTTGAAATTGAACATTCCATGGTTACAAAGAAATTATGTGTTTTAAAAAACAATTGAATTGAATTTGGTTATTAAAACACTGATTCACCCCCCTCTCAGTGTTTTCCATACTCCAACATAGCCATGATGGAGATGATGTGCAATGTACATCATCTTCTGGCCCCAACACAACATTTAAACTTGGTGCAAGCAATAAATATTTTGCAAGAGCCTCCACCATGGCACATCATCTCTTGGAAGGAATCATTGAACAAATCTCAAAGCCAAATTCAAGTTGAGAAAGGTTTTGTTTGGTGCCTCTTACAAGGCGCTACACCTTGAATAAATTTAGCGGGTTGTGGCCAAACTCGATACTCCATTCAAGCTTGGTGCAACCATCTAAAAATAACAATATCACTCTTTTGGAACCATCCATATCTCCATCTCATTTCCCATGCAACAAATGGCACAACTCCAAAAAATAACAGAGATGTCAATAGATATTTGTTGCGCCAATGGTGTTGTATGAATTGATGTGGCAGTGAGCCCACAATTGATCCAAACTCTCTCAGAGCCACTCGATCTCGAGCACAAAATCAATAGGGAGAGGACCCAGTAGTTGTGCACCCTAACTTCACGCTTCTCAAAATGCTACATGGAAATTTCAAATCACTCCCAATTTTTTACAGCAACTTACTTGGCAAGTCCCCTGTTTATAACTTTCGTTTCAGTGCCACATCATGAAATATGATGCCACATCAACATGCTTTTTGTCAAGGTGTCCAAGAAGGTCCAAAAAAAAGTGAGACCAATATTTGTGCATTCACATCATGGGTAGTTGAGTGCTGATGTGGCATCACATGATTGGTTGCTTTTTAGATCAAATGAATACATTTTGTTTAATTATGGGTAGTCAAGTCACAACTATTGGGCATTATATAAACAACTACTATCACAACTATTGAAACATGCTCAACTACTGGGTCATCTCCCCTAGATAGCAGGAAATGCCAGAAGTACTTTCATTAAAACATTGGACCATTGGTATTATGTAAGCTGGTGTGGAAGTGGGTTCCAAGATTATCATTTCACATGAAAGTTTAGTAATTAAAACAAGCTTGCAATTTTCTTTTAAAATTTATAAGGCCAACTCCTACCTTATTAATACTTGCTTAATTTGTATTTTTTTTTTGTAAAAAAAATTAATATTGAAACAAGCAAACAAATTACATACACAGAATCAAAGCAATGATTTGAATAGCTGTAGAAAATGCTGCCATTGCAGCAAACCAGGATATGATAGGGGAAAAAATAAATTATTTATTGTAATTATATTTCTTAATATTTTTTTGAAGTAAAGATATATTTTTTCATTAAAATTAATTTTTAAATTATTATTTGACAATCTATTTGAGTATATATTTTAACTTTTATTTTGATTGGTTGTAAATTTTTACCCGTTATTATTGATTTGGATGGTAGTGTTATTACTAGAAAATATGAGGAATCTTTGGGCCACTCAATTAGCATGTATTATTTCCACAAGGTAATCGTGAAGCACATCCGCATTCATTTTGTAACTATATTTGATTTATTAATTTTCTTTTTGTTCTCTATTTATTTGCTAGGAATCAATATGCATAATTTGAAATGAAAGAATTGTGGGTGTTTCAAAATGGTCAATTTATGCAGTGATAGACATCTTTTTTGTTCATTTCAACAAATTGTTTGTTGTACAAGGTTTACAAATTTGTAAGCATGTTTTGTAGTCCTTAACATAAGTTAAATTGTCTAACATTGAACTAGACTATACATCATACAAAAATGTTGAAGTAGTTGTTGATCTAGAAGAATAACAAAGAGGACATTAAAGGGCTTCATTCTCACATATTTGTGAGAATATCATGTAATTTGATGAAGGAATAATTCTCATAGCACATGAAGCACTTGGACAACCAAGCTCTACCGCCTTTGGCATATCCACACTCCTAGCGAATACTAGCATTTACTTCTCGTGAACACCTAAAGCATTCCTTCACAATTGTGTCTCCTCAACATTAGAGGAGACCATACGCTCTTTATGGAGTTTTCCTAGAGATGGAGGTATTGAAACCATTTGTTGATGACGTATTCATTACAAGATTATTAAGAACTATGTTCAAGTTGCTCTCAAATTTAATGCAGATGGCGGTACTCAAACTAATCTGTATTTCAAGAGCGACGGACATTTTGCTGTGAGTAGAGGCATCTCGTTGTGAGCATAGTCAAACTCATTCACGTTTCCATTATGCAGTTTGATTTTCATGGGAACTGTTTGATTGAAAAAGGTGATTTTCATGGCAACCGTTTGATTGTGAAAATGTATTATGAGGTCGTTGAATCTTTCTGAGTTATCTCGTGATTTGTTAGAGAAGCGTTCTTGTGTTGAGGTCATGATTTGTTGCGTTTTGTTTTCAGTTGGTTGGTAAGCATACCCAGTAAGGAAGAATGAGTATGGCAGCTTTTCTTCTTGCTCCGCAACATTATTATTTGGACAGAGCTGTTCTATATTTGTGTCAGTCACTATATATTTGAACATGATCTCCAGTCTGTAATTTTAGAACAATGTTTATTGTTGCCATTGGATACGCGGTTCTTGTAAATGATTCCTCATGTGTTTGAGGCACACAGGAGTGCCATTATCCAATGATGTGAGTTGTATTGTTACGCCTCTGTGATCCTTGGCGCCAGAGGATTAGACTGTTGGTTGAGACTTGTACATTGTGTATACCATAGATAGGAGGTTCGCGTGGGTGGTGCTTTGAGAAGGGGCGCAATTGATGTCTCAGTTGAAACATGACTTCAATGTTTATTATGTTATGCACAGGATATATTATCCCCACAATGATTAAGAGGGGATCGAATTCCATAAAATCTTTTAAACTTGTATTGAAGACAATAAAAACAAAAAAACCAAAGCTCTTGATTGCCCCATGAAACTGCCAGGCCGCTGTAGGGAATGACAACAAAGTTTGTAGAATTACATTATTGTTAGTTCGAAGGGAATGTCTCTTAATCTTCCACAGGAGTGGTGAAATAAAGGGCCATATCATTTTGTTTAAATCTGGGAGAGGAAAACAGAGGGGGGTCCGCTGCTCCAACCGAGAATGTGAAAAGGAGATCATAGTAAAGGAGATACAGAGGATTAGAGAGAGTAACTGTGTAAAGGAAGGCAGTGCTGTGGAATTGCTGAAGAAAGAGCAGAGAGTGGTATGGGAAATAGATAACCAGACAGAGTGGAATTAGAGTTGAATCAAAACAGAGAAGAAATCTTGGATAGAAAAACCAGATCCATAGGGGATATAAGAAGAGGACAATATATGGACAAGGATAACTACTGTACTGGTGAATCCACCTTGAAATAGAAGATTCATTCTGATTTTTATTGTGTCATGAATCACTGGTCTATTTAGTTTTTGAATACAAATTGAATTGATTTGAATACAAATCATTGGATAAGTTGTAGATTGATTGTTTTTCTTTATTTGTACTCTGAAATTGAAATTTGGCAGCCTTGCGATACAATCTGGTAAGATTCCTTCCCTTGGTCTGCATTAAATAACCAGGCTCTCTTCGTTCCCATGATCTTCTGGCGCTCTGATACCACTTTTTGGAGGAGCATAAATGTACAAAACAAAATTATTAAGAAACCGATACATGGTGCTCAATATATAGAGGTATTTCCAGTTATAGAGAATCTTCAAATATGGAATTCATTTACATCTACAGAGCTGTTACAAAATTATTACATGCAATAACCTATATTTAGATCTTGCTTAAAATAACACTTACATATTAATGCATTATGGTAGGGAGAAGTTAAAATTTCAAACAATTCTGATGCTCACAGAGGATGAAACTTGAATCAATATATCAAATTAAGGGGAAAATATTGATGATGTGTATCCAACTTTAATGGATCAATAAGGAAAAAACGTTAGAAATGATTTGGGAACAGGAAGTAAGGTTTGCTTTGCCAGTGACCAATCAAACTCTACAACGCTTCTTACTACCATTTTAATTACTCTTCCCTGTTCATCCTCCAGCACTACAAACAAGGCATTCTATATCATTAATTTGTGATGACTTTGTCTGTGTCAGTGTTGTCCTCCAGTCTCTGTTATGCTGTATTATTATGAACCTGTTGGCAGCCCATACCTCTGCATCTACCATTTTGTAAATGCCTTTAATTTCTCTACAAAAATAGAGGACAATTTTAATGATTGACTGCAGGTTGCTGTCATGGGTATGGCCTCTCTCTCCACCGTATAGATGAAGGAAGCATTGTATAATATCTGCTGTTATGTTAAGTTTGAAAAACAGAGAGTTGTCTTGTGTGCTTTTCTGGGTTCATTCGTTGTTTTAAGAAAAAAAAAACATATTAATGTTTTAAATAGAATTTATCAATTTATATATTAAAAATTATTGATCGATTAAAAAAAATAAAATTAGGTTTTGAAGGTCTGTTTTTATCTTTTTAATAAAATTCAATTATTAATATATTGATGTTTAATTTTTTTTTTTAGATAAAGGTGGTTGAGCCACAAATTTTATTAAAATAAAAAGTTTTACATAAAGACGAGGGTTGCCAAAGATAAAAAATTGTAACTTTGGAAATTACAAAATAACTACTAAGGCTGAAGCATGAAGAAACGACAAGACATATATCCAAGAGACCAAGACAAAATCCTGGTGAGAGATGTGAAGATACAACATAATAAGCTTTTGAAGAAGAAGAGATCAGCTGGAGATCCGAATCCAAAAAGAAGAGAATGAGAAGTCCTAAAGAATGAAGAGCTTTCAACTCAAAGACCTGATAATCCTGCAAAAAAGTACCAAAGAAATGTTCGCTTTCTCCAAAAAAAACAAAAAATTCAACGAAAGTGTGACCAAAATTTCAAAATGGAAGATTAGGCAAGAAACCCTCAAGATGTGCTTCCCTCTGAAGAAGCAATGTTAGAAGGTGGGGGAAAATGGGGTTCATCATCAGGTTCAACAATGGCATGCTGAATAAGAAGTCGAATTGCTTTATACATCATATAGATTGATCACTAACATAATTGCCATATTGTTGAGATAAAAGTTTGAGACGGACCTTGAATTCGCTATTGCTTTCATTGAGTAAACCATAAGCCATTGCAGAAAGCAACTTAGAAAGACAATAATCAGTGAGAAGATGCTGCCTACTTATAATCTATGTTACCAGAAACGCGACGGCAAAGGACCGTTTCGCGTTTCAACGGCCGAAACCCGTTTCCCCGTCGCCAACGGCCGTTTCCAACCCGTCGAGCCGTTTCTAAGGCGTTGGAGTTAAAAAACATAAAAACTGCTGGTGTTTTTAGGCTCCCCGGTAATTAACATACACTTTCAGTTAACCTGGAAAATTCTCTGAGTAGAATTAATACACTGTCAGTTAGTTAAACTGCACAATCGGTGAGTAAACTAAATGCTCAATTAGTTTAACTGTAGAATTCGGTGAGTATAATTAATAATGCTATTAGTTTTTTAACCGTTTTTGGTTTTTATTTTTATTTTTTTGCTGTGTTAAATATTTTTTAATAAAATTAGTATGCATTTCTAAAATTATTTAATAATTAAATTGTAGTGTTATATATATAATTGAAGTTTTTTAATGTATTTATGTATATAAATCTATTTAAAATATAAAAATATGTTTTATAATTTAGATTATATATATACACACACAACACATACAAATACACATATATATATGCATACATTCTATATATATATATATATATATGAAAATTTGAAAATATATATGTAAGTAATCCGTTTCTTATACGCAACTTCTAAATATCCCGTTTCTCGTCACGTTGCCGTTGCCGTTGCGATTTCCGTTTCTCGTTTCTGGTAACATAGCTTATAATACCACCAACCAAGCTTGAGCCTTGTAGAATATCACACCTTTCTAGTGCTGGTTGTTGAGTAGAGAGTGGGAAAACATGTGGCAAAAGATAGGTACCTGCCAAAAACTTGACCATCTCAATGTCACCCAAAATATCCATCAAGTTGGAAACGAACTGAGAAGCCATTTCGTATGGCAATACCATTGTGTGCATATCAAACCAGTCGAATCCCAATACAATTTGAATTACATCAAACACTTGTTTGCATTCAAAGGAGAATGCCCTCCTGAGCTTTTCCTTAGAGCATGCAAAATCAAATCTAATTTCGTGGACGCAGGGAGGGACAAGCACTCTTAAGAGGTTGTCCATTTGCAGACCCAAGCCAAAGAAGCAAGAAACATCCAGAAGTCGGCAGATAGAATGAAGGCAAAGAATGTAAACCACCAAAGACAGATTAAATTCTTAAACTTGCTTGAATTCATGGCAATTAATAAGCCAAATAAATTCAATACCAACAAATAATGCAGCATTGCCAAGTGTTAATTCTTGGGAAACTAGAGGAATGGCATAGTCTCCAAAACAAACAACATTCGCTATTTCATGGAATAGCTTCCTCCAATGGCCAATCACAAGAGTGAACTCTTGTGGTCAGACACCGAAGGGAGCAAAGAAGCACATTACCAAATTTAGCCCGTGTATTCTGAGCCACCGCCAATGCAAATGAAGCCAACAATGCAATAAACCATTAATGGTGATCCCATAAAACTGACTTATGCCAAGAGAATGTCTGATCAAAAGGAAAAAGATTGCAGGGTGAAACGTGAGAACAATACACGTATCTAGAACAATCTTGGAAATGGAAAAAGATCACATGTGCTCATAGGCAGAAGATGCAGATAGAATTGATTTACAATAAAACTCTGACAAGTCCATTAACTCCCTTAAATCCTGTTTACCATCATGTGAGAGGTTAAGTCCCAATAAATTCCTTTGCAAAGAAATTCAAAAATTGCCACAAGAAGTAGCCAGTATAACATAATAGGTGGCAATTAATGTAAACAAGTTCAAATACGATAGCTTGGGGGTAAAATAATTCCCCATCACCTAGTAATTATGAATACCCCTTCAAACAAATAATACTATTAGCACCAAAGGCTGAATCAATGATCCCTTTTTGAAAATATATCAAAGATGAAAGTTCTTAAAAATTATATTACGTTCCTCTGGTGAGAATTCGTGATCAGAAATATTTGCATCCAAGGCTTTATTGGCCAAAAAATTTGTAACACCATTTGATTCCCTATAATAGTGAGTAATAATATAACTAGGGAAATCTTCAAGTTGTGTGAGAATGAACTCCAAAATGTAATTAAGATGCCATGAAGGAGTACCTTGATTTTTTAAGGCTGAAATTGTTAACATTGAATCATCTTCAATACAGAGATGGGATATTGAAAGATTTTTGACAAGTTTAAGGCTACGACTTACCACTCTAAACTCAACCACATTATTGGTGCCATCCTGAATTTGTTCACAAACTGCTTTTATAATTTATTCCCATTCCAATCTCTTAATACAACAACGATGCTTGATTTCCCCGAGTTAGGCTCCATCAAAATTTAGTTTGATGAAGCCAGGAGGAGGAGGAGACCAAGAAGAAGTGTATCTTTTGGAAATACAAGACCTGTGATAAACAAAGCCTGCCTTAGGAGATGCCACCTTTTCAAAATAAATGAATCCCATTCAGAAAAGCAACTGTTTGCATGAGATTTTTTGAAAGTGGAAGAGTTAGTTACCTCCGAAATTGAGATCTCAATTTTTTGAATGAAATGGGATAAAGAAGAAGATTTCTTTCTGAATATGCTATTATTTCTTTCCAACCGGATATTCCATATTAAAATGGAAGGACTAATATATCCCAAATAGAGGAGAGAACCGAAAAGGGAGACAAAGATGGCCAAGAAAGAAAGTGAAGATACAACGAATTATGCAGAGGACTTGACCATCCAAGATTACTAAGAAGCCAGTACCAAAAATTTTGAGCAAATTCACAATTCAAAAGAAGATGATTTGTAGATTCAAAGAATTTCCCACACAATACATTGGGAAAAAGATTAGTAATGCCCAATATGTCTAATCTCATTCCAGTTCAAATTTTGTCTTTAATTGCTAACCAAGCAAATGCCCCAACCTTTGGAAGAATATGAGGACCCCAACAAAGCTTCATAGGAATATATATATTCTATGATTAGCATTAACAAGAGAGGTATAACCATCTTTGAAATTATATTGTCCTGATTTAGACTTAATCCAAATTATTTCATCCTATTTATTTGAAAGGTAGACTTGTCTCTTGTCTAATTTTGATTTTAGCGAAGTTTTAGCATGAGATGGCCCACTTGAAGAAAACTAAAGTCTTTCCATTTACAAACAAAAGGATTAGATGGATCAAAATCAATATAATCTCTTACTTTATGACCCCATTTATATTTTAATTCTGATTCAATTTAGTTGACGAAGGGGCTTATGTCCATTCTAGGCATCATCCCAGAAAAAGGGCTTAATCCTCACTGTTAATCACCCAAGAAAGGTGAGGTAAAAGAACTGATCTGCAAGAAGAGATAAAATTCCAAATTTTAGAACCCATGGAAACTGTTTTTGAGTGAAGATCCTTTCTCTACAAAGAGAATCTAAGTATTTATATCTCATTAATTTACACCATTTAGTTTCAGGTTTGATGTAGATTTTCCACACCAAGTTTGCTCCTAGAGCTTTATTTTGAATTTTTAAAATTAATAACATTATATATTAAAATTAATAAATTTAATGTAATGTTTTAAATTTTTAATATATTTAATATATATAATATTTTCATATTTAATAATAAAATAATTGAATTAAAATTTTAAATAGAATTTACATTTTATAGTCTTCAATGAATTTAGTAGAATTTATTTTTTATATTAAAAATTATGAGCATATTAATTTTTGCATGTTGATTTTTTATCTATATCATTAGAATGATATGAGATGAGTGAGTGTTAAAAAATAAAATTAGGTTTCTTAAAGCTCTGTTTTTATTTTTATTTTGCTTTTTCTTATTTAATAAAATTTAAATATTAATACATTGATGTTTTATTTTTCTTTTTTTTAGTATACTAAAATTAATAAGTTTAATTTAATTTTTTAAATTGTTAATATATTTAATATATAATATTTACATATTTAATATTAAAATATTTGAAATAAAATTTTAAATAGAATTTACTTTTTATCTAGTCTTAAATGAATTTAATAGATTTTTTTTTATATTAAAAATTATGAGCATATTAATTTTGGAATGTTGATTTTTTATCTATGCTAGTAAAATGATCTAATAAATAATGAATTGAGATGAGTGAGTGTTCAAAAATAAAATTAGGTTTCTTAAAACTCTATTTTTTTTTTCTTATTTAATAAAATTTAAATACTAATACAATGATGTTTATTTTTCTTTTTTTATATACTAAAATTAGTAAATTTAATTTATTTTTTAAATTGTTAATATATTTAATACTAAAATGTTTGAAATAAAATTTTAAATAGAATTTACTTTTTATAATCTTAAATGAATTTATTTTTTATATTAAAGATTATGAGCATATTGATTTTTGCATGTTGATTGAAGCATTATACAACCAACTATTTAGTATGGTTATTCATGAATCATCTACTAGCATTTATATATTATTATTTAATAATATATATAAAATACACCAAGAGATATCCTTCTTGAGGTGCCTATTTTTTAATTAATTTTTCATACAAAAGTGAATAAGTGCCTCAATTAAATAATAATATATATATATGCTAGGTAGTTGTTAATATTTTACATTGTAGGGGATCTTTTTATTGTCTTCTCATTAAAATTCTTTCAAAAACCAAGATTTTCAAATTATTGTAAAGATGATATTTCATTGTTTTCTTCAATTGTTTTTAGATGATAGACCTTACCAAATTTACTTTGTCTTTTTAAAATTTATAATTCTCAGATTACAAAAAGTGAAAAAGGTGAAAAAAAATATCGCTGAGATGATCACAATTTAAACAGTGGAAGTCCTCATTTACTATTAACTGGCAATCACACCTTCAAGTGCAATGGGTATGCCGAAGATATACTAGTTAATTTTGTGTTAATTTGGTTTATTTGTAAATGGGAAAAGTAAGTGAGAGCCGTAAACTACAAATCCTTTTAGTTGAAGTTGTCAATACATGAGAAAGCATTAAAGTTTCCAAATATTATTGAAAAATTGCATGGTAGCACTTGGAAATCCTCGTGGTCATGTTTCCAATCCATTTCGAGATAATATCAGAAGGTCAAATCCTTTTTTTTATGTCCAACCTAGAAGATTCTATTCATTTGTTTAGTAAACAGTGTAAAAGTTACCTTGTATATTTCTGGATTTGATCATGTATTTTTTTTTCTCCATCAAAATTTCTTATCACACTCCATGATCCATCATTTCTCTTCTCTTGCTATCTCATCCTACTAATATTATGGACTATGGAATTTTTGTCTTTAAGTGTAAAAGTTAGCCAATTGGTAAAAATAGTTGTAAAACTTATCCTATCAATCTCCTGATGGACTCACAATTCTTGTGGTTAAGAGTGTTTAGAAAAACCTTTTCACTCAAATCTTCACACATAGCTAGAACTCACTTTGAACGGTCCAAACACCTTGTATTGGGTATCCATATCTTTAATTTTGTCTCCTTCTAACAGAAAAGAGGATAACTTCACTATATCATGGCCATAGGAATTTTGACTTGTTACCAAATTTCATATGGTAACTACAATTTGGAAAGGGAAAGTGTTTAAGGTTTTCGTGAGGGGAGTTCTAGCATGCATTTTGTGATTAAAGGTATGTTCTTGATTCTGCACTCTGTGTGATTAGTTCATCAATTTGATAGTTAGTTTTTAATTTTATTTTGAACAAAAATAGTTGCTCAATACGTTTATGCCTAGATATTGAGCTAATCCTTTGCTTCATTGTTGCAACGCCTCTCCTTCCAATTAATAGCAATAGTTTTTCACAAGAAAATTGTTACTAGCTTTGAAATTCACTTGAACTCACTTGGTCAATGCTCTTAACCTGCATAAGTTAACTGATTGTTATAGTTAAATTTAGAGTGAAGTACCAGTTTAATCTGTTCCATGTTGTATGCTTTTCCTATTGGAAAAGATATAAAAAAGAACTACAGAGCTATAGCTCTGTTAAGATTTTGCAGGGAACAACACATTGACAAAGAACCAAAAGGAAGAGAATAAAACAAAATTTGTATTACCATATATCCAAAAAGGTTTACATTTAGAAAATTAGTACACACTACAAAACCTCTACTCTCTTCTCTTCTTCCACTTTTCTTCTCTAACACTATACCACTGCAGCTTCTGTTCTTCCCCCCTGGATTTAAAAAAAATCTTAACTTGCAAAAACACAAAGATAGTATATCATAATTTAGAGTTCATGATATATAATTCATCTAACATGGATATAAAAACAATCCTATTTCAAATATTTTTTCATAGTTTCATTTTTTAAACTTAACTATTTTTTCATAACTATCTTTTATAAGATTCAAGGTGTAGTTGACCAATACTTGTGCGTTCACATCATGGGTAGTTGAGCGCTAATGTGGCATCACATGATTGGTTGCTCTTTAGATCAAAGGAAAACATTTTGTTTAATTATGGGTGGCCATGTCACAACTATTGGTCATTATATAAACAACTACTACCACAACTTTGGGCATTATATGAACAACTACTATCGTGCAACTATTGAAACATGCTCAACTATTGGGTCCTCTCCCCTACTCATTCTTCTATTTTTTAATTCCTGATATATTCTCTGAAAAAATTCCTGCTCACTTCAAATTCAAATTCACCTGATTCTATTTAGTTCACATAGAATCAACATTTAAGATTTGCAATTGGCATCAGAGATTTGACCTCCAAAAACTAATTGAAGTTAGCTAGGTGTAGGAGCAGTAAATGTTCCCAAATCCAAGAGATCTATGTTAGACAAAATACGTGTCAGGAATTTACTGATCTATGAAGAAATGTATATATTTATGCAATCATAAATTTCATTACATGGCAATAAGTACTGCATATACTATCATAGAAAGAAATAGTAAGTCATATACTCAAAAGAGGATAATTTTATTTTCATTTTAAGCTCAATTATTAATTCATTCAAATTGGGCCAAAACTCACTTCATTTCTTTCTACTTAAATATAGTCTAATAATTTACTATCAAAAAATACCAATTTATCAAGGTAAAGCAAACTTTCAACTCCCAAGCCCATAAGGATACAATGAGCAAAACACAATTAAAAAAGGTTC
This sequence comes from Sequoia sempervirens, assembly GCA_007258455.2. Classification (NCBI taxonomy): domain Eukaryota; kingdom Viridiplantae; phylum Streptophyta; class Pinopsida; order Cupressales; family Cupressaceae; genus Sequoia; species Sequoia sempervirens. The sequence goes on along the minus strand of VDFB02000015.1, from coordinate 160,304,328 downwards.
TGGATTTCACTCTACGTGTCTATTCATCAAGTCAATAAGTCCTTTAAACTCTGCCTGGATATACACTAATTGTTCAACTCACTACAAAATTGAAAACACTTAGGTTTTGGCTACTTTTTTGCATTAAAGATATTTTATAGTGCACTGTTTAGTCAAATATTGATTCATACCAAGGTCATTTGCATGCATAAAAATAGGGTTTTGTAATGTCTGACCATGCTTATTCAGTCCAATGATACCGAGTTTTGGTTGTATACAAATATTTCTTGTATGTCTTGTCTAATTGTAGCTTTCTAACGGTCGTAAAGAACCATCTCCTTAACAAATGATTCTATTATTTGTAATTTCAACTATGCAATAGATTAAAAGATTGAAGAAGAAACATACCACAAACATTCATTTAATAAATTAAATCCTTTCAGACATTCATTGCACTAATAAATAACAAGTCAAAACAAATTTTGAGAATACTTGGCTCAAAATTTGGCTACAAAGGGGCTTTCATTGAATGCGCATTACTATACATCAGTGAGGAGTTTTGAATTCATTGATATCTAACCAAGCCTACCATGATTGATCTCAACATTTTTTGTAATACTAAAGTTTCCTTTGCATATATACCAAATCATGAGGAAAAGCCCTGCATCTAGTGCAATATTAGATCTGTCATCATTCCTGATTTCAACACAAGCATGCAATTCAAAACCTCAATTTGGTGCATAATTCAACCCATATATAGCAACACAACACAACAATCACATACATGGATGTTGATCTACTTTTCTTTATCATACATTAAGCTCAAGGCTATAAGAGAGATCCATACCATGGCCATCACTATGCTTTGCACCTGCACAAGCTTCTAGGTTGGGAAATAAATTGCAAACACAAGGAGTTGGGGAAGTATCCAAATACAAAATTTATAAACTTCACCAAGGTTTCGAGATGCGCATACAATCAATCACAAGAAATAGGAAACAAGGAGGTAGGATCATAGACAACAAGAGTAGGAATCTCAAACCATATGAAATTTAAAAGAAAATTCCTCTTATATCTACCAGAATGGATCTGCCGTTGGTTCCAAACCCACTTATATCTATGGTTCTATGATTCCCTGGAAGCTGAAACAATAGTCCTGGAGACAACAGTAAGAACGACAAAACCCCAACTATCATAGGCCCCCTATCAGAAGACATTGTTTCTCTGCTTAATACCTTCACAGTTCAACCAGAACTTATAATAGATAAGAGCAACAGATGATATGCTAGGCTGCTACAAAGGGAATAATTTATGGTGGTGAAAACTTAGAGATGAAGGAGAGAAAAAGGGTAAGAGACAACATGGAGCAGAGGGCATTTTCAGAGCTTGGTTTTGCTTTTACCCTACTTCAATCAAACTCTAAAACGATCTTTTACCATGGTCGGTTGTAACAATAAAAGATGGTCGGCTCTAAGGAACAAAGAAAGACAATGAATGTAATTGGGCAAGAGAAAGACTTTACCAGGAGAAAGCCACAATGGCAGAGGCAGTGGTATTTCCATTGTTCTACGGGAAAATAGAAACATTCCCTGTTTTGATGTTTGCATAGAAAATCTTTTTGGTGGTGCCCACAACGCCCTACAACAAAATTGCCACAGGAAAAGGCAAAAACAGAGAAGATTAAAACAATAATCCTTGAAGAATAGAAAGTCAAAAAGTTGTGTGGAATTGGGAAACTGTGACGGTGGAAAACACCCTAAGAATGCAAATGATAGTCTCGGTGTCTTTCTCCGTGGCCTTAGTCTGCCCCTGAATCTCCACTAGAAATCACTATAGAATTTTTGCGCTTAGTTGCCTGTTCTTGAGTATGCAAATAGATTCTCGACATTGTCTAGTTTTTTACGTGGGGAAAAACAGTGAATAACAAGGAAAGATGCAGATCAAATTACCCTGACACATCCCAGGCAACAAAAAAGGCATAGGTAGAGCTTTTGGTCTCCTATGAGGCGATAACGGTTTTCACTCCTCTGTTGTCTAAAGATTTGCATTGTTTGAAGTTGTCGGCATTGAATATATGGCTTTTAGGGTACGAGTTTCTGAAGACTGTAATGTTGTTCATGGGCAACTAGATGCCTCTAGCTATTGATGTGGTGTTACATGTGAAGGGAAAGAACGATGCGGAAGCTCCCAAATGAAGAGCATGTGTGAGGCTATAAGGACAAATTTACCAAAAAAGGGCAAGTGACTTACCTCACGATTCTGTAGAAATTGTGTCCATCTGTCAGTTCATTGCCCAGGAGGAAATTTGCAGAGCTTACAGAAAGAATATTAAGAAGCCAAGTAGATATTTTATCAGGAAGAATACGTTGCCTTAACTATTTTCCAACTTTAGAATTTCAAATCAAGGGGGAGACTCAGATATTTACATGCGGGAGATATACTACAACTTGCATCCCCCTCTGCAATCGATGACCCCAACGGTGCGGATCGCTTGCTTGCCTCCTCTGCAGTTTTAGACCATCGATAGACAAAGGAAGCGCTGAAAACCTGATGAACGACAGAGATTCATTACATCGCATTGGATTGCCTGCAAGTCAATTTGCACCCAGAGCTTGTAAGAAAACGTACGAAACCCTATGAACCATTGCGATTTGTTTCATTGTAGTTCACCCGCTATCCGGTAATTTGCATCGTTGGGCATGAAAAGACGTTGCAAAACCTAAACATGGGGACTCCTTCGGCGTAATTAAGACCTTTAACTATTTGAATTCATGTATATGACATGACAACACTCCTTAATTTTATTTCATGTAATTTTATTAGCTTTAACTCAATAAAAAAATCTTTCTATTAAAGATCATCTACAATGACCATAGATCCATGGAATATTTACCCCCATGCAATAATTCCTGCCTTGCAATAATTCATGATTGATTTATCATTTGCCAGGTCCAATTAGTTGGTCGATACGTCCAAAACTTTTGGACCAAGCGTGGAAACTGAGGAATAAAATATTATTAAAGGCCTGCCATCAAATCTATACTTACATTATTTTTTATTTTATCAGAATGTCATTGTACACACGTCTGTACTGTCACACGGATTTTTGATTATCGTGTGTTCTGCGAGTTTCCTTTCTCTATCATCGAAAACAATTAATTTCTCTCCTTGATTTTATTATCTATGCTATTTTATTATTTTACTTAGCTTTTTTGACTATCTGTCTTCGTAAAAAACACATGGTCCCCTGTTCCAAAAGAAAAATTTCTTCTTTCTCATGTTTTTCTTGGAAGTTGTTGTTGAATAAATTTATTTATAAAGCATCCCATCCTAACCTAGTTAAAACTCCCCATTCCCATTTTCATGTGGATTTTTTCTTATTCTATGAAAGCGTTGTTCCCATCTATCTTTGTTCTAATTTATGTGGACATTTTTTTAAAGTTAGATGGTTTATTATAGCATAGGCTTGTTAGCCTAAACATTCTCATTAACTTGTATTTTATTAGATTGGAAATGGATAGATAATGCAAGAATTATAATATATATTTTTATATTGTAGGTTTGCTAAAGTTTTTTATTGACTTATGATTTTGGTTAAGAATGTATTAGTTTAATTTATGTAATATTTTTTTATAATTTTACTTCAATCTATATTAAAGTATCACTATTTTTCTAAATCTTACTGGATTCTTGGATATCCTTTATTTAATAAAGGTTTTCAAATTAATTTAGACTAATTAAATAATAAGTTAATATTGATAATTTGATTATTTATAATTAAATAAATGAATGCACATAGAAATAATGGTCCTTAATTTTATACTTAGAGATAGAATAACCTAAATTAATGCTCTAAATTTTTTAATTTCTTGTGATCTAAACCTACTAATGATAATCTATTATTTTCCTTGCAATTAGAATATTCTCTTCACTCTATCTACGAAACTTGGGATCAATGAAAAGTATATGAACATGGATATATCCTATTGTTATGAATTTTACTATGAGATCTATAGAGTTGTATTCTTCACAACACTTGATTCACCTTAACTTCTGTTGTGCTTCTTGATATCTAAAATACTAGTGGTATTTATAAATACATTGTTAGGAATACCATGTTTCTGGGAAACATGTTTTCCAAAAGTCAACTTATATAAATTTGTGTACAAATGATTGAAAGAAACACTATTTATCAATGCATATGATCATTTAATTTTCATGTAGGACTAGATCCCTTTTATGGTGCCAAATAAAGAAATATAAGTTCAAATGGTACACGAATTCCTTTATGTTTAAAATTGATGCATTTAATCCCTTATTATAACAATAATAATACATTATGAACACTTGTTTTTGGTCATCCCTTAGAGGGAAAAGTTTTGATAGGCATCAAACACATTTGATTGTTAAATTTTATATTTGTGAAGGATTAGTCTATAATAGTGATATCATTTGTGCAATTTTAAGGTCATCTATGCGAAATCAAACTTGTCTTGGAACATGAAAGGGGACAAATAAAAGTGGATAACATATTCATGTAAATATGTGAATACATAGATGTAAGAAATAAGCATATAGGGTATGGATCTATACAAATATGGATGTAGCTAATGATACTTCTAATTTGGAGGATTTTGAGCCACTTGCTATTATTGGGAAAGAGGTCCCTTCCTTGCTTGTGATGCTTGTTGTTCTTACTTTTAAGTTCCCATAACCAATTCTATGGTTGGTTGTGACAATCCTTGTCTAGTTTATGCATTACTTTCCCTTCCCTAGTTGGACATTCCTCTCCCTAATATCGCCTACTATTTAGGTCTTGAAGAGAGTCTCCCCTCCTCTCTCCTATTTTAGCAGATGTTGATAATGCAGTTTCTGAGAACATCACCGAAAGAATGAAGAAAGGTCTTTTGAAACATATTTCTTAATCTTGTGCCTAGGGAAAGGGCATGCACATTGCTAGGTATGGTTATTATATTGTCTAGTCATTTGATGTTGTTTTTTGTCCTTAAAATTTTATTGCAACTATAATATTTGTCCCATTTTTTATTTCTTTGTAAAGGAGTTGGAACCATTTCAAAATATCCTTTACCTAATTAAAATAGGGAGAAGGACCAATTGCTGTGTGGGCTAATTTTGTAAGCTTGTAGTGGTTGCATATAATATTGTAGGACCTCCATTTTCTTAGAAATATGAATTGACCTCTTATCTATCTATAAGTAAGGTTTGGATGTGTGACTCATCATACAACTTGCCACATCAATAGGTCTATTGAGAAGTGTCCTGAATTGACATTTTAAAAATTCAACCAAAACTTAATCATGGTATCCCTAATAATTGAACAAAAAATATCTTTTTTTGTTAGAACAATATTATATATATTTTAAAATATAACTTATATGCAATCAAATGATCTCAATACATTTTGATAACCATAAATCTTGTTATCTCTAACCTTTATATCCAACGCAACAGGAGTGGGAATGAAGTTACTAATCCCTTATAGATTGGTCTATTAGCTGCTAATCACTTTAAGCATGCTTACTTGCTTCCTTTAGAGGCTCCTGACCTTGGGTTGGTTGATTTGCTATTGGAACCTCTCCCTTCTCCTATAGCCCATGAGGATAATGATTCAATTTTGAGGGTGGTTTCTTCTGAGGAGGTTCAATTTACTGTGTCTAGTATGGGTGCCTATAAAGCCCCTGGACCACACCCTTGCTACTAGGGATTTTTTTAACTCTGGTAAATTGCTTAAACAACTAAACCAAACATTCATAGCTTTGGTCCCCAAATATGAGGACCCATTGACCATGTTTGATTTTCATCCTATCAACTTATGCAATATTGTTTATAAGATCTTCTCTAAAATTTTAGTGAACCGGTTGAAACCCCTTTTGGAGAAAATGAAATTGGTCCCAGTCAAAAAGGTTTTGTTCCCAGGTGATTGACATATTTTAGATGCTGCTCTATCCACCCAAGAAAACTCTTCACTCTATGGATAGGTGTAACAACCATAACATGACTTTTAAGTTCGACATTTCCAAAGATTATGATAATGTCCTTTGGAAATTTCTCCCTAAGGTCCTAGATAAGTTTGGATTCAACCAAAAATTTATCAATATCATTATGGAATGTGTCTCCACGGTGAAGTATTCATTCTTAGTCAATGGAGTGTCCCAAGGGTTCTTTGAGGTTGGGAGGGGAATCAAACAGGGAGACGGTCCCCTATCCCCTTACTTATTCATTATGGTGGCTGAAGTGTTGAGTAGGAATGTGGCATGTATGCTGTCAGAGGGCTCCATCAAGGGTGTCAAACTGGCCTCCACCCTTGATCCTGTTACTACTCAACAATTTGTGGATGACACTATGCTTTTCAAAAAAGCTTCGGTGGTTGAAGTCGTGAAGTGGAAAGGTTGCCTCAATCTCTATGTTGCTTGTTCTAGCTAATGCATCAATTACAATAAAAGTATGATCTATTTCCTTCACTACACTCTTGGTCTACAAGATCGTGTGACTGTATTGTTAGGCTGTGTGAGTGCCACTCTTCCTTCCATCTATTTTGGCCTTCCCCTTACTGTTAAGGAGGTTACTCCCAAATTATGGAATTCTATTCTTGAAAGAGTCTAGAGAAAGCTTGCTAGATGGAAAGGTTCTCTCCTAAGTCATGCCGGCAAGCTGTAGCTTCTCACTGTTGCTCTCCAAGAAATACCTGTTTATTTTCTGTCAATGTTCAAAATGCCCCGTAACATTGCTGAGAAGTTTGAGAAGATTCAAAGATTCTTTCTATGGTCTGGTACTGAGGATACAAAGAAGATGTTGCTAGTCAGCTAGGAGAAAGTTTTCGCTCCCAAGCTTGGGGGGCTGGGCATCAGGAAAGTCCTTGCTTCCAACAAGGCTCTGCTTGCTAAGGTTAGGTGGGACCAGTTAAGAGATAAAAAGGACTGGTGCAGAATTATGAAAGCCAAATACTTGGCTAACTGTCCCCTAATCAGATATTTTGAGAATGATCATCCCCGAGGGTCCCTAGCCTGGAATAATATATGCAAAATGAAGAAGCTTCTATAGACTGGTTTGACATGGAAGCTTGACAAAGGAAATAAGATCCACTTATGGGAAGATTCCTAGCTTTTAGACTCCCCCTTGGCCTGTTCGGAGTTCAAAAATTTGATGGAACCTACTTCTTGGTTCTTTGGTAGGAATGTGTGTGATTACATGCATGGTTATAGGGTGCTAGGTGTTGCAAAGATATTAGCTCCTATGGCTCTCTTCCCCCTAACCTGCAAGGTTTGGATTCTTCCTTACAGGTCTTACTCTCTCAGCACATAATTCCTTTGTTGGATATTGAAGATGATTTCTTTTGGGCATTGGATAGTAAGGGTGAATTGATTGTCAAGATGACTTACAGTTTGGTGCCAAACAAGGGCATACATAGTAAGTTATGGAAGAAGGTCTGGAACTCTCACCTAATTCCTAAAATAGTTTTCTTCTGGTGGATGTCTTGCCACAACAGGATCCTAACTCAAAATAATCTAAGAAAGAGGGGATTCCAAATCCTTAATAGGTGCTTGTAGTGTAAAGAAAGGGTTCAGAAACTATGGATCATATGCTTCTGCGCTGTCCATTTTTTGTTGGTGTATGAGACCTCCTTTTTCAAAAGGTGGAGACACAATAGACATTGAATAAAGATTTGGTTTCCTTTGTGGAAGGGTGGAATGGTCCTTTTCGACACCCCCTTCCTTTGGAAATTTGGAGGTGAATTCCCCCCATCATCAACTGATGCATTTGGAAGGAAAGGAACACTAGGATGTTCCGTGACATTGAGAAAAGTTTGAAGGAGGTGTTCAGTTGTGGGTTGGGACTTATCTCTAAAAGTCTCTCCATGCTCAAGTGGAAACCACCAGATACTACCCCAACTGCTTGGGAGATCAAGATAGCTAAAGCTTGGAAAATTGTGCTTGGTATTGATTCCTTTGATAACTCCAAATCTCTTGCTAGGAAAAACACTGTTTGGAAACCTCTGATTAAGGGTTGGGTTAAACTGAATTTTGACGGGGCAGCTAAAGGGAACCCTAGTCTGGCTAGTATAGGTGGTGTTATAAGAGACAATTAGGGAAACTTGGTTGTTGGGTATGTTGGTGGTATTGGTATTCACTCTTCTATGGTGGTAGAGCTTTGGGTGCTGCTTAAGGGCATTGAGATTGCTGTCACTTTGGGCATTAAGAATATGGAGATTGAAGGGGATTCTAAAACTGTGATAAACTTTATCAACTTGGGACGCTTGCTTGGTTGAGACTTAAGGAATATTCTATTATATATTTAATATCTTAATCTCTAATTTGGAAAGGTATCACCTGGCTCATATCTTATGGGAGGGTAACCAGGTGGCTGATGGCTTTCCAACTTGGGGTCCACTTGGCAGATTAGCAAATGTTGGAGGAAGATAGATGTTTTGCCAATGTCTATTCAAAGGTTAATCCTCTTGGAGCAGAATAATTGCTCTATTAATAATGATTAATCTGTCTTTCATTTTTAGGTACAGGTGGCATTCCTCGTCGGATCATTAGTTGGTTTAATTGTTGGTGTTTAAGGTGACTAGGCTCAAGTGGGTGGCCACAAGGGTTTTTTTGTATCTTATAATCATCTTTGGTGGCCTTTATGAGTGACCTTACCAATGGTACAACACATCTTTTCAAATCTCATCCATGAGTTCGTGTAAAAGGATGTATTCTGCCATCTTGTGTAATAATTCCAATTTGAGGAACCTATTGATTCACCTTAGATTTTATTAGATGAACTTGAATATTTCAAATCCTCCCCCCGCATTTATTTGGCTTTGGGAAGCGTGTAACTTCTTTAAGTTGATTAGCTCTTGGGATTTAAATTCAGATCCTGTTATTATTCTTAATTGTTTTAATTCTGGGTTTCCTTGTGATGATTATGGGCCAGTGTGGCGGTCTTCATCAAATTTGATTGTCGAAGTGTGTAAACATTACCTTGCCTTTATTATGCCTTTTCTTCCTGGCTGGCATTGTAAAGTTTTTTTCAATGGTATTCAATTTGGTGACCATTCTATTTTTAGGTTGTGTTCTTTTGGCTACTACATGCTGTGGGTCACGATGGGTGGAGATAGAGTTAGAATTGGGCCAGATAATTATGAGGAGTTTTTCCAGGACCCACTGGCTTGGCATATCTATTCGGAAGGTGGGCTAGCACTTCTTATGGAAAATCTTGTGGGCCATGACAAGGTGCTGTTGACCTAGTTTGCTAGTGCTTGGAAGGATAGGCAAGTCACCATGGGTGGCATAGCTTTTAACGTTGATGAAGAGGTGATTGGTAAGGCTACTTTCCTTTCATGTGAGGGAATGAAGTATAAAAAACACACCAAAATGTAGGGCTTGGTGAGTCTGAACACGTTCTTTAAGGGAAATGAGAAGCCGATGAAAAAGTAGTCGAGTTTCAATCATGAAGTGCTGCCTAAGCCCTGGGATAAGGTCTGCCTTGCCATCATGAAATATGTTACCCTTGAGGGTAGATTCAAGGTATTTTATTTCTACCACTTACCGTTATTAAATCATTTAAGGCACAAGATTCTGCTTAGCTTCTTGTTCTTCTTGCTTTGTTCTTTTGAAAGTTCCATCAAAGAATCTTAGGAAATTGTCACTCTTAACCTTGATTCTTCACCTCCTTTATCATTGCACCAATGCCTAATCCATAGGCTCGACCAATTCCATTTGGATTTGGTCCCTCCCAAACCCATCTTGGCTTTGCGCATTGAAGAGTTGGAACCCCCAAAAATTAACCCTGATAGCCCTTCCTCTGTTGTTTCAGAGGGCTCGAAGAGGAAATCCCCCATCCTTGAGGATGATCCTGGTATTGAGACTCTAGCCACTCCTCCCTTGAAGAAAAAGAAAAATGAGGTCGGGTTGGCCTAATCAAGTGCTGCAGCTAGGCTTTGTGAATTGAAACACAAGAAGGTTAGTAGAATTGCAACTAAAAAGAAAGGGAAAAATGTGCCTCAACTTCTGAGTGTTCTTCCAGTTTCTAGGGAAGGAAAATGTGCCGAGGAAAAAGATTCTAATGGAGACGCTATGGTGGGTGCTAGCTTTGAGATGGGGACATAATAAACAAGTGTGAGAAGATCCAACAGGTTGGCGAAACACAAGAAATATAACCCTGTTAATGACATCTCTAGTGACTCGGTTCATACTGACGATAGAATTGAAGGCACCAAAGCTACTGAGAAGTGAAGGATAAAGGTCTCATATAAAAAACCCTAGTCACTTCTTTGATTTGAACCAGATGCTTTGGGAGGAATCTACCAAGTCCTCGGATTCTAGGGTTGGTGCTGATGTGGAGATCTAGAGCAAGGATGACAAGGTGGATGATCTCGGTGTGCCGCAAGAGCGGGTTGCTAAGTTGAATAGTAAATTTAACTACCTGGCCTGGTTCATTATCAAAATGATTCATAGGTCGGCTCTCACTCTCTTGGATGTGGTCAAGGAGGAAATGGACAAGAACACCACAGATGAAGGCCCCAACTGGATTGGGGAAGATATGTTAAACATCCTGGTTAAAAAATGGGAGGGTGTAGAGAATGAGGGGTTGGGTCTGTGTTGTGTTATTTTTGTGCTGTGTCTGTGTCTCTCGTATGTTGTTACTATAAAATTTTTGGACGTTTAATGGTTTTGCTCCTTTTTAGCCTTTTGAGCTCATTGTGTAAAGGGTACAACACCCTGTAAATTATGCTTATATTATTAAAATCACATTATTATTATAAGTACAAATTATATTCAACTTTAAATGATCATTTTTTTAAAACAATTCTTCACGTTTCATGAGAAAATATAAGGTATTTATTGTACACATCTTTTATATTTGTGATAGGACAAACTATTAATATGAAATACTCCTATATATATATATATATTACCATCCCAATAATTGATTTTAAGAATACTATTTTTTTACTATGACAACAATACTTGTTTAAATAAACACCTTATTTTATAAATGACACATTTATAATGGATAATTATGATATTTTATATGAAACAAGAAATATTTATTTCACTTGTTAATAAATGTATTTATATTTTTTATATAACATTAATAGATTCTCATCTATTTAAATATAGATCCATCTTAACTAACATTTAATAATTTTAGATTACATATAAATTATTTTTTAAAAATATTATATATATATATATATATATATATAACAAAACTAAAACTTACAGTCACAAATACTATATCAAAAATTGAACCCCCATCTACCTCCCAGCTAGTGGAAGTCTTCTCGCCATGTGAAAAGACTTTTTAATGAGAGAAGGACGGCCACTTTTTTAAACAGAGCATCTATGCTTGTACCCCGATTTTTTTAGGGCCGTAAAGAACGGCCAAGTCGTCAAATCATTCAACCCAGTTAGCAACGCGTGGCAACTCAATCAAATTTCAAGAGCGCGTAGTGTAAAATTGTTGGCAAATTTCCGAAGGCCATCTTTCGTTTTGTGGACTTTAATTCTTCTACTCTTGTAATACAAAAGCGAAGGGAAACCCAGGCGCCACACGTTCAGAAAGGGCATTTTCTGGGTCATCAGGAACGTCTTTTTGACCTGATTTTAGACTGGGCTAACCAGAATTTGTTGCATAAAACCCCATGAAAAATCTATTGAGCAGTCATCCCAGTCTCTACCAACGCCACCCAGAAATTGTTGGTGACAAAAACACACAAACCATGCCATCGTTGCTTTGTGGAGTTAAAATTCCCAAACTAATGTGTTTGTGGAGTTTGTTGTTTTTCTTATTATTGCAGACCACTATCAGTGTCGAAATTAAATGCCCACCACATGAAAGGAATTACCTTTTGCATTTCAAGGCTGCTATTGTAGATAACTCCAGCAATTTACAATCTTGGCAAGGCTTCAATTGCTGTAAGTGGAAAGGTGTTGGTTGCAGCAACCAATCAGGTGGCCATGTTACTCTACTGAATCTGACAGATCAGAAATTGGGAGGGGAGGTCCACTCATCGTTGTTTAGGCTTGAATATCTACAACATTTAGATCTCAGCTACAATTTCTTTCTAGGAATTCCCATCCCTTCTGACCTTGGAAAACTTAAGAGACTCACTTTTCTTAGTTTGTTTTCCGGTGGATTTCAAGGCAAAATTCCTGGGACTCTGGCAAACTTGTGGAATCTGCGCTACTTGAAGCTGAGCTCGACGGACAATGTAGGCCAACTGCAAAGTCCGAGGCTGCCAACCTGGCTGAAAAATATGACAAGATTGGAACAACTCACTCTGCATAGAGTGGAAATTTCAGGGGCAAAGGAGTGGGACAAAGTTGTTACCAATCTATTCTATCTGAAGTTTCTGCGCTTGTCTGATTGTGGGCTAAAAGGGGCACTTCCTTCCTCTTTACAGAATCTCTCCAGTCTTGTGCATCTGGATCTGTCATCCAACGGCTTCACAGGGTTAATACCACCTTTTTTGGGTCACCTTCCAGCCCTTGCTTATCTTGATCTCAGCTCCAGCCAATTCAATGGTACAATTCCATCCACAATTTCAAGGCTTGATACAATAAAATCTCTTTTGCTCTCGTCCAACAGTTTAACAGGTCCCATTTCGCTTTCCTTCTTTGAAAATTTGACTAACCTCGAACAGCTGGTACTTTCTCATAATCACTTAACTGTGAGCGTTGCTTCCACTTGGACTCCCAAGTTCAAGAAGTTGTCTGGCCTTGGACTGGCTTCTTGTAGGTTGGCTAAATTTCCTTCATTTCTTGTGAAACAGTATGATATGTTTGAGCTGGATTTATCTGGCAACAGTCTAGCAGGGAATATTCCGACATGGATATGGGAGTTTCCCGTGCTTTTTCGTCTCAACCTTTCATCTAGCGAGTTAACAGGAAGATTGCCATTGAAGCTTGCAGCCAAAAAAGCTTGGGTTCCTGGATTTGCACAATAACAGTTTGGAGGGTGCGCTTCCTCTGCCACCTGCTGGTGTTTTATATCTAGACATGTCAGAGAATAATTTGACAGGTTCAATTCCTGGTGATATCGGAGCATATCTTCAATCGGCGGAGGTTTTCTCTATCTTGAGGAATAAGATCAGCGGAAGAATCCCAGACTCTATCTGCACCACAAATATGCGTGTTCTTGACTTGTCAGGTAACATGCTCAACGGTACGATTCCTCTTAATTTTATAGCAAACTGTTCGGATTTAAGAGTTTTGAGTTTCGGTCAAAACAATCTGGTGGGTGATATGCCGGAACTGGGAAATCTTACAAAACTTCAGACGTTAAGTCTGAATGATAATCATCTACAAGGGCCTATTGAAGCATCCCTAGCAAATTGCATTTCTCTCCAAGTTTTGAATTTAGGAAATAATGATTTTGATGGTAGCATTCCCCAGTGGATTGGAGATCTATCAAAAATACAGCTTTTGATGTTGAACTCCAATAAATTTCAAGGCACTATTCCTCCCAAAATTTTTGCCCTCAAGCAACTCCAAATCTTAGACCTTTCTCACAATAATCTTTCAGGTTCTATACCAGAAAGCCTTGCAAGTTTACAGGCAATGGTGAATGCATCACAGTATAGTCCAGTGCAGCTCGGGTACCAAATTTCAAAAGATATTCTTTGTAAGAATGAGGTAACCCTTTCCACAAAAGACATGTTTCTTGAATACAGGATCATTCTAACAATTTTTAAGTTTATGGATCTGTCAAGCAACAGTTTATCGGGAAAGATTCCTCCAGAAATTGGATCCCTTCGTGGTTTGAAAGGTCTTAATCTTTCTAGAAATCATCTGATCGGCAAGATTCCAAGCACAGCCGGAGGCATGGATCAATTGGAGTCTCGAGATCTTTCACTAAACAATTTGAGTGGAACAATTCCATTGGAACTTCAATCTCTTAGTTACTTGCAAGTCTTTAATGTCTCTTACAACAGGCTTGAGGGAAAAGTACCTCATGGAGGGCAGTTTTTGACCTTTGACGGGACATCTTTCGTGGGCAATGCTCATCTATGTGACATTCCATTCACCAACAGCACTTGCGATATTTCTATTTCAGATGGTGGTGGGGAAGAGGCAAGTCAAGGGATTGAAAAGGACTCAGATTTTGAGAAGGAATATTTCCTACTAGGGGTGGGCTTAAGTTATGGGTTAGGGTTCTCCATTGTCATTGGAGTCATCTCATTGAATATCAAGGCGAGGAAGGCCGTCTTCCAGCTTTATGATGGTATCATTGTGGGTATGCTTCAGCGTGGATAGACAATGTAAGAATTAGAGTACAAACTCCAATATTATAAGATAGGTGGTCTTTTCACTTAATCTTTGTTATTAGCTTTTCTGATCTCGGTTGAAGATGGAGAGACAATGTAAGAACAGCAATGTAAATACATCTATTATTGTCTAGGTTGGTTAAATCTTTTTATTGGCTGTTATTTTCTGATATTGTAAATGGATAGACAATAGAAGAAATATAAAATAAATATTTATATTATGGGATAGGCTTGGTGAATCTTTTTATTGATTTGTATCATTTTAGTGAAAAAAAAGAGTTGGTAGTTGAATAATTATTTTAATTTTTATTAAATTTATTGTTTTTCTAAATTTTATTACATTCTTAGATATTTCTTATACAATCAATATTTGCATGATCATATTAATTTAGACTAATTTAAAAATAAGTTAAAATAGATAATTTGACAATTTATAATTAAATGAAATAATGTAAATAAAAATAATGGTCCTTACTTTTATAATCAAAGGTAGAATAATTTGAATGAATGCTTTAAAATTTTTAATATCTTGAAATCTAAAACAAATAATATTAATCTAGTATTTTCCTTGGGATTAGAATATTCTTTTCACTCTTTGTAGGGATATTGGGTCCAAGGGCAAACTCATGAAGATAGGTATCAATCTAGTATAGATACATGAAGTTGCACCAAAGGCATGAAGTTAAAATAAAGGTATGAAGCCCCAACAAAGCAATATAGATACAATAATTGAGTAGGTCACCAATATAAGACAATAGTAAAAATAAAGTATAAAGGGAAGCTAGATACCCATGATACAAAGATATGTCCATAAGAAGTCCTAACATGTGAGGGGAAGAGATGGTGCACCCTATGTGTAAGGATATATAGAAATAATAACTCAAATCTAAAGTTGAGAAATAAATGATTCTCTAATATAATTAGAAAAAATATCAAGGAAATCTCATAATCAAAGCATAATAATGGAATAAAGTATATAGGTAAACATCATGTGACATGTTGGTGATCTTTATTAAATCCTACATTCCTAAATGATACATTCCACTCTCAAGGTCAAGTACTTATATTTGTTTCTAATAATATAGAAAGATTCATGAAATTAAAAAAAAAATCAATTGTCAAATGCAAGAAACTATGTAAATTAAATATTCCAATATAATTTTTACAAGATATGTAAGCTAATAACAAGTGAAGAAAATCATGTAAAATTAAAATCAAGTATTAATACTACAACTAACATCTCATATTTAATTTAATGATGCAATTACAAGGATCAAGAATTTTCACACAACTAAATCTACATTAACAATACATGACTAATAAAGTAAACCACACGTTGTATTATGAATAGGTTCTTTAGAAACAATGAACAAATTATATAATTTTATAAAATTTAACTTATAAAAATAAAATATTTTGTGTCCCATCTCAAATCAAATAATTTTTAGAAAAAAATAATAATTTAGACCTATATGAGTCCCACCTAATGGGCTTGATTGAAGGGGGTTAGATCAATCACCTTAGGCTTAAATAATATCAATGACAAAGTCTCCTCCTCATCTATCAAAATAGTGACCAAAAAGTTTCTTTAGTTTTGTGGGGGATCAAATGAAGCCACTAAAAACTTCCATTTTATAAATACCTACCCCTTGGTTTAAAATTTACAAAAAAATATTTAATGTCATATATTTTATCCAATATTGTTTTTTAAACTTTAAAATCAATCAAGGTGGATTACAAAAAATGGTGAACCTATTGAAGACAACAAGAAAAATAAGAAATATTGTTACAAAAATTAAAAGAATGCACTACACTCCACACATATGTCCTTCTTTCAATGAAAAAAAAATCATGTATATGCTAAGATAAATTTGTTATGAAATAATATAGGTTTTTTTTTTGTTAAAACAAAGACAAAAGAGGGATTTTTTCTCAATTCTTATTCTTGTGGGACTACGAGATCCTAAGAACCTACTATAAGATTGATCTCATCATTGATAGGTCTCTATAAGCCATTCATTTGTGCAATTATTTTGTTATTTAACCATTTTTCCTTTTTCTCCCTTCCTTCATCATACAAAGAATATAAGTTACCTTTTCATCTATTTTTTCCTTTATAGAGTATATTTCAATTTTGTTTCTTGTTTTTCTTCATCACTTCTATAGATCTAAGTGAATTGATATAGGTTGTAGTGTTAGAAAATGTACCCTTTACATTTTCACACTATGTTTGAGTCCCTTAATAAACCAGACTTAATTGAACCTCTAATTGGCCCAATTATGCATCTATGAACTTAATTAATTGCAATTTACAAAAGGGGAATCAATATTTACTTAATGTAATTATCATTTTTAACACCTTGAAATGAATAGGTCTTGGCAATTATTTAAGTCAGGACCCATTCACCCTTGGGCGAATTGGTCCCCTTAAGTTGCCAAATTCAAAATTTTAATATATTTTTGGTGGCCCTTTTATGATCCAAATTCAAATTCCAAATGTCAGCTTGTAATGTTTAATTTTTGGGAAATTAGAAACTTACCTTTAAATACAAGGTGTTTTTATCAATTCAAATCCTACAAAATTTTGAGAGACTTCACAAGAGAAAATATTAATGTCGAAGGTGTTCAAGAGCCAATTTATTAGTCATTTGTTGTAGCATTCAAGATCTCAAGCATCATGTCAAAGTTATCTTCATTCATGCATGTTTTTGGAGCTAACATTATGATGTAGGTTTCAAGCATTCAAGTCAAGATTCAAGCATCAAGATCAACATATAATCAAGTCATTTAATGCAAGATTGAGACCTTGGAGAGATGTGTTAAGTTTTAGCCTTGAAGGATCTTAATTCAAGGGTTTAGTGATTTGGAACATAGCAAGTGTTCATTCATCATTCCTTTCATGCTTCATCATTTCATTTCAAGGTTTAATTACCAAAATGGGGTTTGACCAAGGAAAATCCCCATTCACCAAAAATAAACAATTTTTCCCTCTTGTGTGTGTTTGCAGATCTTAGGTTGAAGAAGAATTGAAGATTCATCAAAAGTGCAATTTTATAAAGTTATCAAAGTTGTCAATATTATCATCAAGCCACATAAACTACTTTTAGAATTTCATTCTAATTTTTGACTATGAAACTTGGACAAATCAAGAGTGGAGATCCAGGAGCAAAGGACTATGAAAACACATTTTTGAACCCATGAAGTAAGACCTAGTCACCCTAGGGTGAATCTACTCCAAGAGGACACTCAACAAAGGCTTTTGGTGATAGGTGCATAAAATCATAACCCTCTCAGATCTGTTGGAACTTTTTGGATTTTGTTAGATTAAGGTTTTAAATTGATGATTCATGTGTTACATTGCATAATTGAATTCATTTAATATTTTTCATTTATCTCCCAAAAGTGCATTTTAGGCTGATTTACCCCATCCTACAAGTCATAAGGAAAATAATAAGATCTCCATTAAGATTGACTCACCTAAGGGTTGAAATTAAATCTTTCCCTAGGGGATCTCTTTTTCCTAACGAAATATGGAAAATTGTGTAGGTCCATATCCCCATTCCACATTCTATTTTTGGTTCACCTATTTTCCTCCATTTCATTTTGTGAACCTAATATTGTACATCTAAAATTCTGAAATTGGAGTCCATTCAAACCCTAGATCTAGGGTTTGCATTAGTTTGCATTACATTGCATAAGTGTGCACTTAATGTAGGGTTGTTAAAATCACATTAGTTTTCATCTCATTTAGGGTTTCAAGTTTGTATTTTGTATCCTTGAAAATCTAATTTTTTTTAAAAATTCCATTCATATTACATTAATTTTGCATAGTACTTGCATATTAGTGTACTTTTCATCATTCACATTCACTTGAATTGAATCAAAATTGCATTTCAAAAAGTGTCACATTGTTCATCATTTGTCACTAAATTAACTTGCATTTAGGCACCTAAATTTGGAAAATTTAGTCACTGAAACCATAGTTTGTAGTCTGAAATAGGAAACCCGAGCATTGAACCTCATACTCAGATTTAAAGTTTTGCAACCCCTATGATAAGACCCATTCACCCTAGGGAAAATTAGTCCCTGTACAAGTGATTTTTCAAAATTCTAGGCAATGATTTTTCTCTATTTGCTTCATTCTGATCTATTGTTAAATTTGGGTTTAAATTTCAGAAATCAGAAAAATCTATTATTGTTTGCATTAGGTTCAATTGAGTGTATTATTTGAAATCAAAATTAGCATTAAAAACACTTCATTTTCAATATATTGCATTTAAAAATCATAAAATCTTCATATATCAGATCTGAAACTTTGCATAAAAATTCATCATGGACATGAGTATGGGTAATATAAGGAAAATCTCAAGATCTTTGGTAGATGTTTCAAGTTGTATGTTTGGTGAGGAACCTAATGCAATTGATACTATTAATGAATATTCACCTCCTAATGAATGTTCATGTGAAGTTGAAATCTTAGGTCAAGATGAAGATAGCATGCAACAATTCATACAAGACTCCTTACACAACCTTGAGAAGAATGCATCCTTTTATCCATCCATGAAAATACCACCTATAATACCATCACTTGATATGTTCAACTTCTTAGATCCTAAAATGGAAGCACAAAGCAAGCCTCAACCATCAATCATTAATTAACTTGATCACAACCACAATAATGATACTCTTTTATCTTGTGTTCATCGAGCTACTAATATAACTAAGAAGAGAGTTATGGTCAAGGCTTTAAGATCTTAAGCAAACAAGGATGCAACATAAAAAATGAGCATGAAATTCACAAACTGTTAGAGGAAATACCATTCAAGGATACCAAGGGGTTAGGATATCACGATCTCCCCCCTTCTTCCACATCTCCCAAGGGAAAATGTGTTCTCTTTCACAAGATCATATCAAGAGACCAATTAATACCTCACAAGGATGATAAGATCACCATAGATCCTCCTCCCCTACCTCCACCTCAACAAATCTCCCAAACTAGTATGAAATCTAAGCCATATAAGATCAAGGAATTTCCATTCTTACACACTACAATAGAGATTGAACAAAAAATGAACAACTCCTTTTTCTAGGATTGATTTAATTGCCACCTATCAAAGAAACCAAAAAAGGAAAGAGTACAAACATGAACTACTATGAATTTCATAGAACTCTAGGGCATCTTAATAATGAGTTTCATCTTTTACAATGATTGATCTGTGAAAATGATGTTATTGATGTAATTAACTAAAATGCACGCACTTTGTTCCTTGCCATGTGATAGTTGTAGGATCATGGTATACTCACTATTGCATGTTTTATATTTATTGCATATCATGTTCTATATTGCAAGGAGCACATTCTCATCACCCACCTTGGATCATCCTTGTCCCACACTTAGTGGGGGCAAGGAGTTAGATAGACTTGTCCTAGTTTGGCACTTATTATTGTCCCTTTGGCTAGTTATCCACCTTCTGCATATGATGAACAAGATTGGGATGAAAATAACCTACTATAGGTTGACTCACATGTGCCATAATAGTCTTCTATTTGTGTTCTTTGTGATTGCATGTGCGTAATGTGATCCCCCATATTATGTTGTTTAGAATGGCTTTATATGTTTTTGAGCCTACTTTGGATGACCCAAGTATCACTCCATCAGTGCAAGGATATAAAGGAAGCAAATCTATTGTGAGATTATTCTATTTGTGTCTACATTCTTCTATATGTCGATTAAACCCACAAAATTGGTTTACAATTTGAGCGAGGAAGGAAAGTGGCAAAAAATGACCCCATACAAAAACTTTTGGTTTTTGGGGTTCGAATGAACCCTTTTGTTCAAGCGAACCAAAAAAGGGTTCGACTGAACACTCGTTCATGCGAACCAGTTAAATGCAAGGTGGACCCCATTCTCGCCAAAAAAACAAAGAAAAAACTTTTTGAGTTCATTCACAAACCCAATTGGAATCAGGTAGTCCTCGGAACGAGCTATCCAATGACTATAATTTTAATATGTTTTGGCTTTATTATGTATTTGTTTTTTTAGTTTTTTTAAACATAGGATTTTCACTGAAAATCAAGCTCTCTATTTTGCACATGTGGAAAAATAGTAGATTATCAATTTTTTTGAAAAATATGAGTGCACTAGATATTGAAGTCCTTGATCCAACAAAAAAAGAATTTTGATACATACAAAAATAGTTGCCTGTTATACGATCTATCTATGTCTGAATTGTAATTGGTTTGACTTTGAAACTTGATTAAATAAAAAATATTCAATAAAAAACTATATAACCAAGTGGAAGAACTAGATATCGGAGCTACAAATCTAAATTTGAAAGAATTAGAATTTTATCCTTCATAGAATAAAAGTTATGCATTATACGGTGAGCGTCACTCCTTAAAAATGTTGTTTTATGAAAAAAACTAGTTTTCAAGGGAGATGGAAAAAGAGGTGAAATTTGATTCCAAATTTTTTGAAAAAATATATTTAGAATCTACAAAAAAAATGTCACAAAACTCTAGTTTGCATCATCTTCAAATTCCTCACATTTTAGCTGCTATAGGTGCCCAAAAGTGAAGATTTAGTTAGAAAAAATATTTTAGTGTCTAGTTTGGCCAAAAATTGTAAACCACTATTGTGGGATCACCTTGTCATAACCTTTATCTTTTGTCTTGTGTTTTCCTTTTGAGGATGATGCAAGGTTTCGAGAAATTTAGGTCTCTTCCATGTTGAACCAAAAGTTCTCCTTAGCTCTCTCTCTCTCTCTCTCTATGTGTCATTCTTCCTTTGTGATTGTTGCTCATGAGTTATTTGGGAAATAATGATGGTTCTAGGCTTGATTATATCAATACAACAACGACAAATGTTGACCCCAGATCGATGGATCCCTTATGTTTTATCTTAGGATTGCATATGGGGGGTAACCCTCCTTTCCATGATGTAGCCCTATCTTGGAAACATATGTTTACATAGGTATTTCCGAATAAAGCTCTCATGTATATGAATTTATCATGTTCTACTTTAAAGTAATTCTCACAACATGGTGTTTAGAAATTTCTTTAAAGTGGGGGCATACATGTCCCCGCTCATTGTTTGCTTCAAATTGCGATCTTCTTACTTCATGTGATGTGTCTTCTTGGTGGTGTCATTGGGTTTGATATCCTTCAAGAGCATGACCTTTCTTGTCATATGACATTCCTCTTAGTGGTGATGCTACAAATTGCATTCCCTAAGTTGTGAATATTTTATCCTCAACTAGTCCTCTCTTGGAGACATTAAGTATGATGTTCCCTAAGGTGAGACCTTTCATGAACTAAGAAAACCCGCTTTGAATATCCTATTGCATGTATCAAGGCGACCAAGCATAACACAACTTACTTGCTAGTGGAGCCTTTATGTTTTTCACGACCACCAAGCACAACAAAACTTGCTTGCTAGTGGAGCCTTTTTCATGAGTGCCTAGCATAACGTAGCTTGCTAGCCTTGTAACCATTTCTATTGATCCTTATAAAATTTATCAGGATGTATAACTTTGGTAAGGTTATTATAATGGGAGCCTATAGACCTTGCATGACTTTCTCATTAGCTACTTTTTGGGGCTCACCTAGTGGACAAAGGATTTCACTAGCCCATGTGATTACATTTTGTTTGCATAGTGGACAACTAGTTTCCACTTATGAACATTTCTAGACAAAAAAATAAGGCTTTATCCATATCGATTGGATAAATATTTGAGGATTGATCCATTCCTCTTTCTCTTCTCATTAATTTTGGCATTGTATGCTTGTGTATCTTGTATTGTTGTTGCATATTGAAAATAGGAATGTGTTTCTTTGTGCCTTTGTTGGTTTTCCATGAGATCTTAGATCTTGGGGGCTTGATCATCCTCCTTTACCTTTGTTGTCTTATCTTTCCAACAGTTGTACAATTAGACCTCTCTTAATGCTTGTTCATCTACTTTATTGTGAGTTTGGCATAAGGCTCATCCTCTCATTAAAGTGGGGGCTAAATGTAGTGTCCAAAAATGTACTCCTTTACTTTTTCACACTATGTTTGGGTTCCTTAATAAAATAGACTTAATTAAGCCTCTAATTGGCCCAATTATGCATCTACAAGCCTAATTAATTGTAATTTCCAAACGGGGAATTAGTATTTAATTAATGCAATTATCATTTTTGACACCCTGAAATGAATAGGTCCTAGTAATTTAAGTTAGGACCCATTCACCCTTGGGTGAATGGGTCCCCTTTAATTTCCAAATTCAAAATTTTAATATGTTTTTGGTCGCATTTTTATGTTGCAAATTCAAATTTCAAATGTCAACCAACTTGTAATTTTTAATTTTTGAGAAATTAGAAAATTACCTATAAATACAAGTGATGAGCCTAGTTTTTGGTCTAGTTCTGGGTAGAATCTATAGTCTCTTTGCTCATAGATTTCATGGACTTTAATGCTTAAGTGTTGTTACTGGAATAATGTTTCCCTCAAACCATTGAAATTTGACGTTACCCTATCTCTGCAAGCTTTAATGATATTTGGCATAATATGTGGGTCATCTATATTGATTTTGCATGTGATTAATGAATGTTTCTTAGAGTGGTTATTGATGTGTAGTTATTATGTGTACTAACCTTGACATGCAGATTTAATACGCCAAGTTAAAGAAGACATCGCTAGTTGGGCATGCACCATAACGTCTAGCTGAGAAATCGCTCCAAGTCAAAGGCAGCTGACAATAAAGGTTCTTCATGCAACTGAATGTAACTGCCTTGTAGTGGACCTTAATGATTGAGAATGCATGGGCATTATTGGTGTACTAGATCTTCACTTGACTTACATGTTCGACCAGATTCCATGCATGTGTAACCACCATCGCTCAAATTTCCCCTATTTTCCTTAAATGGTGTCCTCCCAGTTGTGACTACCTTGTTTAGCTATAGTATAAATAATAATTTGATGCTCCTTCTTTAGGAGGTTGCACGATTTTACATTATACTCTCATTTTCAGTTTCAGTGATACAGATACATTACTCTTTGTATACACGATTTACACTGAATAAAATAAAGTTATGAGTTCAAGCATATGAGTTCTTGTTAGTGTAGAGGATACTTATCCAACGGGGCCCACTTAGTGAGTAATCCGTCTTCGTACGTAGTTTAGCATTAGTTTAGTATTACTTTCTATTCGGTACTTAGTTAGAAATCTGGCATAGACTGTTCTTGCAGCCACTAGAAGTCCATTATGTATCTGTTCATGCAGCCAAAGTAGACATAGTAGTTTCTTGTTTGTTTCTTAGATTTTTATTCCTGCACACATTTCAACATAATAATAGTTGTTGGTTGATGTTCAACATTTGCTTTATTTCCTTTCAAGAAATTTACTTTTAGTATTGTGTTTCTTAGCTGTAGCATGCAATGACTACTTGAGCCCCTAGTGCACATACAGTGATGACCCATTTCAAGTTCACGTCCCCGGGTTGACAAGTTAAATACACCTTCATGATGATTGAATGACTATTCAGGTTAGATGTCAAGTCTTTGAATCATGGTTGTAAAGGCTTAATTGTGAAATCATTGTAGGAGGCCAACATTTTTTGCGCCATTGCTAGGGATGGTGTCAAGCTAGGAAGTGTTTTGGAGTCATTGGTAGTTTTCTTGCTATAGTATTTTTGGAAGTTGTTCTTAGCATATCCTCATCTAGGAAGTAATGACCCCCTGATTCTTTACCAATTCTTTGTGTGAGCTGATTGATAGTGAGTGATACCGCATGCATAGAGGAAGGAGAAGGGATGCTTATGGGAGATTCCTTTCTAACTGTAGACATCCAAATTTGACCACTTCCATATGGTCAAAGACGTCTCCTTATTCATCCCTTTACTCATCTACTTCATCCTCTTTGCTGATATTAATTAAATTATCAATTTAATTAATATTTCATGTCCCACTTAAGGTTCCTAAAGTATTTAATTTAATAAATACTTTTTCCCTCTTCCTCTCTAAATTAAATAAATATACGTCACTTTATTTAATTTAGTCATATAACCTCTTGGAATTTAAATTAATTTTTAATTCCTCACTTTCTCTCTCATTGTCACATCCTCCAACTTTTGCAAATTGGTCTCTAATCTTTCTTAACAATCTAACCCTATTCTAATCATAATTATTTTATATGTGCACACCCCTAATCATCATTAGGGTCACATCCTCCATAATTTCCCACTTGCCTCTAATATGTCATTAATTTGTCTAATTAGGTACTTGCACAACCTTAATCACTTAATTAGGTCAACCTAATCTCCATGTCATTTATGGAATGTGTCCTAAGTCAACTTTATTAAAAGCTTTCTCCTTTTGGAGAAGGCACCCCTTTCCCTATGTGAATTTTTAATTCACATTTAATCCCCCAATGCATTTCAAAGAATTTTAATTTCTTTCTCTCATCCCCATGAGGATATTTGAAGAATTTTTAATTCCTCACATGTCCTATCACCCACATTGGGACAAGGACCTCCTTTATGAAGAGATCTTGTCCAAATCCCAAAGTACTATGTAGCACCTCCATGTCATCTACTCTCCTTCCACCTCATTTACACATCATCTTTCTCAAGCCACTTCACATGCCACATGTCAAGATGTGAGGGCTTGTGAGTTCTCAACTCACTATAACCCTACATCTTGACTTTGTTGGCTTAATCCCAACTGTCCATTTCTCTAGAGAATTTTGAATTCTCTAAAAATACCCCCTCTTTTCTCTCATTTTAGGGGGAGATTATTTGTGCTAGCCAAACTCTTGCAAATTTTTCTCTTGAGCCATACTTAGCCAAATACTTGCACTTGCATCCATTGTCACATATTTTCCATCCACATTGCATCTCACACTTGCATCTTTTGCCATTAAAGGAGCATACAACATCAAAGATCGAAGGGGCAACCAAAGGATCGATTCAAAATAAGGTAAATCAGCTCTATTTGTTATCTTTACTTTGTTTTTGAATCCAACTAGGCCAATCTTAAGGTGTACGGTGTTTATAATTGTTGTTTGCACTCTTTTATTTGCTGCTTATTTTTTGATACGTATTTTCACCTGTTCACATTTTTGGCACGCCCGGTGGGACCCACAAACAGGTCTATATATTTCACATTTGTTATTTTTTCACTTTTTGCAGGTGTAGGTTGCAGAGGGGTGGACCCGACTTGCAGAGGGGAAGACCTGGCCATCCAGGGGTGGACTCAACCTCGAAGGGTAGACCTGACCTGACAGACAGACAGACCTGACCTCTAGGGGCGGACCTAACCTTTCCCAGGGGCGGACCTGCCCTCCATAGACTCCAGAAACTGATTTTTTGCATATTTTTCACAGAGGGGCGGACCCGACCTCCATACAGGAGGACCTGATCTCCAGATAGGCAGACCTACCCTCCAGACAGGTGGACCTACCCTCCACACAGGCGGACCTAACCTTAACAACTTTTTTTAGAAGGTAAAATTTTAGTTTTTATCACTTTTTTTGGCTGTTTTAAGTGTTTCTAACCCCCTAACGTGTCTTGTTTGAGTTTGTACAAGCATCTAATCGACATTTGGTGAGGAAAAAAGACAAGATTTACTAACAATTTTCCTTGTAGGGTTAGTTATTTATCAACTATTACTTATCATTTTACATAGCTTAGGAACATAGTTTAACTATGGGTGTCAATTAATCCTATTTGTGGTGCTTGTTGGTAAGCTATTTGACGTATCCAATCCCCTTGCGCCATTTGACAATCCTGGGTGACGAGAAATCATAGCTTACCAAGTATTTGTGTCTCCCTCTTTTTCTTTTATTAGGGGACTTGCTTAGGGATTTCATCACCCCAAGGGATGATCCCAACCATGCGTACTGGCGGGGTATATAAAGGGGGGGAGTGAAAGTTGTACCTCAATCCAACCATGTTGTAATTGGTGAAGCGTCGGGATGATGTGAAGAGTTGGTCTGAGCCTCTAAGATCTCGCTAAGGTTCCTGACTCACGCTTGTAACGGGTTGGTGTTCACGGTTTGGGCCTCATGTACCAAGTGTATATCGAGGACTCCTTAGCAACCATGTTCATCCTAGAATAGAGGAATTTGTCAGCCATACCCCTTCTACTAGTCTTAGGATTATGATGTCTGAATTGTCTTCTTTGTGCGAAACTGGTAATTTTTTGTTTTGTTGACTTAGTCGTATTCTTTTGATTAATTCTTGCAGTGTTTTGGGTCCTTTTCCTTAGTCATCTCTTCAAAACTCAAGTTTAAACCTGTCTAAGGGTGGACCTACTCTCCAGGGGTGGACCTGACCCATCCAGGGGTGGACTTGACCTTTGAACCAACCCTTTTAAGCCTGTTTGAGCCATTTTGACCAAATTTTCTTCGACAAGCGAACCTACCCTCCTGAAAGGCAGACCTTCCCTCTCGACAGGTGGACCTACCCTCCAGGGGCAGCCCTGACCCATCCAGGGGTGGACTTGACCTTTGAACCAGCCCTTTTAAGCCTGCTTGAGCCATTTTGACCAACTTTTGTTCAACAGGCAGACCTGCCCTCTTGTCAGGCAGACCTGACCCATCCAGGGGCAGACCCGACCTCGAGGGGAAGACCTGCCCCCTTCCACAGGTGAACCTGAGCTTCAGACAGATTTTTTGGTCCTTTGTTTAGCCGTTCCAGGGTTCATTCCTTCACTCAGGATTTTCGTTTTCATGTTCTAAGTAATCATTTTCCCATTCTAAGCCTTCGTTTCCTCATTCTAAAAGTCAACCTTCACCATCGAGCAACCATTCACCCATTCAGAATCCTCAGTTATCCATTTCGGCCCCACGTTCACTTAGCCGTTCTCTTCATTCTAGGTATCATTTCCCTGTTTTGGATCACTGTTATTTCATAAAACTTTGTTAAAGCAGTTATCCAGTTTGACCTAGGTGTTCATCTCTAATCGTCATCCGTCCTAAGTCGGTCATCCTTGTCGGCCCAATCAATCCACTTCTATCTCAAGTTGGATTTGGTGTCGTTGTCATATATCTATCCTTTAGTCGATTAATCAACACCTAGCATTACCAAGGATCACTCTTGAACTCAATTTTGGATTATGGTCACCATCATTCATCCTACCATCCAATCTTATTAATCAGTCATCAATTCAATCCAATCCAATCCAATCTAATCCTTATATCATCAATCGCCCACTCAATCTAGTCAATCTAGTCCAATTTGACCAATTGTTTACCAATTAACCCAATATGATCTCATCAAACAAATACGCTTTGGCCAAATAAATCATCCAAACCAATCCTATTAAGCCACATCCTTGTTGGCTAATCCATCATCAATCCTTTCATCATCAAGATCATCCTAACATCTTAGTTCGTTCTAGTGTCTTGCATGCCTATTCAGACTTGGTCATAGACAAGGAAAATGGCCAAGCAACAAGCCCAAAATTCTCAACTGAATATCCCTAAAGATCCCAACAACGTGGCTAATGTCTCACAAGACCCCCATAATGGTATGAATATCCCTTGAGATCCTCAGAATGGTACATCATCGTAGTCCAATGTTGATGGTCAAAACACATCACCACCCGGAGATGAGAACATGGTCAATCAACTCAAACTTACACTTGAGGAACACTTTAGTAACCCTACCAATGTGCAAATGATAGATCGTCTTCTCAAAAAACATGGGGAAGAAATCTGGACCCACTTAATTGAAAGAGGTGTCAAACCTCCATTAGGTATCGACCTATCTAAGTATCGCAGTTCCACCTCTAACATACCCCAAGATTCACAAAGCGCACTAGGTAGTTCGTACATCCCCAATGTTCCCCACTCGAGGGATGGCACCAGCCTGAATTTGGCAATGCCATTCTCTATCACATTAACAATCCACCACACACCACAATCTCAGTCGTGGGGGCTCCCCAAGTAACTGCTCCCAACAATCCTTTCACCTACGACATGCCACAAAATGTTCCGCGACCTCCGCCATTAATGCTGATAGCACCACCCCTTTCCAATCAACCTCCTGTCAACACTGGGATCAACCCTTTTACCACCTTGCCTCCACTCCCAAGGGCCACAAACCTACCATCACCTTTGTACGCATCTCAACAGCCTTCCCAATCTAACATACCACCTCCATTACCGCCACAAGGTACGGCCCAACCGAATGTTCCTTTCGGTACCCAACAACCTCCTTTGTAGAATGCCTCTATATTATCTCAGATGCCTCGTCAGAAACAACCCTCGTACAACCCCTTGATCTCTTCACAACAACCACCACACCAATCGTAAAGCAATCCATCCCGACCTCCCGCTCAAACCATATCCTCGTTCCTCGCATCCATTCTATGTCCGCAAGTTCAAACACAATACAACATCCCCTCTCACCCCACGCAACACTTGACGTCACATCAACAACCTCCCTAGAATTATTATTATCATAACCAACAACAGTCCCAACAACAACCACCTTATGTGGCCTCCCAACAGTTGCAACAGTACCATCAATACCTGCAGGCCAATCCGCAACATCACATTCAAGCTCTTCAGCATCCTATCGCACATTTTTATCAAACAAACACGTACTATACCTCACAACAACAATCCTAGTACCAAAAAAATCCCTCCACATACCGGCATGGGATGTCATCATCTCAATATCAAAATCCATACCTCAACATTCAGACACTCTCTCAGCGGGGTCCTTCATCGTCCTACCACCCATATCCATCCAATCCACCTTTGGCTCTCACACCACCAGTCAACTCAGATCTGTTAGAAATCAAAGCCACTTTGAAAGACCTTCAAGCTGGGACTGGCAAACAATCATTCAAATTTGAATACATATGTCCATATCCATTTGATCCCTCCATCTGGTTGATCCCCTTCCCTAAACATTTTGAAATACCAAAATTCGACAGATACAAGGGGAACAAAGATCCTAAGGCCCACTTGCGAGAGTTTTACTCCCAGTGTCAAGAAGTTATGCACAATGATAACTATCTCTTGCGCCTGTTCCCGTGGAGCCTGACAGGTAATGCCCTAGAATGGTTCATGAGTCTAGAACGAGGGTCCATAAAATCCTTTGCAGATCTTTTAGAAAAAAATGTTTCATACTTCTTCTTCGATCTAGAGGACACAGATACCTTGGATCTCCTCAAAGAGAAGCAACATGAAGGTGAAACCTTTGCTAGCTACCTTCAAAGGTGGCATGCACTAGCAAGCTAGATGAAAACCCCTCTCAAAGAGAAAGACATGGTCACACTCTTTGTGGAGAACTCTCATCCAAACATGGATCATAATTTTAGGTTACACTGTGTCACCACTTTCGTTGAGATAGTGGAAAATGGACCCATCCTTGAACGTGCCCTTATTGCCAAAGGGCACATCAAGATACATAACCATGACAAAGAAAGGCCATCCAGAGATAAGTCACACTTTTGGAACAAGAACAAAAACACAGTGAATGATGGTTTCACTAACACTAAACATGTTCAGGTGGCTAATACATCCTAGAGACAACAACCATCTATGCCTAATGTCATATCCATGCCATAGGGGGCATCTCATCCTCCTCAGCAGTCAAATCAGAATAGTCAAGGGAATGGAAAACACTAGTATACTAAATTAGGAGAACCCTTGAGTGTCATCTTCAATAAGTTGTTACAGGTCAACTATCCAATCATGTATCCTATCACCAAACCAATTGATGAATTTGAGCCCAAACCTGCATGGTTTAGGGAGAATGAATATTGTGAATTCCATAAAATTAAAAGGGCACACTCTAAATAAGTGTGAAGGTCTCAAAAACTATGTCCAAGATCTTATCAATCGAGGAGATATCAAAGTTGACACCAGTCAAGCTTCATCATCTAATGTTCAATTGCAGATATACCAAAACGCCTTCCCTAACCATAATCAAGGCACAAGCACCTCCAACAACAATTCCCAAGACAACAACATAAATAACATAAGCTATAAAAATTTACCCCTCAATTATGATGGCATTGTCCATTACATTGAATCGGTGGAACCTCGTGTGTCTATGATAGATGTGAAGGCTAAAGATCCCCAATCTGCTATTGCTACCCGACGGTCCCGCATTACTATCCCTACAGCCTCCACATGCACCTAATCAAATACTATAAATTCTTAGTACAAAATTCTTGATCACTTAGGAAAGACCCCTGCTCAGATCTCAATCTTGGATATGCTTAAGTCTTCTCCCGTACATCAAGAAATTCTCAATAGAGCTTTACAAGAAACTCATGTACCTATTGACATCGATCCCACACGGTTCCAAGATTTAGTAGGAAACCTGGATTTATCTTACCAACTACACTTCAACCAGAATGACATGCCAAACATTGATGCCAATCACAATCGTCCCTTGCATATCGAAGTCCTGGTTGCCTATCATAATATAAAAAGGGTTCTGGTAGATAATGGCCCTGCCTCAATCTATGCACTTTGAAATTCATAAAATAGGTGGGGTATACTCAAGCGGATTTGAGTAATCAAATCATCATGATCAAGGCTTATGATAATGTAGAAAGAAATTTTGAAGGAATTATCAGTCTTCCCATCCAGGTTGGACTTGTAGTTTAGTATACTACCTGTCATGTCCTTGATCTGGACTTGCCATATAATATCCTCCTTGGACACCCATGGCTTCACGCTATGCAAGCCATTCCCTCCACATACCATCAATGCCTAAAATTACCAGTTAACGGACAAGAGATCACCATCTATGCCGACCCTCAACCATTTGAATATTGTTCCACTTTAGAAGCATCATTTCCCAATTTACATTATTGTCCTGGGGTCGAAATGGGGACATCTCAGTCATCATCCTCCAACCCATCATCCACCATGACGATCACTCCATCTCCCGCCACTAATCCTACAGTCACCAAAGTCCAGATCATTGACAAAGGGTGTGGTGAATATGAAATGCATACCGCTCTAAATGTGGCAACCATGCCACTGTCACCACACATGTATGGCCAAACTTCACAAGCTACTCCAAAGGAAGACAAGACTATCACCTTCAGTGCAAAAAATATTCCCACCACTACGTTTCGGTCTCCTAGTATAAAGATTGATGCACCGAAAGAAGATATCAGTCAATGGGTATACCGTGAAGAACCCCAACTAGATCCTCCTCTAAAGGAATACTTTTAGGAAGCATACCCTTGGTCAGCTAAGTTCACAGAAAAGCATAACTATCAAGGTGGGGGCCTACGTAAGGAAGAACAGGGATGATTGAAACCTATTGATGTATCAAAGCTACCAAGGAATATAGGCCTCGGGTATGACAAAAAGCAGAAAGGCCCTACAACATCATTTAATACTTCCAATAGTGTTACTATGGACAATGGTCCATTGGAAGACATTGTTGGAGTTAAAATGACACTGAGAGGGGGGGGGTGAATCAGTGTCTTATCAAATTTGACTAATTTTCATCAAATTAAAAAATCATAGCTCAGATTTAATCTCAATATACTCTGATTAATGCATTCATGAGTTGAATGTAATCATTCATAAACAGAATTGAGAAAGATAATAACCAAACAGTGAACTGAAATAATCAACAACACAGTAAAGCAAAGGGAACTCAAAAGAACAAGAAGACTCTAGATTTTACTAAGTGGAAAACCCTCCTGGGGTATAAAAACCACTCCCTAAATTCCTTCCAAGCTTAATCTTTTAAATAAAAGTTCACAATGCCTTATAGGATGATTTTTGAGCACCCACTCAAGGAGCACTAGCCCCTCATTTTGAGATACCCATCTCAAGGAGTACCAACCCCTCAAATTATGTTTTGAACAATAATAGTGACTAAGAGGATTTCTCTGTTTTCAGTTAAGAACATATCTTTCTGTAGAGTTCATTCATACATTTCGATACAGACAAGGAATAATACTCTCAGAATTACAATCAACAACCCTTATAGTTTTCAACACTGGTATTTATATACATTTCAAGTATGTATGTCGATAATAAGATCTTGCATTTTTCACCATAATTTGAAACTCACATGCTAATTTTAGCTGAATAATGATAGTCTATAGATGATGGAAAAAATCAAGAGTAATGCTTATCCAGAGAGTTGCAAATCATCAATAAAATAAAAAATGCAATAGCTCAGAAAGAAACTCAATGATTATTCTGTTATGTAACCGTTCTGAGATTTGATGCCAATCCATGAAGACGACCACTGAGTTTTGAGTCTTTGTAACTATTCGCTGAGACAAGCAGATAGTTCTGTCGAAGGCAATTACACCGCCAGACATTCCTCTTAGTTAACACTTTCGCCATGAGCCATCAGAGTCAGGAAGAACACATAACAAAAACACCATGTCTCGACAATAGGCTTCCTTAGAGTATTATTCATTCACTGAGACATCAGCAAGTCTTTTAGCGAGATCTCCTTAAGTTTCATTCACTATCGCTGTGACCAAACGATATTAGAGAGACCTCTTGTAGACTTCATAATGTTTTGCTGAGAGTCACTTTTCACCCCGTGTCGCTAAGACAATACGAAGTCGGGGAGATGCTATATAGACTGCCCCTTGTTTTGCCGAAACATCCCGAGCTCACCCTAGATCGCTTAGACAGTATCAATCTCACACCGATGAGCCTTTGATAGAAACCCCTTGTGTGATGTTGCTGTAACATAATGGTTCTCTCTCCGATGCACCCTTCTGTCTTATGAGAGTCGCTATAAAATACCAATATCAGGGATACCTCTTGTAGAAAGCTTCATGTCAAACTGAAATACCTTCATTTAATCGGAGTCGTTGAGACAGGATAGATCCTATGCCGACAGAGTTCTTTTATGTTCCATTGGCGAGGTTGGAGGTCACTCACCGAGAACTCTCGCCGAAAACCCTAGCTCTTACTGAAGAGACTACCTTTATGATTTTGGTCGGTGTAACAAATCAAATTCGCCAAGACATTATATCGATAGCCATTAGTTTTACTGATAAGTTTCCATATGCATACGGTCGGTGAGACACACTTGAATTCACTGAGATATTAAACCGAATACTCCAAGTCTGGCTGAAGTGAATCTTTTAATGCGCCCGTCGGTGAGACCAGAAGAGCTCGCTAAGACCATATGATGATGCCACAACTCTCGTCGATAGACTTCCACATGCACTAGTCGGGGAGACAATATGTCTTCGCTAAGACCTTAGCCTGACGGCCAAACACATGCCAATATGCTTGTTCTGAAGCGGGTCGGTGTGACATTGCATGTTCGATGAAACATTACACCGAAGTCGATTTCATTTTCTGATAGAGAACACTTTTCTATCTCCGAAACCAAAGACAAGTCTTTCCGAAATAACCTTTCTTGTGCCGGTCGCCAAGACAACGGGAATGTCATGCCGAAAGCAACCTGTATGATAAATTCAGTTGCTATGACATCTGAAATGTTTTGCCGATAGGCAACTCAGACATTTCAAAGTGGATCGGGGAGACCCTGCCATTCTCATTCCGATAAGAGTAAGCCTAAAAGAGAAACATCCAAAACCTGTGATGTGCAAGGAGAACCATCCTGAGATAGATTATCAATGAGAACAAATTGAAAGAGATTTTGTCATCAAGGAAAAACTGTAAACACAACTGAGATTCAACAGACATACCCGAGGAGGAATCCATCATACATGTGTATGATGATGTTGATCACATAGACCTCTCCTCCATGTTTGATTGCTTATCCGTCTTTACCATCAGCCTTTCTCTTTGCCATCCCAAACTCATTAATTGGGACCTATGTGGTAAACACTTGTCAATGTTTCCCTAGATACATATGTAAACCTCATGGGGTTGGGGGAGGATGAATGCTCCAATCGCAAAAATGAAAACAAGGAAAATGGAGAGCTGTCATTTAGTGAAAACCTCCTAGAGGCGCTTCCTGACCTAGAAAAAAGTAAAAATAAAGGACACATCCGACAGTGAAAACCTTGAAGAGGCACTGGAGGATGGAGACGTTCATCTTCCCCTTGTGGGAACTCAGTTATCCACATGATCATCCATCCTAATCAAAGAGACTCAAGAAGTTAATCTGGGCACTGGAGAAAACCCTAAGATCACCTACGTGGCCAAATCTTTATCAGAGCAAGAATATTTAGTCATTCTTCAACTACTCTATGATGGTATCATTAACTTTTCCTGGTCCTACTCAGATATGCCAAGCTTAGAGCCTACTTTGGTAGTTCATCATTTGGATGTTTTCCCAGATGCCAAGCTTGTTAAACAGAAGCTTCAAAAAAATGCATCCACAGGTAGCATTACTAGTCAAGAAGGATTTGGAGAAATTACTAGATGTCAGTTTTATCAGGCCAATTAACTACTCTGATTGGATCTCCAACATAGTACCTGTCGCCAAACCAAATGGAGACATTCAGATTTGTATAGACTTCTAGGATCTTAATAAAGCCTATCCAAAAGATGACTTCCCGCTGCCTAATATTGACATGTTGGTTGACCTGACAGCAGGGCATGAGATGCTATCCCTTATGGATGGTTTCTCTAGTTACAATTAGATCCGAATTGCACCTAAAGATCAACACAAGACCACTTTTACAACACCTTGGGGGACTTTTTGGTACAATGTTATGCCCTTTGGACTCAAGAATGCAGGGGAAACATATAAGAGGGAAATGACTGTCATTTTCCATGACTTCATCCATATTATTATGGAGGATTATGTCGATGACTTGCTAGGAAAATCTAGAACCTGAGCAGAGCATCCTGTCATCCTGAAAAAGATCTTTGAGCGTTTAGAACATTGCAAGTGATGACTAAATCCAAGAAAGTGTGTCTTTGGTGTTACATCAGGAAAATTTTTGGGTTTCATAGTCTCCCGAAGGGGTATTGAGGTTGATCCTGCCAATGTGAAAGCTATTCTAGATATGCCACCCTTGTGCAATCTGAAACAATTAAGAAGTATCCAAGGGAAGCTGCAATCCATTCGTCGATTCATAGCCCAACTTGCAAATAAATGTTAGTCATTCACCCATCTTTTGAAAAAGAACTCCACCTTCAAATGGAACCAACAGTGTCAGATAGGTTTCGACAAGATCAAGGAATACTTGTCTCATCCACCAATCTTGATGCCCCCCATTCTAGGGAAACCCCTCCTGCTTTACATCTCTGTCACTTCAGTCGCACTAGGGGCATTATTGGTGGAACATGATGAATCATCAAAAGAAAGAGCAATCTACTACATTAGTCAAAAACTAGTCGACTATGAATTAAACTATTCACTCATGGAGAAAGCTTTCCTTGTAGTGGTCTTCAGTACACAAAAACTCAGACATTACATGCTCAACCATCCAGTCAAATTAATAGAAAAAATTGATCCACTCAAGTATCTGTTATCCAGAACTACTTTAACTGGTTGCATGGCTAAATGGGTCATGATCCTAAGTGGATTTTACATAGAGTACATAGATCGCAAAGCCATAAAGGGACAAGTCATAGCTGATCGGTTGGCTGAGGCACCCCTAGTGGATGCTTACCCTCTAGTTGCAGAATTTCCAGATGAAGAAGTTTTCAGAGTTTTAGAAGCACTTGCTTGGACATTGTATTTTGATGGTTCATATACTCATAATGGATCAGGCGCAAGAATTCTATTGGTTACCCCTCAAGGTGATTACATTCCAAAATCATTCAGGATAACATTTCCATGCACCAACAATATCGCTGAATATGAGGCCCTCCTCACAGGCCTCCGAATTGCAAAGGAATGACACATAACTCACTTGAGGGTCTTTGGTGATTCATTGTTGGTCATTAAGCAGGTTAATGATGAATTTCTAACAAAAGATGATAAGTTGTTACCCTATAAACGCATGGTGGATGATTTCAAGAAATATTTCACCTTCATACAATTTGACCAGATTCCTAGAGTACAAAACAAAGCAACTGATGCAATGGCTACTATTGGCTCCCTAATTGACATGCCTAAAGATCGAACATAATGTGAGTTCCTTGTAGAACAAATTTTAATCCTAGCATATGATATCCCTGAGACTGACATGGTGTGCGACATTGTAGGTCCCACTTCCCCATGGTACCAAGATATATATGCTTATCTGCATGATAATATACTACCCCTAGACCTCACATGAAACCAACGAAAATCCTTTATTCAACGTTCAACCTGATACATTATCATCAGTGATACACTTTATCGATGTGGGTATGATGGAATCCTCCTTAGATGTCTGAGTGAGACCGAAGCCCATACTGCATTAATGAAGGTACATAGTGGTGTTTGTGGGGCCCATTCAAATGGTATGAATTTAGCCAAAAGGATTCTCTGAGCTAGATATTATTGGCCTATATTAGAGCATGGTGCTTGTGAATTCATGAAGAGATGTCTTCCCTACCAGCAACACACCGATTTGATTCATGCTCTAGCACAGGTCCTTTAGCCCCTCCTAGCACCGCGACCCTTCTCTCAATGGGGTTTCGACTTGATTGGAAAGATTTACCCACCATCTTTCGACGACCATACATTCATAATTACTACCACTGAATACTTCACCAAATGGGTGGAAGCAATGCCACTCTCGCAAATCACCGGTACCCAGATTTCAAAATTCATCCTTTACCATATTCTTTGCGGATATGGTATTCCATCCACCATCCTGTCGGCTAATGGAAAGTCTTTTAAAAACCAAGCCATGAAAGATCTCTATAACACCTTTCATATCTAGCATCGTTGGTCAATGCCTTATTACCCCCAGGGTAATGGTCAGGCAGAAGCAACCAACAAGACCCTTATCTGCATCCTCAAGAAAGTTGTCAATAACACTAGTCGAGATTGGCACCTCCATATTCATCTTGCTCTCTGGGCATATCGTACCTCCATCCGCACTCCTACAGGCGCCACCTCCTATTCTTTAGTGTATGGTGCCAAAGCCATCTTTCCAATCGAAGTTGAGATCCCATCACTGAGAATTTCTCTAAAGAACCTTATTAGTGAGGAAGATGCTCATGTTGCATGACTTGCACAACTGGAGTTACTTGATGAAAGATGAATCAAAGCCTATGATCATCTGCAAGCATATCAAAATTGCCTAAAGCATAACTACAACAAGAAGGCTCGTCCTCGACAGTTCCAGATTAGTGATCTTGTTCTTGAAGAGAACCAATGCACCCAGTAGGACCGAGATAAAAAAGGAAAATTTGAAGCAAGCTGGTTGGGTCCTTATATCATAGCCGCTAAATATGGATCTGGGGCATATAGGCTTGCTACCCTTGAAGGAGAGCCCCTCAAAGAACCTATCAATATCATGCATCTGAAGAGGTTCTACACTTAAATCTGCTCAGTAACCCTACTTGCAGTAATCCAAAAAATAAAAATAAAAATCAAAAAATCATCAAAATCCAAAAATAGTAAAGAGAAATAAATTAGTCCTATGGTGAAAACCACTTTTGGTGGCGCCTTGGATAAGTACGGGTGGTGAAAACCTGGTAACAGGTGTCATCCGTAGAGGGCTTAAACATTATCTACCTTGTGTCCTAGTTACTTTTTGACTTCATCTATTCTATCCTTACACACCCTCCCATCCTCATCCTTGGCTGCTTGCTATATTTTGATTGAGCATTGGACAATTTTACCTTGGCTATCCCTCATCCTGAGCTTTTTTGTTATCCCACTCTGAGCTTGTGTCATTCATTTGATCATCAGTTAGTTTATGTCATCACATAGGATCATCCATCGTGTCGGTCTCCATCTAGATTTCATCATGTCCCATCAGTATTCTCATCCTTGGTCGAAATACAGGTCTCTGAGCCTTGAACATAGGCAAGGTTGATCTTTGATCATCCCCCAAGACACTTAGGTCAGTCCTTTAAGAGTCTGTCATAGTAAACTGGCATTTTGTCATGTATATCGTCATTTGCAAATAAGTCAAGTTATCGATTGAACTATGTTGCCCCTGCGCTTTCATGTAGGCAAGGCTAATCATTTGATCTACCCCCAGGGTATTTTGACCATCCCGTGATGTTCATCCATCATCAGTCTCCATTAGTCCTCTTTCCGCTTTATCCATTGTCTTTTCTTGAACTACGAGGGCTCTGCGCTTTCACGTAGGCAAGGCTAATCTTTGATCAACCCCTGAGCCCCTAGGTCTGTAGGGTGTGTCGGTCCTTTGTCTGGCCTTTGTGTTGTGTTGTCAAGAGTACCCTTACCTAGCTGATTCTTCACAAACAAGATCCTTTAGTGATGGAGAGTCTGATTAACGACAAATATCTTGCGCCAACTAGGTCATTTTAGTTTAGTATCCATCATCGGTCTCAATAGGATGCATCCTTCCTAACAAACCACATCAACCCATCCATCTTCGTGATCCTATGGAAAAGGAAATTTGTCTTTGATTATGATTTCTTTTAATGCTTTTGGATTTTGTTTATTGTTTGAGCTCCCTGTACACACTTATCAAAACTGCCATGATCCATCATATTATGACATGTTTTGATGTGTTAATGAAGGGGCATCTCTTGATCATTTCTTTTGTTGTTGTCTGCTGGGTCGTTCCCACGTAGTACCCACTAGGACCCCTGGGGTCCTATGTTACATTGGAAAAATCCCTTTGTGCTTGTGGTTATTCCAATACCTGGCCCGACCAAGGTCCTCATGACTTTGGGGTGTTGGGATAACCTTGTTTGCTATGTTTGTTTCATGCATTGGATGCCAACTCGCCTTGGTCTTATATATCAAGGCATTCGATATCTTATGCGATAGAAAAAATCAATACTCTGAAGATGGAAAATTGTGTTCTTGATTGCATTTCATTTCATTACATGCACCCTTCATTCAACCTTGTTCATAACCATGACTTGTGATTTAGGTTGTGCAAAACTTTGACTCTTTTCCCTCTTGGTTTTCCTCTCAGGGTACAAATGGTTTTTGATAGGTGCAGTATCACACCCACGATACACCTATCACCTACCTGCATTCCCATGCAAGCCCTTACTGACACTTAGATTTGCATTATAGGAATTCATCTTTCATTCATATTCCATGTTACATTGTAGATACAACATATTTCATAGTTCATAGACTGATTAGATTAAGTACCGTAATTTCATTCAACCCATACATGTCCATATTCACATTCACATAATACATGCATTATCACCTACAAAAACATATTGTTAGATACATCTTAATTACACCCCATACCAAATGTTCATATCATTCTGCATTATAAACATTAACGCATGCATAATTATCCATCCACATAAACATAAAATATCATATACAAGTGCATACATGCATAATCATCCATCCACATAAAAATTAAATATCATATACAAGTGCATACATGCATAATCATCCATCCACATAAACATAAAGCATCTCATACATGTGCATACATAAACTAAATCATCTATCACATAAAGCATAACACATAACGTCAATAAGGGCCATCACATATCATAATCAAAATAATAGAATGTACATCTCATCATAATGTCTCGAGCATAATCCACTACATATCCATCATATATCATCAAAGAAGGTACAAAACATAGAGATGTAGATCACCTCTGATCTCTGCCAATATGTACTAAAACCCCAACCTATACTTGTCAAAAAATTGGTATCCTGTCATTACTCTTTGAATGCTCTACTGTGAGCTGCCCATATCTGATCTCTAAGGAGAGTTAGGCACTGGCCCTCTGTGCATGGGAGTCCCTTGATAATCACGGGTGGGAGTCCCTTGGTAACCACTATAAGGAGATGGAGTCTGCCGATAGTCACTATATCCTCTGGTACGTGTCCCTAATGACTCAGACGGTACTGGCATTTGAGGTACCTGTCTGATGTAGCACGTTGTGTGCTACACTGGATTTGGAACTACCTGCTCATAGGCACACCTCCAATAACTCGCCTCCTACATATACTCATCCCGCTACGCAGCTTGATACCTAGCGGCATTTCACTCATGCCTATATCTATCTCAATCCCCACTAATGGCCCTCTGCTCCTGCCCCCATACCTCCTATGCTAATATTAGCTACTGTACCTGCTTTGTGGCCCTATCTCTCTCAGCCTCTGCAGCCTGTAACTATGCATGTAACCCCTGTACCTCTGCCCTTGGCTCACCCCCCTCACCCTACGCTACCTGTAGCTGAACTTGTATTGTGTCCCGCTCACTCTGCAGCATCTGCATCTGCACCTCTGCGACATCTCTCTCTATGCGCAGCCTGTGCCCGAGCCTCCGCTGCATCCTTGTCCCTCTGAAGTGCCTGAAGTCTCAACTCGGCTGCATCTCGCTCTCTCCACAGAGTTGATACCTGTGACACCGCTACATCTCTCTATCTCTGTAGAGACTACACCTATAGCTCTGCCACCTGCCTCTCGCTCTATAACACCTGAGCACGTGCTTGCACCACATCCCTCTTTGCCTCTATGGCCTCTACCTGTGCCTGTTCCACATCTCTCTCTGTCTACAACACATGTATCTACACCTGTATCTCCTCCTCTCTCTACTCCATAAATCCCATATCTCCCACCATCTGCTCTAAACAGTACACTCTGTCCCTGAGCTCATCTCGCTCTCAGTGCAGATCTGCTCTCTCCTCCCATAATCACTATAACTATCTCTGAAAGAGCTCTATATCTCTTGCAGTCCCTACCCCAATCTCTGTCAGCTCCTGCCCTGTCCCTACTCCAACAACTTGTCGTATCACCTCCTCAGCCACCAAATGGTCTCTCTCCCATCTCACTGCATCCCCCTCCTCATGCTCCCTAGCCACCTCTGCTCGCAACCTCTCTACCTCTTCCTGCAGGTCAAACACCTCATCTCAAGCCTCATCCCTCTCTCTCAACAATCTCCTCTCCACATGTCACTAGTGTGGCTAGGTCTGAGTAGTCCCTCTCGCTCCGAGTGAATTGTGCTTGTAGCTCACTAATCTCTTCCTCTAATCTGATCCACTCTACCTCTGTCTGCCGTAATCACTGCTCACTAAGTCGTAGTCTCTCTAGGGCCCCTCTCAATAATATTGCTGGATCCTCTCCTTTAGGTGGTGATGTCGATAGTGGTGGGATGTCATGCACCTCAACATCAATTTCCATCTTCGGCGGCTCATACCCCTGAGCACTCTCTGCCGATGCCTCCATCTCATCCACATCAATCACCACGGGGGCTCCCCGTACCTGCCTTCCACTGGCTTTGGCCTCCCCCTATCTCTACCGCTGCTGCCCTCCTGTGGCCACATCTGCCTCTTGTCCCATCCTGCCCTCCATTGGCCTCAGCCTTCCCCTGTCTCTGCCACTGCTACCCTCCTATGGCCACATCTACCTCCTATCCCTCCTGCTCTCCACTGGCCTTGGCCTCCTCCTGTCTATCCTTCTGGCAACCTCTTAGGGATGCAAGCGCCTCTTGTCTCCTCTCCCTTTGGGCCTTTGGTCCCTATCCTACTGCGCTGCAACTTTGGCCTCATCATCTCCCTCCTCTACTCTATCTCCTCCTTGGGCTCTACGTCGTCGTCTCCTCCTCCTGCCTACCCTCACCGGCCTCTCGGCTGCTCCAACCTTCTTTTGTCCTCCTCTCCACTGTCCTCCTCTCTCTTGACCTCCTATTCACTATCCTTGTGCACCCTATCCCTCTCTCTTTTCCATCAACCATCTCTAATCCTCTGACCTGAACCCTAGTGCCCCCTCAATCGGCACCACTGGTGTAATCCGTGGAGGCGGATGTCACCTAAACCATTGAGCAGACCGATATGTTATCCCCGCATCTCTCAACCTCTCCCTCCTACCTGGGTATGAAACAAACTACAGTGCCTCCAACTCCTCCCACACTATATTCAGATCCAACTCATCCCCCCATGACCACTCTCATGTCAATCGTCGGAATGACACTCGCCCTGCAGGAACATCCTGCCTCACTCCAAATTGTCCCGTCACCTGATCTGGCCTATGCAGCTCCACTACATGTGAACCTCTCCGAATGATATAGCATCATGTGAAGAAGTAACCCCTATGTGCCTCTTCATCATCCCTCTAGTTCCTGAACCACCGCAACATATACGAACACCATACTATCATCTTCGCCTGTACATCATCAAATCGTCTCCTTTACACGTCCACATCTTTGACATTCTGATATTGCAATATCGCTTCTGCCTCTGTCCCCCATCCCCAAGCTAGTTCTGCTTTGTCATCTTGCTCTCCTACTCTCAACACGACTGACCTAGTCACCCTGATATGCTCCTAGGTCCACACCTGTAGCAATGTGACATGTGTCACACTCAACACCTCTCGATAACATATCACGTGCATATCCTTGTATAGATGCGCCAAAATATAGGTCCCCCAAATAAATTGACCCTCTCAGACCTTGATGATGTGCCAGATCTCCTCGACAAACTTGAGATGCAGGAATCAACCACTCTGGTCTAGTAGTAATATCTCGCTAATCAGCCCCGCTAGGTACAACGCCAATGCTGGTACCCTGTAGGACAAACATCTGTCCATGTCCAATTGTTGCCATTGAATCGGTAGCTCGTCATCGCCAAACACAACCTGCATGAACTCTTCCAGTGCCTCGCCCTCTACCTGACACTCGCTAACCAGGAGCCTTACTATGGGGAGCCTCAGAATATGCCATACGTCCTCTAGAGTCACCGTCATCTCCCCAGTCAGTATATGAAATGTCGATGTCGTCGAATCCCAACGCTCTATCAATGCTGTCAGCATGGCCCTGTAGGCCTTAATCGTCATATATGATAGCATGTGGAACAATCCTACCTCTGCTAATGCCCGATGATCTGCACCCGTCATCACCACTATACATCTACTTAGTACCTTAGACTGTCTCTCCCACGACTGTAAACTCTCAAAATCCTGCATCCATGACATGACCACTATGTCATTTTCTCCTTTCTTCTTGCATCATTTCTTTTCCCCCTTTTTTTTGCTCGGCCCTGTGATTTCCCTTGCCACAGGCGGACCTACCCCCGTACGTGGATAGACCTACCCAAGTGCAGATAGATCCGCTCCTGTGCGGGGCCCCGATACAAAAAAAATTCCCCCCCCCTCCATCTTTTTTTTTCCCACCTGCTACTTGCTACTTGGCCCTTTTTTGGGGTGTACCTAGCTAATTTTTTTCTCCCTGAGTAAACCCAAAATCTCAGTTTTCCCTTCTACCCATTTTTCATCCCTGAACTCCCCCAACAGCACCCATATT
Organism: Sequoia sempervirens; assembly: GCA_007258455.2. Taxonomy (NCBI): domain Eukaryota; kingdom Viridiplantae; phylum Streptophyta; class Pinopsida; order Cupressales; family Cupressaceae; genus Sequoia; species Sequoia sempervirens. Next base: position 160,260,841 of record VDFB02000015.1, on the reverse strand, counting down.
TTCAAATTTTGAAAAATTTAGACAAAATGACAAAAATCACAAAGTTGGGTTTGGGGCTAACCTGGCGTGGCACAAAACACTTGCTAAAGAAACACTGTCTCTCATCCCCCCGGTGGATAATGTCACTGTCATACTCTGACATCGTGCACTTTCACTCTGTCCCTCTTTTTTTCTCCCTCTTCTGCTCACTTGACGACTATCCAAATGAGGAGAGGTAATTCTTAGAATTACCTTTTATAAACCTTTTCCCTCCTTTTTACCTTTGTTAAATAAAGGGAATTTTTTTCCTTTATTTAACCTTTTTTTCCTCCCAACTAATCCATTAACCTTCAAACTTCCTAGGGCCGCTATTTCCACACTGTATACTCATTTTCCTCAGTTCAAAATCTAATCCTCTTGGTTTTTCGTGCTCTTTCCAATGACATATAACACTTCATACTTTCGAGAAGTTGCTCGGGACCCCTTTTCCTTCCCCATCTGCCTTCTCGAGGGGGCATACCCTACCATTCTCCATCAATCTTCCGTCATAAGCTTTCTTTTGTGAGACTAGGGTATCCCCTTTAATTTCCCTCCATTTGGGCAGCTCATACAAAATCTTCCATGCTGGGGCATCTCTTTTCTGGTCGCTTCCTCTGTAGAGTCATCTGCATTTTATTTTTTTTGAAACCCTATTATCCTAATAGTGTTTCGAAGAGGGGAAAAATGTAGACATCCAAATTTGACCACTTCCATATGGTCAAAGACGTCTCCTTATTCATCCCTTTACTCATTTACTGCATCCTCTTTGTCGATATTAATTAAATCATCCATTTAATTAATATTTGATGTCCCACCTAAGGTTCCTAAAGTATTTAATTTAATAAATACTTTTGCCCTCTTCTTCTCTAAATTAAATAAATATACCACTTTATTTAATTTAGTCATATAACCTCTTGGAATTTAAATTAATTTTTAATTCCTCACTTTCTCTCTCATTGTCACATCCTCCAACTTTTGCAAATTGGTCTCTAATCTTTCTTAACAATCTAACCCTATTCTAATCATAATTAATTTATATGTGCACACCCTTAATCATCATTAGGGTCACATCATAATTTCCCACTTGCCTCTAATATGTCATTAATTTGTGTAATCAGGTACTTGCACAACTTTAATCACTTAATTATGTCAACCTTATGGAATGTGTCATAAGTCAACTTTATTAAAAGCTTTCTCCTTTTGGAGAAGGCACCCCTTTCCCTATGTGAATTTTTAATTCACATTTAATCCCCCAATGCATTTCAAAGAATTTTAACTTCTTTCTCTCATCCCCATGAGGATATTTGAGGAATTTTTAGTTCCTCACATGTCTTCTCACCCACATGGGGACAAGGACCTCCTTTATGAGGAGATCTTGTCCAAATCCCAAGGTACTATGTAGTACCTCCATGTCATGTACTCTCCTTCCACATCATTTACACATCATCTTTCTCAAGCCACTTCACATGCCACATGTCAAGATGTGAGGGCTTGTGAGTTTTCAACTCACTATAGTCCTACATATTGGCTTTGTTGGCTTAATCCCAATCGTCCATTTCTCTAGAAAATTTTGAATTCTCTATAAATACCCCATCTTTTCTCTCATTTTAGGGGGAGAACATTTGTGATAGCCAAACTCTTGCAATTTTTTCTCTTGAGCCATACTTAGCCAAATACTTGCACTTGCATCCATTCTCACCTATTTTCCATCCACATGGCATCTCACACTTGCATCTTTTTCCATCAAAGGAGCATACAACATCAAAGATCAAAGGGCCAACCAAAGGATCGATTCAAAACAAGGTAAATCAGCTCTATTTGTTATCTTTACTTTGTTTTTGAATCCAACTAGGCCAATCTTGAGGTGTAGGGTGTTTATAATTGTTGTTTGCACTCTTTTGTTTGCTGCTAATTTTCTGACACGTATTTTCACCTGTTCACACTAACAATCCTCATCCATTTCAACTAGTTGAGTACCAGAATATGCTAGAAGAAGAAGAAGATCCACACCCTTTAGCAGATGCATATCCTGATCTGACTAGCTCTGAAGTCTCCTCGAAAGATCAAAATCAGGTTGAGAACCCCTTTGTCTTTGAACCACATCAAACAGGCATGGGTGATGCAAATAGGAACCAACAAAACCAACCGGCTTTTCCTTTCCCCATTTCCCATCAAAATGAAGTTGATAACATCAAGAACATTCTTGCCTCAGCACTCCCCAAGTTTTATGGACTTGTGACAAAAGATTTTGATACCTTCTTATTTGAATTTGACATACTTTGCAGGAGTTATGATTATACTACTAATTCCCATAGGATTAAGTTATTTCCCACCATTTTGAAAGAGGTTTCATTAATATTGTTCATGAGCCTAGGCAGAGATACTGTTGAAACTTGGGAAGACATGAAGACATAATTCCTTGAGAAGTACAAGGAATACTGCAGAGGTAGTGACATGAGAGGAGGTGACATTTTCAGGATGCAACAGAAGGAAGATGAGAGCTTGGAAGATTACATTGCAAGGTTTTTGTTTTGCTTGCAAAAATCTCCACACGATGCACTTAATGAGGAATCACAAAAGTTTCTTTTGCTAAGAGGAATCAATGATATCGACACTGATGCTTTGGACCTCATGGCAGAAGGAGATATCTCCCAAGTTCCTTGAGAGGATATCAAGAAAATATGCCAAAATTACTTTAGAGCAGCTTCAAAGAAAGGGATAACTTATCAATTTTCCATGGGTAAGTCAACTGCTGGTGGAGTTTCAAGAATGGAGATCACTCATTTGCTAGCAGACTTCAAGCAAGATATCAGCAACAATCTAGCTACTCAGCTAGATACACTTCAGGCCAAAAAGAAGCAAGAGGAGGCATAAATGATGTTGATAGAGTATTGTCCCCATTGCAGACAAAATAAGAAGGACTGCAGATGTAAAATGGTAGCTAACTTGGAAAAAAAGTATATTCCACCCGAGTTCAAGACAATTCAGATTGAAGAAGACCAAGTTTACTATGTTGCACAAAAGAATCCTTGGGGTCCAAGACAAGGTATGCCACCAGATCCACTATCCTATGTTGGACCATATTTTAACTCTTATTCATTTGGTAACCAACGGTAGCCCCCATATCCACCTAGTTATGGAGGATATCCACTATAGCCTTGGAGTAACCCTCCAAATGCTTGGCCTAGCCATCAAAGCTCCACCTCAGTGGTAGCAACCTCAGGGGAATTGGCATCAATCTCAAGGGAACTGGAAACTAGCTCTAGGAAATTGGTAGCAAACAAATCAATGGAGAGGAGGGCAACAATGGCTGACTTAGAACACCAATTACATATAGCCACCTTCTTATCCCCAAAAACCTGCTATAATGCCTCCACCTACTAATCCAAGTTCAAATACACCTAAACCAACTTAGCTACTAGCTCAGTCCACACCCAATCCTAATAACAAACCACAACAGTAGCTTGTACACTCTGTCGATTCAAATCAATTCCCTACATATGCTATGAGTGTAAGTGATATCCACTTGTGTTTAGGAACCACACTACCAGCCTCTTCCAAGCCCATCATTTCTGAGCTTCCTATGGAAGAGGAGGATGATCCTCTGAATGATCCTATTCAACCAAATGAACCCAAAAATCTTGAACCAGTCCAAGCTAAGCAGACTGAGAAAGAACCACCATTTCCTAAGAGACTGGAAGTTGCCAAGAAGAAAGAAGAAAAAGAGGATACCACTTGTGACATCTTGGAATAGCTAAATAATATGTGTTCAAATACCCCTATTTTAGGCCATTAAAGATGTTCCAATCTATGAAAAACTACTAAGGAAGCTTGCCTTAAGAAGCCAAGAAAGAAGAAAGACCCAACTATATTTCATGTGGTGGGCTAACTAGCTGATATCATGTTGGGAAAAGTGACTATTCCTAAGTATAATGACCCAGACAATCCTGTAGTAGTAGTTGTCATAAATGAGATTCAAGTGAAGAATGTTTTGATTGATTTAGGGGCAACAAATAATGTAATGACCAAAGACATCCTGCAACAACTAAATATTGCAAGTATGAGATCTACTCCTACTATGTTGTAGCTTGCTGATAGCTCTATTGTCAATCCTGATGGTGTAGTGGAGGATCTTGTGGTAGTACTAGACTCGTGGGAGTATCTAGTAGATTTTATGATTCTTTCTCCAAAGGCTACATTAGGCGGGTATCCCATCATCCTTGGAAGGCCTTGGTTGGAAATTGCAGATGCATACATTGGATGTCGGTCTGGTGTCATGACCATTTTAGATGGAAGGAGTACTAAAAAGTTTATTCTTTATCCACCTACTCAGGCATCTCATGATGAAGAAGATTCTATATGGCCACAAGTTGGAAAAGAGACCAAGGAAGTTAATTCTTTGGCACAACTTATGATGCTAGGAAGAAGCTCTTCAATGTAGCTCCAAGATGAGGATGAATTGTTGACTAACATCATTTAGAACAATTATGGAGTGGATGAAGCCTCATCTTCTACTTTAGTCAGGACACTTTTGCTTGTTCTCCTGCAGCCACTATTCTTGTAGACACTCTTCTTGTAGACGATCTTGCTACAACCACTATTCCTGCAGACGCTGTTCTTGCAGATAGACTTTTTGCAGCAATAGGTACGTTCCATACATTGCTTCCATATGAACTAAAAGTACCATGTGTTAATGAAGTAACCATGATAGAATTAACTACACAAGTACACGTGTCAGATGGAAAATACCTGAATGTTAATAGTAAGTTGAATGAAGAGCAACAATTGTTATTGGCAAGCCTATTAAGGGCCCATCAGCATGCATTTGCATGGGATTTTCATGACATGAAGGGACTGGATCCTAAAATTTGTACCCACAAAATTTATATCAGAGATGATTCCACTCTAGTAAGACAACCACAAAGAAGGATTAACCCTGCACTAAGAGAAATTGTGAAAGGAGAACTACATAAATTGCTAGATGTAGGATTTATCTATCCCATTTTGGATAGTCAGTGGGTGTCTCCATTAGTGATTGTGCCTAAGAAAGGAGGGAAGTGGCAAGTTTGTGTTGATTATAGAGAACTTAATGCTACCACCAAGAAAGATCACTTTCCTTTACCCTTCATTGATCAAGTTTTGGACACACTTGTAGGAAAACAATACTTCTCTTTTCAAGATGGATTCAATGGCTACAACTAGATCCAAATTGCACCAGAATACCAGGAGAAGACCACATTTACCTATCCATGGGGAACCTATGCCTATTTGGTAAGTTCCCATTTGGCTTGTGCAATGCACCTGCAATTGTCTAGAGGGAAATCACTAGTATATTTTCAGACATTTCTCATGATTGCATGGAGATTTATATGGACGACTTCACCACTTATGGTGTTGATTTTGATCAAGCATTAGAAAATATCAAGAGAGTCCTACAGAGATGTGAGGATCAAAACTTGTCCTTAAATAGTGAAAAGTGCTTGATGATGATGCAAGAAGATGTAGTTCTTGGCCACTACATCTCCCACAAGGGAATTTACGTAGATCTTGCAAAAATTGAGGTAACCACAAATCTGCCTACACCTGCAAAACAAAAGGATGTTAGAAGTTTCTTGGGACATGTAGGATATTATAGGCGATTCATCAAGGATTTCAGCAAGGTAGCAGCACCATTATATACCCTTCTCACTAAAGATGCTGAATTTTAGTGGACTAAAGCTTGTGACAAGGCATTTTCTGGCTTGAAGGAAGCTTTGACTTATGCTCCTGTACTCAAGGGACCTAATTGGGAGCTTCCTTTCCACATTTATACTAATGCATTAGATTATGCCATAGGAGTAGTCTTAGGATAGAAAGAGGGAGCTGTTGAAAATGCTATTTACTGTCACCAAAAATTTGCAAGGAGCTGAATTCAATTATACAGTAATAGAGAAAGAGATGCTGGTAGTAATCTATGCACTAACAAATTCAGACACTACATAAAAGGCTACCAAATATTTGTGCACACTGATCATGCGACCATTAGATATCTCATGAATAAACCTTTGATCATAGGTAGATTGGAAAGATGGTTATTATTGATGCAAGATTTTGATATAACCATTGTAGATAAGCTAGGGAAAGCTAATGTTGTTGCATATTTTCTTTCAAGGCTAACTACATCAGAAGACAATTAGCCCATAAATGACTCTTTTCTTAATGAGCATCTATTATCTCTCAGTGTCCAAATATCCCGGTATGCTAACATAGCCAATTACTTGGTTATAGGTAGAATTCCTTCTCACTTCTCCCCAAAAGAGAAAATGACACTCATTGAAAATTCCTTTCCTTTCTCTTGGATTGCTAGATGTTTGTTTTATATGGGACCTAACCATGTCATGAGAAGATGTGAGAGAGAAGATGAGACATATGAAATTTTGCATGCATGTCATAATGAACCATGTGGAGGACACTTAGCAGCCAAAAGGACAATAATGAAGATTTTGAACACAGGATATTACTGGCCAACACTCCACAAGGATGCAAAAAGGTATACCAGAAAATGTGATAGATGTCAAAGAATGGGTAGACCAACTAGATCCGATGAGATGCCACTTTTCTCTCAGATAGTAATCACTTCTTTTGACAAGTGGGGATTGGATTTTGTGGGATTGATCGACCCTCCATCAAATGGTAAGTCTTATATATTGGTATGCACTGATTATGTAACAAAATGGGTAGAAGTTAAGGCCATGAAACATGCAAGAGATAACAAGGTTGTAGAGTTTCTTTATGAGGAGATTTTCACAAGATATGGAGTTCCAAGAGAAATAGTGACTGATTAAGGGCCACAATTCACATCAAATCTTGTTGCAACACTGGTAAATGAGTACGATAGCAAGGAAAAAAAGTCTACTCCTTATCACCCCCAGGCTAATGACCAAGTTGAGGTGACAAACAGAGAAATTGAAGCCATTCCAATTAAAACAATAGCTATCCATAAGAAAGATTGGGAAAATAGATTACCCAAAGCTATTTGGGCATATAGGACAACATGGAAGACAACTATAAGCTTCACCCCATTTGAGTTGTTGTATGGAAAGATAGCTATGATGCCAATTGAATTTGAACATAAAACTTTGTGAACTGCAGTGGATTTAGGGATGGATATCTCTGAAGCACAAAAAGAAAGAATCATGTAGCTAAATGCTTTGGATGAAATAAGAAGAGTGGCCTTGCAACATACAGAAGTAGTCCAAAATCAAAGAATCAAGTGGCATGAAAAATTTATCAAAAACAAGAAGTTCAAACCAGGAGATTGGGCCTTGCTCTATGATTCAAGATACCAAGACAATGTAGGAAAATTGTAGAAAAGGTGGCTAGGACCATACGAGGTTGCTGAGGTCTTTCCCAATGGATCTATTCAACTTACCACCATTGACCCTATCAGGTTCAAATTGCTTGTCAACGATCATCACCTTAGATTATATCATAAGCCAACCTCTAAAGAAGAATTCCTGCAATAATTCACAAAACACTCAAAGATTCCTGTAGTTGAAGACGGTGGACCTAGTGTCCCTCCTTTAGCCTAATTGAGGTGCACACTTTTCATAATAAAGACTTTCACTTATGTGGAAGTCCATTTCTTCATCATCCGCCCATCCACCCATCCGTACCACCTTTCTCTCTCTTCCATCACTTCATTCCGCCACACTTCATTCCACCCCATCCTCATTCATTGCTCAATCCATTTTCCAACAAGGCGAGTGTTACTTTATCCACGATCTTTGCAACAAATATTCCACACATTCAGGTATGTGCACATTAATTGCTATCTTTAATCATCTTTTAAGTATGTTCGTTTAATCACTGTACGTTAGTATAGGTATTCACATAAATGCCATCATTGTCTATCAATCGCCACTCCCATCTCACATGTGTGGACACATGTCCAAATTTATATTGGGGGGAGGGGAATGGAAAAGATGAAAATATTTTATTGTCCATGTGTCAAACCATATTAGGCTGTGTCAGAAATTTCAAAATGAGATGATTTGAAATCCAAGTAAGAGAACGACTTGCATGTGCAAAGTGAAAATAACTGCAGCCTCCAATTCTTCCTATCATAATTTCCCTTTATCACTCCTTTTCTTTCCATTATTTCCCTGTCGTAATCTTGAGTTGCAAAAGAAGAAAAAAAGGGAAAAACAAAAGAAAGGAAATTCAATCAATGTCGGCACTAGAGATTAGCAGACATTGTAGGGAAGTGCATTTGATTTTCAGAAGGGGAATTGCAGGAAAATAAGTTGTAGAGAATTTGTTTGATTTTAGACAATGGGAGGTGGGTTAGTTTGAAACGAACTCACGGTGTATGATGTTTTACTGTAGGATGCACAATGCTTGGCCGAATTTCAAAATTGTGGTTGGATAGATTACTTTTTGAAGTTGGATGGTTTTGATGAAGGAATTACCCTTGAATTTTCCTAGACAATTTCAAAAGGAAAAGCCATAGTAAAAGGGTTAGAAGTTGTGGCAACTGAGGAAAGAATTGTAGAAGTTACAGGGTTACTACTAATAGTGAAAAATACCCTTTCTAGAGATGCCAGGTCAGCCAGGGCTGAATTCACAGAGCCAAATGAACCCCATTGACCATAGACAAGCAGGGTACAAAAAGAATGTCTCTGCCTGAGCCATAGAAGCATATAGCTATGTATGTCATCAAATAGATCACTTGTGAGGGTCGCCAATCAAATTTGCATTATGTCCATTTCAAGCTTTTGAATCACACGAGGCATGGGAGGAAGATGAATGTGCCCAATGTGTTATACAATCTTCTCTCAATCATAGTGGCTGAGACCTAGAAAGGTAGGGATAACTCTATTTCTCACCATAGATTGATTAAATTGCTAGTTGAAAAATCTATGCGTGATGTTTCTGGAATGACTTGGGAAGATTTTATTAAGGTTGATCAAGATTATCGCCAGGAGGAGTTTGTCAATGTTGAGCATTTGCCACTTAGGGCTATACCTCGATCCCATAGATCTAGCAGGAAAGTAAGCAAAATTGAAGCCATTCCTAGTGCTTCAACCTCTGGTGTTGGCTCTAGCATGAATCCTCCTACAGCTGAGGAAACCATTGAAATTAGTTCTTCTGGAATAGAGCACTTAGAAAAAGAAAGTTCTTCCTTGGATTTTAATGATGAAGTTCCACTTGAAGCCCTCATGAAAACCAGGGCAAAATGGATAGAGGTAGAAATGAGAAAAGGGAAGGCTAAAATACAACCTATAGAAATAAAAGTGCCAAGTCTGAAAAAGAGGAAGGCTGATACTATTCATCTTACAGCTAAAAGAAAACGTGAAAGACCTCCCAAAAAATCAAGACCTATCAGGCCTATGACTAGTACGCCTTTGTAGGAAAGCCCTAAACTTGGTGAGACCTCACATGAGGATCCTAAAGCTCCAATGGAGCAGGAGCATGTTGAAGAAGAAGAAGAAATATTTAAGAAAGCAATAAACATAACACTGATCGATTTGTTATCATTGTAGAAGAATTAGAGGAAAATCAAGACTTCCTACAGAATGAGCAAGAGGTCCTATAGCAATAGCCAGAATCAGAGCATGAGTTCCCACACAAACAAGGGTCCCTGTAGCAACAAGAATAAGAAACAACACCCTTACAACTGGAGATAACTGGAAAACCTGAGTCAGTGCAAATAGTGCCATATGAGGAGCCGCCATCAACAAAAAGACCAGTAGGAATTCATAATCCTCCTAGTTTTATAGTACATGCAACAATTTTGAGTTTATGTAAAGAGATACAAAGAAGGGAGGAAGAATGGAAAAAGGAAAAATGAAAGTTGAAGGAGGAAATTCAAAAGAAGGATGAAGAGATTGAGGAAAAAGATGTAGAAATTGCGACCCTAAAGTAGAGGGTAGATGATATGGCAGCATTGGTGCCAAAGATTCTAGAATGTAGAGAACCCCCGAGGGTCTATGCACTGCTCCTGAAAGAGAAGTATCTCTCTTTTAAGATGTCAAGACTTGCCTCAGGTTTGAATCCTTCTATTGATACCCCTATGGAATTTTTCAATGCTTATAGGATTGCCTCCCCTAAAATGAAGAATTTGTTATGTGAATTTTATTTACATAATTATGCTATCACAAAAGACCATGATTGGAACTTGCTGCTGTATGTTGGGGATGTTCAATTGAGAGCATTCATGTCTTGGGTACAAAATGAAATTAGTTGGGGACAACAAAATGATGCTTATAAACAAGCGGAGTCTGATATCCCTCTGCCTGTTAGAGCTGAATCAAGCAACCTAAGGGATATTTACAGAGAATGGCATAGATTGCTACTCAAACCAAGCTATGATAATAGGATTATGCCTTGGATTGAGGCAGTTTACACTGAGAATGAAGTAAAAACAACAACAAAGGAGGAAACTGTGAGGAGATGTTTATCCCAAAGATGGAATAGTTTGACTGGTGAGTTGAAACAGGATGAGCCTCATTCCATCCACAATTATGCTACATCATTAAAAATAATTGAGAGATATATTCAGATTGGGAGAACCCAGTGATGACATTGGCTTCCCTTTACTTTCTAGCCACCCATGCTCATGTGGCCTGTGCCAAATTTAAAATTCTAGTAGAGTGACATTGCTGTAGAAAACCAGAGATGGAACAGGTTTGATAGATTGGGAGGATTCTATTGGGATCCTGACTCAAGCATTGCAGCCACTGATGTTGGACAACTCTCAGTTGCAAATTTTAGAGCTTTGACCAGGTAGAAGAACAACCCTTCCCTTGTTGGAGGACCAAAAAAATGTTAGGTTGGGGGGAGTGATGAGCGTAGTTTTTGGTCTAGTTTTTGGTAGAATCTATAGTCTATTTTCTCATAGATGTCATGGAATTTAATGATTAAGTGTTGGTATTGGCATAATGTTTCCCTCAAACCATTAAAATTTGACGTTACCCTATCTTTGCAAGTTTTATTGATATTTGGCATAATATGTGGGTCATCTATACTGATTTTGCATGTGATTAATTAATGTTTATTAGAGTGGTTATTGATGTGCAGTTATTATGCGTACTAACCTTGACATGCAAATTTAATACACCAAATTAAGGAAGACACCACCAGCTGGGCATGCACCATAACGTCCAGTTGAGAAATCACTCCTAGTCAAAGGTAGTTGGCAGCAAAGATTCTTCATGCAACTGAACGTAACCACCTTGCAGTGGACCTTAATGATTGAGCATGGATGGGAATTACTGTTGTATTGGATTTACGCTTGACTTGCATGTCTGACCAGATTCCATGCATGCATAATCACCATCACTCCACTTTCCCTTGTTTTCCCTAAATGGTGTCCTCCCAATCATGGAGTTGACTGCCTTGTTTAGCTATAGTATAAATAATAATTTTATGCTCCTTCTTCACGAGGTTGCATGATTTTACATTGTATTCTCATTTTCAGTTTTAGTTATACAGATGCATTACTCTTTGTATGCACTATTTATAATGAATAAAATAAAGTTTTGAGTTCGAGCATATGAGTTCTTGTTAGTGTAGAGGATACTTATCCAAGGGGGTCCACTTGGCGAGTAATACATCTTCTTAGTTTAGCATTAGTTTAGTATCACTTGTTGTTTGGTACTTAGTTAGAAATCTAGCATCTACTATTCCTACAACCAAAGTAGACATAGTAGTTTCCTGTTTGTTGCTCAGATCTTTATTCCTACACACATTTCAGCATAAGTATAGTTGTTGGTTGATGTTCAACATTTTCTTTATTTCCTTTCAGTATTATGTTTCTTAGCTGTAGCATGTAATGACTACTTGAGCCCCTAGTGCACATACAGTGCTAACCCATTTCAAGTTCACATCCCTGAGTTGACAAGTTAAATGCACCTTCATGATGATTGAATGGCTATTTAGGTTAGATGTCCAGTCTCTGAATCATGGCTGTAAAGGCTTAATTGTGAAATCATTGTAGGATGCCAACAACAAGGTATTTTTATCACTTCAAATGCTAGATATTTTTGAGAGGCTTCACAAGAGAAAACATTATTTTCAATTTTTTTCAAGAGTAGATATATCAATCATTTGTTGTAGAATTCAATATTTCAAGCATCATGTCAAAGTTATCTTCATTCATGTATATTTTTGGAGCTAACATTGTGATGCAGGTCTCAAGCATTCAAGTCAAGATTCAAGCATTAAGACCAACATAAAATCAATCCATTTCATGCAAGATCGAGACCTTGGAGATATGTGCTAGATTTCAGTCCTTGAAGGATCTTAATAAATTGTTTGGCGAGTTGCAACATAGAAAGTGTTCATTCATCATTCCTTTCATGTTTTTCCATTTCATTTTAAGGTTTAATTACCAAAATAGGGTTTGACCAAGGCAAACCCCCATTCACCAAAAACAATTTTTTTTCCCTCTTGTGTGTGTTTGTAGATCTTAGGTTGAAGAAGGATTGAAGATTCATCAAAAATTCAATTTTGTAAAGTTGTCAAGCCATGAAAACTCACTTTTAAAATTTAATTCAAAATTTATGACTATGAAACCTAGAGAAATAAGGAGTGGAGATCCAAGAGTGGAGGAATGTGAAAGGACATTTTGAACCCCTGAAGAAAGAACCATTTTCTCTAGGGTGAATTTGTCCTAGGAGGACACTCAGTGGAGGCTCTTGGTGATAGGTGTATAAAATCATAACCCTCTTAGATCTACTATAACTTTATGGATTATGTTAGAATAAGGTTTTAAATTGATGATTCATGTGTTACATTGCATAATTGCATTCATTTGGTATTTTTCATTCATCTCCCAAAAGTGCATTTCAGGCTAATTTACCCCATCCTATGTCATAAAGAAAACAACAAGATCTCCATCAATATTGACTCACCTAAGGGTTGAAAGTCAATCTTGCTATAGGGGATCTTTTTTTTCTAATGAAAATAGAGAGACATGAGGGTCTCCATGGATCTCCTAAAGTCTATTCTAAAGTGTGTGGGGACAATCAATGTTTGAAAAGAAAAATATGAAGTCACCTACAATACATGTCAAGATATCATTTCACCAAGACTCATAATTATCATTTTCTAGGGTGACCATAGAAGGATGTATAGTAAAACCAATGATATATCCTCAAATTTTAAAAAATAGAGATTCATAACATCAATGCAAGTGAAGTAGATAAAATGAAGGAATCTCATGAAAATTTATCCTTTTCATGTGCCAATATGTCCAAGTAATTAACTATAATGTGACCAACAAAAAAATTTGATGACAAGAACCATACCACTAGAAAGTGTGTAGAACCAACTTTCCAATAATATCTTATTTTTCTATTTTTTACACTGTACGCCCAAGTTATGGTGAAAAAATAATGTCCTTTAGGTAAATGAACTAAGGTTTTGGGGCCAAGGGGTTACACAGCCTGGTTGTGATCAACACCAAATATTATCAAAATATTCACCACTATTGGAAAAATAAGTTGATTGCAAGAAAATGAAATCCATCACTAGAATATAAAATAAACTATTAAGAATATGTTGTTTCCCATTGGTATTTTCTTGGAACTGATGAAATATTTTGGTCAATTCATATGAGCTTGGAAAAGTGCTATCTTTAGTAAAGATCACTAGAGCTTGTGGGCATTGGTCGGTGGCGAGGTCATTGAGAAGCTTAGATGAGGCTACTAGCAGGTGATGTTGGGTTGTCAATGCACCCACATGGGGATCACCCTATGTAGCATGTTGTGTAGAGTATTCTTGCATAGCTAGGTGCAAGCCTTATGCAAGCTTTAAAATCCTATTTATTATTATTTTTTTCAATTTTATAAAAAAATAATGTAAAAACCAGATTATTTTGAAAAAGATATACCTATCTAGAGGAGAAATGATGGTAGTCGAGATGTACAATTGTACAAAATTTCATGCAGATTCCTTGGCCTTAAAAAAATATATCAGCTAATCCTTAGGTTCCTTGGCCAAAAATTTAACTTCTCCAATTTTGATGAAAAGATAGCTAATCCTTAGGTTTTGGACCATTTGGGATGTAATGATGCCTGTTTCACTCCAAGATGAGCCAATTTTTCTCTCATGGTTGGATCTCTCAAATTTTAGACATGAAGCCATATATTTGGTTCTTTGATACCATGTTGGAGTTGATAGTGAACACCACAACTCCCAAAAATCACTTGCAACCAAAACACCTATCACTGAGAGAGAAGAATAAACTAATTTGATATGTAGCCATGAGGGAATGATTGATCCAGAAAAATAATTGTATGTGCATTTAATTAATCTAAATGAATGATTACAATGAAAGGTCAATCCTTATGAAAAAAAAAAAACCTTAGATGAGTATTTGATTAGATTGTGATAGGTGTCATTATCCTATAGAATGAAATAACATGACATATAATTAGCCCAATCTAGTAGTAAAAACATTCCTAAATTTAGCTTAAGTGTAATAAAGTAAAAGAGGCCTAATAATTAATTAATGACTATTTCATTACTAGGTGATTTTACTAATTAATCCAACACTCACAAAATTTTCCATCTTTATGGGAATCTTCCTTGTATATGAACACCCTCCTTCATGTGTTTTTTGAAACTATCATCAACTACCTTTAGCTACAAAAGCACCTATGATACCTTAGGGCTTATTAGGTGAGCCATATTAAGTTACAAGGTTAGTTGGGTGACCTATTCTAATAAGAGGGAAACCCTTACCCTAACACAAGTGACCCTATCATAAATTGACATGTGCAAGGTCCTTCCTTTTGACTAATTTTTTGTTTTCCTGTGGGTCACTAGCTTCTTACTTTACTTTGTTCCTTACTATCTTTCTTTCATCCCTATCCTTAGGTTATATTTTTCCTTTATTAGCCTCTCCTCTTTTCCCTATATAAATCCACTTCTCTTATTCATATAGTTGAGAGAATGCATAGAGAATAGAAGGATAGAAGAGAATACTTTATCGTAGAATCTATGAAGTAACTTTGAAAAATTCATAATATTTGTAGAATTATTATTTTGTAGAAGCTATTAAGTAATTTTTAAGAATCCAAAATATCCATAGATTTATCTAACTATAGGATGCCTCTACAAGTCTTAGCTAGAAACTCTATATCTCTTCCTCGATAAATGTGAATCAACTTTAGAAGATTTTATGTATCTTTTGAAATCCTACTCTGAAGTCCTCATACCCATTCTCTCACCTCACTCACATAAAATAGGAAGCCTATTTCCATTCTTCCCAATCATATCCCAATCTATATCTTCCCTTTGTTGGGAAATACATGTATAATACTCAAAATGTTAAATCCATTTCCTACATAACCCCATGAGAGAAAAGCATGCATGCAATATTATAGAATAATGATAATGTAAAGATTAAAATAGACAAGACACAAGACCACACACGATATACCCTGGGAAAACCCTCAAAAGGGAAAAATATAGCCTCCAAAAAAATCCATAGTCCATATATTATTCAGTAATAAAATAATACATGCACGTACAAAGATACAATGAATACTTCTGAAACATTGAGTTTCTCCAATGCAGTCTCCATGTGTCCAAGCATAAATTCGTACATCCCATGCCATGCTTCAATTTTGCACTCCTTAGAGGAAGAATCGCTATTATGACTACTCACTTAGCCAACCTTAACCATTAAACATGTGTTTTCTTTTATAGACACAAGTTAACAAAAATGCAACCAAGTTGTAAGATAAAATCATGTGCCTTAGAACTATGAGAGAAAAAAAATATTGACCCCTCATTTAATATTGGGTACTAAGTGTGCACATTATTAAATATCTTTCAAAAAATATTAAATAGTTATCCTATGTCTGCCACACATAAATTAATTAACCCAAATTTGTACATACAACTTTATAAGTGGTCCCAAATAATTACCAAGTGTGGCTAGCCACATCTCATAGATGTACCAAAATTAAATAATTATTTAATTATAATATTATAATAAATCAATTTATGAAATGGTGTACAAAACCAAATCCTAACATTCTCCCACTTGTTGTATACATTGTATAAGGGTCAATCAATGAAATGGATCATCATAGCCATACACGAAACCACGTGAATCTCCAACATACTCTCATTCTCCATCAAGATACTTCCAATAAAACCAAAGTGACCACCATCTCAAGTAAGAATCCTCTCATCCTCTAACACGCAGGACCTATGGAAGAAAAGGAACAAACCAAGGTGAAGATGGACCAATCAAAGAACACAATAATGAAAATCCAAGTGTTAACAAATGCTCCAGGATTCTATCAAAGGTAAACAATGTATATGACTAGAAATAGAAACCACAAAATATGCTAATACATATAACTATCCATACCTCCTAGGTATCAAAAACATTAGTAAACTCATGCCAACAACATATGCAACCCATAAACTACAATCAAAAGCTCCCTATATAAACCCTATCAATGAATAATATACATATCTAAGAACTCCCACTATATGGGTAATATAAAATTTAAAAATAGGATCAAGGCATATCAAGTCTACCAGTCAACACACATACCTAGGTGTTGAAAATGATCAAAACCATGTAGTACCAAGAACAATCACAATAATCCATACATGTGACACACATAGTTGCATACTCTCTCACAACATTTCATTGTAACTCTCCCAAATCATATGTACATGAACCTCCAAGAAGAAGCTATAGAAAAAAGAGAGAAAACCCATAAATCATACCATTTCCTTCTACCAAAACCTCAAAGGTGATCCTGTGTCAAGTATGATCTCCTTTCAACCCCAAATAAAAATCCTTAACAACAACCAACCTCTCAATATCATAGATCAACCAAAACATATGTACCATGTAATATCAATTTGTATATATAAGCCTCTCTAATCACGTAAGATCAAAATCAAGTTATACTTTCTTAAAACTAAGATATCAACCTAATAAACATCTCTCAAAACTCCCCATCAATAGATGATAACATAAATAAACTCATATGCATAAGCAAATAACCATACTAACACTCCTCAAATAAATCCTTAAAATCCAACAACCAATACTCAAGATTCATATCTATGAGAAGGAAAAGCATACAAACTCATGCTAAAAAATCCTCAAATGAGTCTCCCAAAATCAATCACCATGGATTAAGACTCATTCCCATGAGAAAACATAAGCATCTGAATATAAGAATGAGAAAATATCTTTCAAATGATAATTTTTTTAGAATACCAAGAGTGGGGAATGAGAATGCTCCTCCAAGATAACTAAATCATTATGAATCACTCCAAGAAAAAATTCCTCTTGAAATGAAGGGAAAATGGGGGATCAATCTAACCAATGTGGAATATGATGGCCTAAGATTCAAACAACCCTATCCCTAAATTTCATTAGAAAGAGATAGGATCAAAAAAGGATAGGATTTCCTTTAGACCTTGAGGTCAGTCAACCCTATTTTGGATCTTGGTATCTCTGCTTTCTTATGACAAAATGACTAATTCACAATGTTTTGGAATGATTTAAAGTGCATTAACTAAATGAATTATACGAGCTAATACTTGAAATGCCAAGTTATATGATAACATAAATAGAAATGAAAATTTGTAGGTAGATTTGAGAAGGGAAAACTTGTGTGCACTTGTGATAAAAAGAAAGTTTTAGGGTTTGTAGTAGGACTGGTTTTCCCTAGGGCTGATGGGTCCTAGTGTGGGGGTCCAAAAGTACATTTTTCTATCCTCTGATCCTAGATCTAAGCTTTTGATTCCTCCAAGTTTAACTATTGGAAAATTGGAAATAAAACATGTAGGTGAGTTTCCATAGCTTGATAATAATGAATGCAATAAATGCAACTTTGCAAAAATGCTCCTTTGATAAACTTTCAATCCTTCACTTGTAAATCTGCACATACAAAGAGAATAATTTTTTTATTTGTTTTTGGGTGAATGGGGGTTTTCCTTAGTCCAACCCCATGTTTGGTAATTAAACCTTGATAATGAAATAATGACAAAATGGAAGGAATTGATGAATGAACACTTGCTTGTTACAACTCACCAAACCCTTAATAGCTACCCTTAGAGGATTGAAGTCAAACACATCACTCTAAGGCTTCAATATTGCATGAATTGGCTTGATTGATTGATTGATTTGATGCTTGAATGCTTGAAACCTATATCACAATGTTAGCTCCAAAACATGACATGAACACACATGAATTTTGACATGATGATATGATCTTGATTGTTGTTGTAGATGACTGATAAATTTGCTCTTCAATGCTCTTGACAATGAAATTTTCTCATTTGATCTTTTGATTATGCAACTTCTTTCTAGTTAGATTTGAATTGATGAAAATACTGTATTTATAGGTGTTTATCTAATTTCCCAAAAATTAGATTCCAAATGAGCTTGCCATAGTGTAGGTGAATGGTAGACCATCACTCAATTATACTGAGTGAGAACACTTTTTCTGGAAAGTAGTGTGATTGTCTGAAGACTCCACTATAGATAGTGTGAATGTTGAGACTCCACTGTCAGTTTACCATGTCCATTTAAATGCATGAGGGCTACCTAGCATTGGTTATAAATTCTAGTCATGTAGGACACAACACTAAGCTTAGAGTGGTATGTCATACAGGGTTACCCAACCAATACCTTCATTGAAGGGAAGGGCCATCTATCATTGATAGATGTACGAGGGACCACATTTGAGTCTATGGTTGGTAGAAAATCTCTTGAGTGATGATTCTCCTCCTCAGTAGGTGACAAAAGACCAAGGTTTTGAAAGACGGATTCCTGGACCATGTATATCTTATGCTCTGAAGCTCGGTGGAGTTGTGTTTATAATTGTATACATTCTTGGAATATGGTAATTTGTGAAATTATTATATTGGAATGGAATCTCTACTGATTATTGTATGACATAAATGATCAATATGATATCTATGTTTTGGGAAGATTTGTATAATTACTTTGGAATGCAATGACAAATTGGAATTTGAGTTATTTCAATTATGCATGTAATTTACATTATAGGAAGAAATTTTTTTATTTCAATGTCATGGAGTCATGATTTATTCACTTAAGGTGAAAACATTGGAAATTTTGCTATGAAGAACACTTGGGTTGTTACATGTGGTATTAGAGCTACTAGGTTTAGCACTGAAACCTATGAGCTCATTACATAAGTGTTACATAAACCTTATTGGAGATAATGGTTGAAATTTTCTTACACCAAGATGGCAAGAGAGAAGAACATGGATAAATTAAAAGGAAGTTGAGATTCCTAGAAACTTGTTTAAGTTTGGGACTAGTTAAGAGTCATCCCTAGAGTGAAAACTCCTAAACCAACAAATTTTTATTATATCCCCTTGGATTGTGGAAGATTATGCAATTGGGTTATGTAGGAAGGTTAGGAAGAATAACCAATATATACCTTCATCCTCCGAATTAGATATAAAACTCTGAGGGATAGAGAAGATTGAGAGAATCTCCTTTATTGATAGCAACCTATAGCTTCAAAGAGTCAAGTATTCTTGGATCTAGGAAGAATATTATGAATCTGTGAGTAGACATTGTTGGCATTATTTGGATTAAAGTAGAAAGTCAATGAAGGAGGTATCCAAGAGGTTGGAGAAATCTTGACTTGAATCTAATTTCTATGCAAGGCTAGGAACGTGTAAGAAAAGGATAGTACCTTAGGAATGAGAAAAAAGACTAGAATGGTTAGAAAAGAAGTAATCAACAAAGTGGACATGTTTCCACCAACCAAAATTGATGAGAACAATTTTGAGTTTTGATTATGATGAGAAAATGAAACCAATCAACCTTAGAGTATTTAAAGTTACAATGTAGCAAGAGTTGGGACAAAGTCACTTGGAAGAGTGATTGTAAGAGAATCCTAAAAAGGTAAATTGTATTGATCTAACAAAGGTTTGGATAGTACATAGATTGGTTGGAGTATAAGTAGAACTCACCAACGTGTCAACAAAAACCAATATACGCTAGAGGTTCCAAAAGGAAATGGAATGCAATATGATGCTATGTGTCAAATCAATAGAAGTTGTAAGGAAACAACTCTCTAAGTTGAAAAGTACATTAACAAAAGAGGCTTCATGAGTATGGATATTCCTCCACAAAGAGGATATTGTAAAGAGAATAACAATGAATGATAGCTTGTAAAAGTTTCTGATTATTCATTAGATCTCCTATTGGATGATCCAAAATGTAGAATCTATGAGATAGAAATTAACAATGAATCTAACTTTGAGGAAAAGTATATTAAAGGTATGCCATTGAGGCAAGAAAAGGAAATAGAAATCCAACAACATGGAATGTTAAATCATTTCGTGAAAGAAAAATGTTTGCTATAAGTTAAACTTTGATTTGAATGAATGTCGTGGAAACTCTAAGGGGGGAAGAAAGAGAGTGGACCTTGACTTAGATTAAGTAGCCCATCCAACAAAAAATGTGGATATGTTTTCAATTTGAAAAAAATTCTGACTTCTTAGTAATTCATGATGATAATTAAGTCATGTACCTCATGACCACGAGGATTAGGTATTGGAATCTCTTGGAGAAAAATAGTGGAAAGGTAAAGAGTTGTAACCTATTATCACACCATACCTTGCATATGTATTGATTGTAAAATCAATTGCTGTTATCATTGATGCCTTAAGGAAAGGATAGGAAAATTACTTGGTCATGAAAGGGAAGATCATTGTCTATGGATAGAAAAAGGAAGATATAGATTACTCATGAATTGAGTGAAAGTGTCTCTAAAATCCTATATACCTAATGTGGGGGATTAGATAATGATGTTATTTCTATACATAGGTAGTAATACTACATATTGTGAAATATATCAACATCGTGAAGCGACTTGACACTATAGCTTATTATGCTAAGGGACCTTGGGAATGAAAGGAACTTAGCTATAAAACCATTGAGAAGGTATGCAAGATGCAATGTGATGTTATGTGAACCACATCAAATATATTTATTGGAATGATTATTGATCATACCTTATACTTGAATGAAACCTTAGTTTAGAATAACCTATTTGGGATGAGAAGTTGATTTGATTAAAGAGTGAAACCTTATGTTAATTTTTACCTATTAGGTTGGAATATGTGTTGGCTTACTCATTAACACCTAAAGGTTGGGGATAACTTACTTGGTTGAGTGTACATTTGGTCTTGATTGGGGACATATAGGGTTAGAGTAACCAATATAATTGGACTAGCCATTAGTTGGTGACTTAATCTAAAGATTAGGGTATATTGAGGTTGAGACTCACCTATGTGATTAAGTATATCACTTGAGCTAATGAGAAAAGTTCATGCTTGGTAATTAGGTATGCAATTAAATTTGATATCTTCTAGGAACCAACATGAATGAACATGGATTAAAACTCGAAATTAGTACCAATTCTTACTGGGAAAATTTAAATTGAGTAGAAATATGGATTACATCTTTGAAAATAATCCAAGGATGGAAGAAATCCATGGTATGGATGTCTCGAGATAAATGGGATTTATCTCCACAAAACTCCTAACCATTATTACTTGGGAATTAAATGTGGAATGACAGGTCACAAAATAGGTTTTCACTTAGTCAAAGAATTGACTAATATGGGATATAAAAAGAGCCTATGTACCTAGAATCTTGGAGGATTAAGGGATGGAATGAGAAAGTTGATGTCAGAGATTAGACATTGGAGGGACAAAATTATTTGTCGGGTGAGGAACCACTAAAAACCTAGAAAAGATGGAGTAAGATGTTGCTGAGTATATAGTAAGATAATGTCTAGTGTACCTGAAAATGAAGATAGGATGCCGTCATTGGCAGGACATGTGTACTTTCCTAAGATTCCAGAGGAGTAGTGGTAGAATGCAAGACAATTTAATCTGTCTGTCGGCAGAACTAATATAATGTTGTGATGGATAAACTCACCAAGGTAACCAATGTTGTTGGAAGCTTGATATATATGATTTCAGTCTTAAGTAATATATTGTGTGAGGTAGTTGCTTAGAATTCTTGAGAAAGTAGTCTCAGTTGAGAATGAGCAAATAATGATATAGTTGTGTGGACCATTATCATACTACAAACACTCAAGAGAAAAAAATGCATAATATATTATTGTAGCCAAGTAGGAAAAAGAGGAAAACCAAATCTTGAGTGATTTGTTGAGTACCTATAAACTTTAATCCGCTATATGGAAAGGAAGGTTGGAAACTTTAATAGGCTTGAATAGGCTAAGAAATAGGGATAACCTTAGACTTGATAGTTTGTAAAAAAGTAGTAATAGATTGAAGAAATCAACAAAACCTTTTCGATACAAAGCTTAAGTATGAAGCAGTATCAGAATTGATAGATGTCCAAGAGCAATGTTGTGCTCAAGATGGACAAGTGATCAAGAGTATTACTTTGAGTTAAAGTAAATAGATGAGTAGGTGATGGACGAACTCGACTTCTGAGTTATCTAAAGTGTAAATACCAAAGGAAAGGATGGGACCCATAGTGTAGTGTACAATGCACCGTTATTTCTTTACTATTTGGATTATACTAAGGATAAATTTGTGAGCCAATGAGAACGCAATTTCTAGTCAGTATAGTATTGGTGTCATATGTCATTCAGATATTATTGTACATGGGATGTACATATGAAATATCATGAATACAAAACATAAGCTCTTGAGAGAGTATGTGTGAGACATGCAAGTTTTCCCTATGCGATAGCAAGGACACTTGATGCAAGGACCAGGAGGGACAAGGTTGTAGGGAGTGAAGCTACATAGGATGAATGTTTTATAAATCTTATGTATTTTTAGAATGGTAAGTAAAACATTATTTGAATTTATCTATATGTTAAAGTGCTATAGATCAACAGGGACGATGATTCACAAGGGGGAAGTATGTTACACCTCAAATTGTGTAATTACTATTTACTATTACTATGTAGGGTAAAATGTGAATTTAGTGGATGAATAAATTGTGTGTGCTCTTTGTTATCACTGCCTTATGAATGAATGCCATGTTATTTAATATTATATGAAGGAATGCATTTATGTGATTGGATGAATATTGCATTAATATTCTAACTATGGAGATGTATTATGTGTAATGCGTATTTTTTTGAATAGCTGACTACCTTGGACATGTTTTTGAGAATGTGGATGCAATTATATGTTCATTCCTCTAGGCGGAGGGGAAGTATCACTCAGGAGAAGGTCTTGGTCGGGTAACTAGTAATGTAGCCTATCTTAGCTTACACACACCACAGTAGAATAATTGAGTCGGGTTATCATGTGGGAAGTAGGTAAGTCATCCTTAGAATAATGTGTCTGCATTAGTAAGGGTCTTGATTACTACTGAATGCATGCTTGGATGATGTTTATTTGTTTGAGCTTGTGAGTCATTCCCTATCCTACCATGCTTGTTTGTGTGGTTGATTATGTATTGGGATATATGCATATGTTGGCATACACGTATGATGGTATAATGGGATTTTCATACGAGTATGACAACATATGTATAGAGATGCATGTATGTATATATAGATGATTGATATGACACTTTAGTCATGTAGGTCATGATCATTCATATATTGAATGGATCATTTTGACTATCATGTTGCTAAATAGTATATATATACAATACAAAAATAAGCGTAAATGCTTAATAGAGGAGTGTATATATATATACATATATATAATATATTATTATTATGAGAAGATTATCTTGTCATATTATTTTTTGTATCAAATGTATGCCTACATGATTGGCTTGATATATATATATATTATATATATATCATATATACATATATATAAGTATATATATACATGTACATATATATATGATTTAGCAATAATTCTAACTATTGACATATATATATATATATAGGTACGTATATAAATATATATATTTATAAATATATGCATAGAAAATATTTAATGCTATATATATGTGTGTGTTGGCTTCTAAAGTGTGGGTTAAGAGCTTTACTCATTAGCTATATGATCTTCATATAATTCCTTTCCTTATGCAGGTTGAGGCATTCTCTTATAAGTTCACTTTTATCAAGCTACAATTTCCTTTAAGGCTATTCCCTATAGACACCTTCATATATAATTGTACACCTGATATATATATATATACACGAGCACAAAAACATTCTTTGATATATATATGTGTATATATATGATATGATATACATATATCATTTATCATCATTTTCATATATATATATTTGTTCATATAATACTAATCGGTTCATACATATCTATAATCTTCATATATATATGGAAAGTTAGTGCCTAAATGCAAGATAAATACGTGGAGTTTAGTGGGCGCAGAAATAGAAAAGTATTGCTAAATGGCAGATCGCACACATGTAAAATTGAAAGTAAATTTCATAGCATGCTATGTAATGAGGTGGAGCTTTAAGATATTTAGAGGCCGATTTATAATGCTATATATATGGATTTTGAAGTTGATTATCATGAGGTTGACTTTGTGATAGTTATGACTATATTCTTTGGGATGCATTTTATGCTCTTGCTGGACCAACGATAGAAGAGTTTGTGATTTGAAAACTTGACACAACCATTAAGTCGATGCTCAATAAGAGAATAGGTCGACACCTTTTTATGAGGAAACCATGGACTTGGTAAACTATATTGCCATGTTATTTAGCATCGACCAAATAGTTTTAATACATGAACACATATCGATGACTATGTCAAATTGATTCATTGAGTGAATTGACACATATCATGACTTAGTTGATATTTAACCTTGTGGCATACATTTGTTATTGACTATTTCTGTGAAGGAAGAAACCACACCATCTTTGTGAATGCATTATAATGCTTGGTGCCACCTTTGAATCCTTTAAATTGTAGAAGTCTACTTTGAGATGCAAATCAAATTCTATCATATGGAGAATTGAATTAGTCTCTGTTTGTTGTCATTTAACCCAATCGATCTGTTGCTATTTGAACTGAGTATATGCTTACATGTTCACCACATTTTCTCTATGTATCATGTGTTGTTGGGCATGCAATTTACTTTCAACCACATGCCTAATATTTAGGGTGTTTGGTCTCCTACTTGCTGTATACATAGTAGCATGAGATCATTTTTTGGATGCATCATTATTCTTCTTCTACGCGTTATTTCTTGTGCAAATTCTTTGCATTTTGTATACATTTCTTTTTGCAATATTGTGTCAAAAAAGTGAGGGAGAGCCTTGAGTATTGAGAGAGTTTTATTATCCTTTGAGAAAAAGCAATTGCCAACTTGAGAGAGTTAAAGAGTTGTGAGACTTTGTTGGAGGATCAATATCGAGATAGTTGCTGTGACTGTAGCCAGTCGAATTGGAAAGCTTAAACACAAGCATGAGGGTATATTCTACTTTTGTTTATTCTATTTTTGAATGAGCTATGTCTTGATTGTTTAAACTAGTCTTGTTGTTACTTGCACATAGAGGAAAGTATTGTTTTCTTTGAAAGAAAAGTGGAAAATATTTATTTTATTTGTGCATTGTTTGCAAGTACTCCATAAAGGATAAACTATTTATCATGGGTATTATTATTATACTAGACATGAGTAGATATGGGTAAGAGAGTATGTTTATCATAGGTATTGTTATTATACTAGATATGATTAAACATAGAAAAACTTAAGGAACACTCATAACTAGATAATTAATTATGCTAGATGGTTAGCAGGTTATTCCTAGAATTATTGTCTAATGAAGGGAGGCAATTTGTACTTTGCTTATTGAGTTGTGTTACCTTAGGTTGTGTTAAAGAGATAGGTTATCTTGGGCAGTAGCTTGCCCATGGATGGGGATTACCTAAGCATAGAAATAATGGCCTCAAGTCAAAACGAGCTTGCCATAGTGTAGGTGAATGGTAGAACATTGCTTGATTATACTAAGTGAGAACAATTTGACCAAAGTAGTGTGATTGTCTGAAGACTCCACTATAGATAGTGTGAATGCCAAGAATCCATTGTCAGTTCACCGTGTCCATTTAAATGCATGGGAGCTACCTAGCATAGGTTATAAATTCTATTCATATAGGACACAACACTAAGCTCATAGTGGTATGTCATACGAGGTTACTCAACCAATACCTTTGTTGAAGGGAAGGACCATCTATCATTGATAGATGTGCGGGGGATCACATATGAGTCCGTGGTTTTCAGAAAAGCACTTGAGTGATGCTTCTTTTCCTTAGTAGGTGACAAAAGGCCAAGGTTTTGAAAGGCAGATTCTTGGACCATCTAAATTTGGAATCTCTATTGATTATTGTATGACATCATTGATCAATATGATATCTATGTTTTGGGAATATTTGTATAATTACTTTGGAATGCAATGACAAATTGGAATTTGTGTTATTTCAATTATGCATGTAATTTACATTATTGGAAGAAAAAAATTTATTGCTATGTCATGGCATCATGATTTATTCACTTAAGGTGAAAGCATTGAAAATTTTACTACAAAGAACACTGAGGTTGTTACGAAGGGTTTCTCCACATAATTCTTGAGTTATGGTTTGCATTTATATTGTAATCTATTTTCATCAATGACTTATTGCTATTTGTTTATTTGGATGCATAAAATTGTCTACATATTTTCACTATAAAATTTTATCTTGATTTTCAACAAACTCCAATATTATAATATAGGTAGATTTTTCACTTAATCTTTGTTATTATCTTTTCTAACCGTGGTTCAAAATGGAGAGATAATGTGAGAATAACCATATAGATGAATATATTATAGCATAGGCTTGTTAGCTTGGACCTTCCTATTAACTTGTATTTTATTAGATTAGAAATGGATAGATAATGCAAGAATTATACAATATATTTTTATATTGTAGGTTTGCTAAAGTTTTTTATTGACTTACGATTTTGGTTAAAAATGTATTAGATTAATTTATGTAATATTTTTTTATAATTACTTCAATCTATATTAAAGTATCACTATTTTTCTAAATCTTACTAGATTCTTGGATATCCTTTATTTAATAAATGTTTGCATATTAATTTAGACTAATTAAATAATAAGTTAAGATTGATAATTTGATTATTTATAATTAAATAGAGGAATGCACATAGAAATGATGGTACTTAACTTTATACTTACAAATATAATAACCTAAATTAATGCTCTAAATTTTTTAATTTCTTGAGATCTAAACCTACTAACGATAATCTATTATTTGACTCAAGTAATTAAAATATTCTCTTCACTCTATCTAGGGAACTTGGGATCAATGAAAAGTCTATGAACATGGATGTATCCTATTGTTATGAACTTTACTATGAGATCTATGAGATCTTTAGAATTGTAGTCTTCTAGCCATGTGAAAACACTTTTGAATGAGAGGAGGATGACCACTTTTTAAAGAGAGCATCTATACTTGTACCTCAATTTTTCTAGGTCTGTGAAGAACGACCAAGTCATCAAATCATTCAAGCCACTTCTCAATGCGTGGAAACTCAATCAAATTTCAAGAGCGCATAGTGTAAAATTGTTGGCAAAATTTTTCATTTTGTGGAATTTAATTCTTCTACTCTTCTAATATGAAAGTGAACGAAAACCCAAGTGCCACACGTTCAGAAATGGAATTTTTTGGGTCATCAGGAATGCCTTTTTGACTTGATTTTAGATTGGGCTAACTAGAATTTGTTGCATAAAACCCCATGAAAAATCTATTGAGCAGTCATCCCAGTCTCTACCAACACCACCCAAAAATTGTTGGTGACAAAAACACACAAACCATGCCATCAATGCTTTGTGGAATTAAAATTCCCAAAATAATGTGTTTGTGGAGTTTGTTGTTTTTGTTGTTATTGTAGACCACTATCAGTGTCGAAATTAAATGCCCACCACATGAAAGAAATTATCTTTTGCATTTCAAGGCTACTATTGTAGATAACTCCAACAATTTATAATCTTGGCAAGGCTTCAATTGCTATAACTGGAAAGGTGTTGGTTGCAACAACCAATCCGGTGGCCATGTTACTATACTGAATCTGACATATCAAAAATTGGGAGGGGAGGTCCACTCATCGCTGTTTAGGCTTGAATATCTACAACATTTAGATCTCAGCTACAATTTCTTTCTAGGAATTCCCATCCCTTATGACCTTGGAAAACTTAAGAGACTCACTTTTCTTAGTTTTTTTTCGAGTCATTTCCAAGGAAAAATTCCTAGGACTTTGGCAAACTTGTGGAATCTGCGCTACTTGAAGCTGAGCTCGACGAACAATGTAGGCCAATTGCAAAGTCTGAGGCTGTCAACCTGGCTTAAAAATATGACAATATTGGAACACCTCTCTCTACATAGAGTAGAAATTTTAGGGGCAAAGGAGTGGGACAAAGTTGTTACCAATCTATCCTATTTGAAGTATCTGTGCTTGTCTGATTGTGGGCCAAAAGGGTAACTTCCTTCCTCTTTATAGAATCTCTCCAGTCTTGTACATCTGGATCTGTCATCCAACAGATTCATAGGGTTAATACCACCTTTTTTGGGTCACCTTCCAGCCCTTTCTTATCTTGATCTTAGCTCTAACCAATTCAATGGTACAATTCCATCCGCAATTTCAAGGCTTGATACATTAAAATCTCTTTTTCTCTCATCCAACAGTTTAACAGGACCCATTTCACTTTCCTTTTTTGAGAATATGACTGCCCTCGAACAACTAGTACTTTCTCACAATCACCTAACTGTGAGTGTCTATTCCACTTGGACTCCCAAGTTTAAGAAGTTCTCTGGCCTTGGACTGGCTTCTTGTAGGTTGGCTAAATTTCCTTCATTTCTTGTGAAACAGTATGATATGTTTGAGCTAGATTTATCTGGCAACAGTCTAGTAGGGAATATTCTGACATGGATATGGGAGTTTCCTGTGCTTTTTCGTCTCAACCTTTCATCTAGCGAGTTAATAGGAAGATTTTCATTGAAGCTTGTAGCCAGGAAGCTTGGGTTCCTGGATTTGGACAACAAAATTTTGGAGGGTGCGCTTCCTCTACCACTTGATGGTGTTTTATATCTAGACATGTCAGAGAATAATTTGACAGGTTCAATTCCTAGTGATATTGGAGCATATCTTCATTCGGCAGAGGTTTTCTCTATCTCGAGGAATAAGTGTTGAATATAATTTGCAGAATTAAGTGAAAAAGAATAGCAGAAAATAAAAGATTAAAATCAATCACAAAATATGAACACCATATTTATCGTGGTTCACCATTAATTTAATGGCTACGTCCACACTCAAGGATTATCTCTTATTATTATCAAGTTTTGAATTAATTACCTATTCAATAGCAACATATTTATAAATAAAGTCTCCAACCAATTAAATGGAAAAAACCATTCAAAATAGATAACCTCTGAATTGGCCAACACATGCCAATAGAAGTAATTACAAAGTGAGAAAGAATTTCAAATTAAAGGAGAAACTTGCTAATTTGGGCTTTACTGAACCCAATAATCTCCCACTTGAAGACCAAATTGCTACTTAGAGATATCCCACCACTATAGAGTTAATGTTAGAGCTGCACAAGTCCGAGAGAAGCTCTACATAATTCGAACTTCTCCCTCAGAACTACTTTCATCAACATGTCAGCTGGATTCAACTTTGTGTCAATTTTCTCCACCCGCAGCTTGCCTTCTTCTATACAATGGCAAATGAAAAGATACCACAACTCTATATGCTTCATCTGATTATGAAAGGATGAATTCTTTGACAAGTGAATACCACTAGATTGCTATCACAAAAGAGAGTAAAAATAGATTGTTGAAACTATAAATCACCTATGAATCTCTGCAACCAAATCATTTCCTTTGCCCCTTCAGGAAGAGCAATATATTATGCTTCTGTAGAAGAAAGTGCAACCACCTGTTGCAACTGAGAAACCCAATTGATTGCTGCCCCAACAAAAGTGAATACATAACTGGTGGTAGAACACCTTTTATCCAGATCTCCAGCCATATTTGAATCAACAAAACCTTGCAAATTTATGTCCTTACCACCAAAACATAAACTGCGATCATAAATACCTTTCAAATACCTGAATATCCACTGTACTTCCTACGAATGTTGTTTACCCGGATTACTCAAATATACTCACAACTGCCACTGCTTGAGCAATATCTGGACGAGTACAAGTCATGGCATATATTAAGCTGCCAACTGCGGATGAGTATGGAACATGCTTCATGTGTTCTTTTTCTTCATCTATTTTAAGACACATAGCTGAGGATAACTTAAAATGACCAGGCAAAGAAGTACTCACAAATTTGGCATTCTTCATATTGAATCTATCTAAGATTTTTAGAATATATTTTTCTTGAGATAATCTAAGTTCTCTTCTTTTCCTATCCTTGATTATATTCATCCCAAGAATCCTCTTTGCTCCCCCTAAATCCTTCATGGAAAATCTCTGAGATAAATGTTGTTTCGACTCATGAACTATCCTCACACTATTGCCAGCAACCAACATATCATCAACATAAAGTAATAAAATGACAACCTCACCATTTGGAAGCTTCTTGTAATAAACACATAGGTTAGATTCACAACGAATAAATTGTTGCTGAGTCATGAAGCTGTTAAATTTTAAATACCATTATCTAGGGGCTTGCTTGATCCCATACAAACTCTGCTTCAATTTGCAATATAAATTTTTTTGACCTGGTTTTGCAAAACCTTAAGGCTGCTCCATGTATAATTCCTCTTCAACATCTCCATGAAGAAAAACAACTTTGACATCTAATTGATCAAGTTCAAGATCCAAAATGGCTGCCAAGCCTAACACTGTGCGAATAGTGGTCATTCTCACAACTGGTGAAAATATTTCATTGAAATCAATGACTTTTTCTTGAGCAAAACCCTTGAAAACTAATCTGACCCTATAACGTTGATGACCTCCTTCTTCCTCTTTCACACGATACACCCATTTATTTTTCAGAGGCTTCTGATTTGGCAGAAGAGGAACCAAATCCCAAGTGTCATTTGCTCACAAAGATTCCATTTCTTCATTCATTTCCTCCATCCATTTGACTGAATTTGCATCTTTGCAAGCTTATTTGAAAGTTGCTGGCTCTTGCCTCACCACAAAGAAAAAATTCATAATCATAATTATCAGATGAAAATAACTCAAAATTATTATACTTCATTGGTGGCTTCCTCTTTCATGTTGATCTCCTCAATTGAGAACCACTTTCTGACTACAAATTGCCTTGTTGCTCTACATTTTCCTAATTAAATTCTATAAATGAACACCACTGCCCTGCCTTTCCATACTCCCCTGCACACTACCCTGTTGAGGATAAACATCAGCTCCCACTTGAGGCTACAAATTAATTGTGGAAGGCAATGAGTGGTCTTCAAAATCCCGCATAGGGGTATATAAATTCTGTGAATGAGCTGCTAATGGTTGCATTTTGAGTTGCAAAGGTAGTGTATCAATGTGTGAAAGTTGTAGGCTATTTTTTGGATGCATCAAATGAAATGAAGGAAACAAATCAAACAAAGTTTGTCTATCATGTGACAAAGACTGTGAATTACCCAAAGAAGGCTACATTAGAAATGGAGAAGGCAACATTTGAATTCCTAAAGGCTACAATGCGAACATAGACAGAAAATGAGATGCTAAAGACTGTGCATCATTATTTGACAGCATCACCTTGCCTAATAAAGTTTGTGCTATGTTTTGTGAAGACTGCGATGAAAAAGGCTGACACAACATACTTGGAACAAACTGCATAATTGAAGACTGCAAAGGACCTAGAGTGGGGTGCATTTGTTTTTGTGAAGGAAGTGTCTCTAATGAAGACTGTAAATTATTGTTTGGAGGTTGAGAATTAATTAAGCTGGGCAGATTTCCATCTATGGATTGAAAATTAATTAATGAAGGTTGTGAATTAAACAATGTAGTTTGTGTGCTAGCATAAACAGGGGGTGCAAAAGTTTAAGATAGAGTGTGTAAAGTAGTTGGCTGCGAACAAACAGTGGTGCTCGAATTTGAAGAAATTACTAAGGGCTGGGAGAAAGTAACACATGTTTTCTTGACATGACCATTATTGAATAAATCAACCTCAAATTATTCATCAAAAGATTTATCCAGAGGTTGCAAACCTGGGAATTTTTTCTCATTGAAGACAACATCCTGACTACAAACAATATTTTTAGCAATAGGATCCCACGCTAGCCTAAAACCAAATTGATCTTCTCCATAGCCCAGAAAAATGCACCTCTTTGATTTGAAATCAAGCTTCATTCGCTGTTCTTTGGGAATATGCACAAATGCTTCACAGCCAAACACCCGCAAATGATGATATGAAATTCTCTTCCCAAGCCATCTCTCTTCTGGAATGTCAAAATCTAAATGAGATGATGGGGCACGATTGATCAAATATACTACAGTGTTGTACGCCTCTGCCCAAAACTCTTTTCCTAACCCAACATTGGAGAGCATACAACGAGATCTCTCTAAAATTGTCCGATTCAACTACTTAGCTGCTCTATTTTCCTAAGGGATGAATGGGATCACCTTGATTCTATGAATTTCATTGTCTGCATAGAAATTATCAAACTCTGAGGAGCAAAACTCTCCTCCATTGTTAGTTTTTAGACATTTAATTTTATGCCCTATTTGGTTTTCAACAAGAGCCTTGAAAATTTTAAATTTTGAAAAAACTTCTAATTTTTTTATTTAACATGTAAATCCAAAATTTTCTAGTGCAATCATCCAAGAAAGTAACAAAGTAATTTTCCCCTCCAAAAGAAGTTACCTCTGTGGGACCTATACGTTCATCTAAATGCACAAGTTCCAAAGGAGTGTTTTTCTGATTATGCCCTGTCCTCAAGAAGTTGGCCTTTTGTTTTCCATAAAGGAAATGTTCGCAAAATTCCAAATCCATCGATTACAAGTCGGGAAGTTGATCTCGTTGAAGCATTACTTCAAGCCCTTTCTTGCTCATGTGACCGAGCTTCTTAGGCCAAATTTTAGAATTGCTATCCATGACTGTCATGGCAGCTCCCACTTCACCATGGCATTTTAAAATATAAAGATTACCCAACTTCTTGCCTTTTGCAAGCACTAAAACCCCCTTTGTTACTTGCCAATTTTCTAAAGAGAATTTAACATCACACCCAAAAGAAATTAATTGACTTACAAAAATTAAATTTCTTTTCAATAAAGGAACATATCTAACATCCTTTAAAATCCATTGAATGCCATTTTGTAAATTTAAAACTATATCACCCTTACCAAAAATTTCACATTCCTTATTGTCACAAAGAAAAACCTTACCAAAAACACCTTTGAAATTTGTAAAAGCTTGTCTATATGAAGTAGCATGGAAAGAAGCTCCAGAATCAAGTACCCAAGAGTCTCTAGTTGTTTCTCCAGCAACCAAGATCAAAACACAGTCATCCTTTTCAGCCATAGTGTTTGCTTGATTTATAATGACTGTGTCCTGTGCCTTCTTATAATTCCAGTAATCTTTTTTTGTGTTGCCCAGCTTGCCACAAAACCAACAGGCCCCTTTCCTTCCTCTTGATTGTGATCTATTTGTAGATTTTGATCTTCTTCTATTATTATGTTTTCCTCTTTCTCTAATTCTACCTCTATTAGCAATACTTACAACCGTTAATGTCTCACCAGACGAGGGTTCCTGATTTTTCCTCTGCATATCTTCGCTCAAAAGAGTAGCTACAACATCATTGAATTTCAGCTTGCTTTTGGTAGCCACCAAGGTGCTCATTGCCATCACAACACCTTCCCAACTAATTGGTAAAGAACATAGTAATAAAATAGCTTTGATATCATCATCCAAATTTATGCCAACATAAATCAGCTGGGTAACTAATGTATTAAATTCATTCAAATGATTGGACATAACCCCTCCTCTCATTTTTAAATTATACAATTTCTTGATAAAAAATACCTTATTGGAGGCATATGCCATCTCATACATTGAAGACAATTTGTCCCACAACTCCTATGTAGTCTTCTCTATAGAGACTTAAATAAGACATTGTTGGACAATGACAGGAAAATTGTAGCTCTTTTTTTTTGTCTAGCTTCTCCCATTCTTCATCAAATAGAGATCCTTTCCCTTTGGCTTTGCCAACCAATGCATTCGAAAGGTCTTGTTTGATGAGAAGGGATTCCATCTACAGTTTCCAGAGACCAAATTTTGTCTTGCAAACTTTTTGATTTTCCACTTATCTGCATCTTCCATGGCTGCAAAAGTTATTCACAATTTTCCTACACCAAATTTCTCCAACCTGCTCTGATACCAATTGTTGAATATAATTTGCAGAATTAAGTGAAAAAGAATTATAGAAAATAAAAGATTAAAATCAATCACAAAATATGAACACCAGATTTATCGTGGTTCACCATTAATTTAATGGCTACATCCATACTCAAGGATTATCTCTTATTATTATCAAGAACTTCTGAATTAATTACATATTCAGTAGCAACATATTTATAAATCAAGTCTCCAACCAATTAAATGGAAAAACCATTCGAAATAGATAACTTCCAAATTGGCCAACACATGCCAATAGAAGTAATTACAAAGTGAGAAAGCATTTTGAATTAAAGGAGAAACTTGCTAATTTGGGCTTCACTAAACCCAACAATAAGATTAGTGGAAGAATCCCAGACTCTATCTACACCACAAATATGCGTGTTCTTGACTTGTCAGGTAACATGCTTAGTGGTACTATTCCTCTTAGTTTTACAACAAACTATTTGGATTTAAGAGTTTTGAGTTTCGGTCAAAATAATCTGGTGGGTGATATGTCAGAATTGGGAAATATTACAAAACTTTAGACGTTAAGTCTGAATGATAATCATCTACAAGGGCCTATTGAACCATCCCTAGCAAATTGTATTTTTCTCCAAGTTTTGAATTTAGGAAATAATGATTTTGATGGTAGCATTCCCTAGTGGATTGGAGATCTATCAAAACTACAACTTTTGATGTTGAACTCCAATAAATTTCAAGGCACTATTCCTCCCAATTTTTTTCCCTTTTCCCTCAAGCATCTCCAAATCTTAAACCTTTCTCACAATAATCTTTCAAGTTGTATACCAGAAAGCCTTGCAAGTTTACAGGCAATGGTGAATGCATCACAGTATAGTCTAGTGTAGCTTGGGTATCGAATTTCAAAAGATATTCTTTGTAAGAATGAGGTAACCCTTTCCACAAAAGACATGTTTCTTGAATACATGATCATTCTAACAATTTTTAAGTTTATGGATCTCTTAAGCAACAATTTATCGCTTAAGATTACTCTAGAAATTGGATCCCTTCATGGCTTGAAAGGTCTTAGTCTTTCTAGAAATCATTTGATCGACAAGATTCCAAGCACAACTGGAGGCATGGATCAATTGGAGTCTCTCAATCTTTCACTAAACAATTTGAGTGGAAAAATTCCTTTGGAACTTCAATCTTTGAGTTACTTGCAAGTCTTTAATGTCTCTTACAACAGGCTTGAGGGAAAAAGTACCTCATGGAGGGCCGATTTTGACCTTTGACGAGACATCTTTCATGGGAAATGCTCATCTATGTGACATTCCATTCACCAACAACACTTGCGACATTTCTATTTCAGATGGTGGCGGGGAAGAGGCAAGTGAAGAGATTGAAAAGGACTTAGATTTATAATCAGGAGCAATCAATAATTGAGGAAAATCATTAGGACCATGATTAATCCATATGCAAGTTGTCTTTCCTAAATTACCATAATCAAATTGATAAGATTCATAATTCATAGCAAGGAGAGAAACAACCTAATTTTGTACTGTTGTGGACTGAATGTTGTGTTCATCATCCTGCACCTGTGAAGAGCTGATATCCATTTCATCAGGAGGTCTCAACTGATGATGCAGTATCCCTCTTGCATTCAGAACATGCAAAACAAAATTGGAGTCTTCAATGAATAATTCAGGGTGAAAATGAAATTGGAAAGATTCAGAAGTATAAACATGGAAGTTTTCACCTGTGTACACTTCTTCATGAGGGATCAATGTTGAAAATGTAAAAGCCTCATCATGTATAGTAACTTCCCCATCATGATGTTTGTCAGGAGGCCTCATAGACTGATCTTCAAGCACATCTTTACCCAAAGTAGGATGATCAAGCTCATTAGTGATGGTCGCAACATTGTTATTCTCAACACCATTTGGATTTTCTTGCACATCTATATGAACCACATTAGCTATCTCACCATTGATGCATAAAGTTTGTAAATTTTCAATGCTTAATTCAACAATAGACAAAGGAAAAGCATAATTTGATAAATGAGAGAACTTCTTGAATTCTTCCTCTGTTGGCATTGGCTCTGGTTTTGGATTGCAACTGTAACCCTTAGGAAAAGTAGCTTCTTTACCCACAATATCAGATCCCACAATTTTCTCTAGGGGACATTCATTAGTAAGATGTTGAGGCTCCTCAATCAAAAGCTCAACCTCCTCTAGGACTGCCTCTGCATTAACTGCCATGACCTTCTCTGAACCAATGCCAGTTGACTCTTCTACTAGACATTCACCAGTAGCCTATTGAAATTCTTTCATTGGAGGAAGCCTACTCTCTGCAATTTGATGTTGATCCGACAACCATACTTGCTCTTGTACCTCCTCTATTGATTCTACCAAAGCTTCAACACTATCAGATTTATGGATAGGCATATCATGTAACATGAGGATTTCCTTAGTCTCCCATCCTTGAGGGTCAACTGTTAGTACATAATTTTTCAAGCTTGTTTCAGATAGGAATACCTCCTTAAAAGTATTTGTATCAACATGGCCTGAAGTACCCTTTTGTTCAGAAAGCATATCCTTTTCAAGAGATCTTAGTATTGCATCTCTAATGGTAGGATCCCTTAACAACTCACGAGAAGAGAGGTTGACTTTGACTTTCTTGAGTTCTTCTACCACACACTTTCCTATTTTCTTTGCAGTCATGGTAGAACAATTGTCCTAAGAGCTAACTATCAATTCATCCTTGTTACTTTCAATGCTTCCTCCTTTATTAGCATCAGTCTGTCCTCCATTTATGAAATACTGAGTAGACACATTATGGAATGCTTGAACCTCTTCAGTTGTATACTCTTCTTCATCTAGTGGACCATTATCATTCTCCTCATTACTTCCAAAAGGTTGAGCTACAGATCCTTCACTGTATGCATACCCTATTTCAACTCTCTTATCTTGTTCTTCTTCTGGTTCATTCCCTTCACTTCTTGGAAATGGGACATGATTCACCACCATGACTAATATGTCATAAGGATTAGATGGTACTATCTCCAGCCCACTCAAACTATTGCTGGCATGTTGAACCTTCAGCTGGAAAATGGACACAATAGCTTGGAATTCTTGATAGTCTGACTCAGAATGTTGATTAGTATTATGAAGCCTACACCATCTTGAAAGAGTTGTTTTTGCCAGATAAAATTCACTAGGTTTATCCTGATTGTTTGGATGATCTAGAGAGGTTAAGGCTCTTCCATTATTAGGAGGTGGTGGCTTCCTTCCATGATCTCTATCAAGATGTTGTTCTTTGTCAAAGTTCTGCCCCAGAGCCTGCATCATATCCCTGTTGCTTTGATCATAATTGGACTGAATCTCCCTTTGGGCTACCTATGATTGACTATTCTGATTCCTTAGGTAGGTGACTTCAGTGTTCAACTTCTCAACTAGCTCTGTGAGTGCATCCATCCTCTCCTTGTCTGCACGAGGTTGATTAAATATCTCAAAGCTTTGCAAATAACTAGGTATATTAGCTTGTTGATGAAAGAATGCAGGCTGGTTCATTTTTGGAGGGTAATTTGGCATGAATGTAGCTTTACAGGGATGACCTAACTATGAAACCAAGGGAAATTGAGGGACTGAACTCATCATAGGTGTTTGGTTAGCCAAGGGTCTAGACAAGTGTTGTCTCAAATTTGTACTCACCTTAACATCCACATCATAAGCTTCAAATAAGCTACCAGGAGGGTTCGCTTTCCATTTGATTAAAGTAGATGTTAAATTATCCAAAGCTTCATAATAAACCTCCCTGGCAGAGGCATTGTCTACAACATAAGGGGATTGCAGCCTAGCATAAGCCTATGAAATCTATTATTGAAAGCCACTATTGGTTCATTTTCCTCCCTCTTGATTCCAGTAAACTGTAGAAGCAACTCATTAGCACTGATTGGGATTTTAAATTTTAGTAAAAACACAGTCTCCAACTAAAGCCAAGTAGTGATAGATCCAGAAGGAAGATGGTTATACCAACAAAATGCCTCATCCCAAAGGGAATATGGGAAAATTCTGCATGCAACATCCTCATGATTAATTCCCCTATCCTTAAGGGTAGTCTTAAAAATCCTAATATGCTCCTCTGCAGTCCTTTTGGGATCATTAATGTGAAACTTGGAGCATAAAAGCTCAAGGTTCTTGGGCATAGGATTGTAATGGTTGAAAGATAAGGGAGATGGGTTGTGTGCTAAGAAATCCATTGGTGGAGGTGAGGGTGGTAATGGCTGATTTATGGTTGGTTGAGGTTGTTGGATGGGGATTTCCTAAGAATAAGATGAAGATGAACTTGATGAAGATGGGGATGATGGGAATGATGGAAGTGGCTGGGTGGATGATGATGATGATTCCCTCATTCTGTTGGTCCTTCTAGACCTAGTAGGGTCTGGTAATTCTTTAAATTCTTCCTCTCCTAGAGTAGATCTGGTTCTTCTTCTGAATCTCTTAGGAGAGATGGCGTTCAAAAATTGATCCAGCTTGCTTATTCAGGCCCTCCTTCTAGCGCCAATCTGTTGATGATGTTTTCTGCACAACAAAAACTCAGACATAATATAATATCCTATCTCTCTTGAAAGGTAAATCTCTATCAACAAGCCTTAAGAGATAACCCCAAGGTCTCTAATGTCAGGTCTTGACAATGCATAAACAACTTAGTGATAAATGTGAAAATGCTGGTAATAACAAAGGGACCTTACTACAAGCAAAGACTAAATCTTGAATTTATCAGATTTGGCAATGTAATGATACTTCAATCCTAAATCTAACCCAAATGATAAGAAAATGACAAAAGATTAGGGTTTCATAGAGATTCCTAAATTTAACTACTCTTAAGATTAACAATGCAAATGATGAAATACTTGAAATGGACCAATCCCTCATAAACTAATCCCTGCTTGACCAAGATAAATCTACAATCTCACAGAAACCAGTGCAATCTTCTAAGGTATTAAAGATTTTCAGATCATGAACATTTATCCAAGACAACACAATTGCAATTGAAATGAATAAATCTCCACAATTGAACTAAGCACAATGAATATAAGATCCAGGCTAACTTTGCAAAGCAACTAACAATCAACTAGCTGCAAAAAGTATGGACCAGGGATTGCTGCAGACACTTCAAACATTAAATCATGAACATCATTGAATCAGATCTCAATATAAATCTAATAACCTTGAGCAATTTGAAAGATAGAATCATAAGAACCATGCAAGATAAGTCAACACAAAAGAGATCACCAGAAAATCATAATGTCTGCAATTGTATTGAATCACCATATTTCAACATCAATTCTAATGTCCTGTTACAACACTTGCTCCATAATCGACTAAAAGCTAACCCTAATTCTTACTTTATTACCCTAACTACTTCTAAGAACTATCTCTAGCGACTTATGCTAAAAATAAAATCCCCCTTACAAATGAGGCGAAATGCCATATTTATAGAAAACCCCAGAACATGTTGGCCCAATATAGATTTTACAATAATAAAAAAGCCCAGACAGGTCAGCCAAGAGAAACTTGAAATAAGATAAGATATGCATTAAATGCATGGGACTCATCTAGGTCGGCCTGAGATTTAAAATGTAACTCGATCCAATGCATGCGAAGCATAATTCCCAATGCAATTAATCATTAACCGGCCCCTTCATCCCTGTCTTAATTTTTCTGGTATCTTGAGGAAAATACTCTCTAGGTCGGCCATAGGTGAATTAATAAATGCCTTAAATCCTCCTTTGATCGAATTAAACCCAACCCGCACTCAGCAAAAACCAACATCAATAATATACATCATCAATATATATTCAAATAAATCCAAGAAAACATCGAAATCATGTGAAAAATCGTTAATACAAAATTTCTACACAGTTAGGGATTTTCACCCCTCCGCGGAATCTAGGCCAGAAGGGATTTTTGGGAAAATTCGAACCAGGCGGATTCTGGCGAAGACAATTAGCAGTAAAAAAAAACCCAAAAAATGAAGGGGCAACGGGATTTCAGGAAAATCTAGAGGGAGCGAAAATCTGTGAAGCTGGCAGAACTCTGGATTTTCGAAAAAAACACAGAGGACTGGAAAAGTCGGAGAAATCCGCCAGTATCGGAAAATCCCGAAATTGAGGGAAAACCCGAATTTTGCAGCCCTTCACAATTTGCTCAAATTGATCGAAGATCACAAATTTGAGGACCCGGGCTCAAAAGCAAAATCATTCATTAATGGATCTAGACTCAGAATTTTCCCAAGGGCATCAACATTCATAAAATGACAGACCAAACCCAAAAACCGAGAATTCGACAAGGAGATAGAATTTCGGGGAAATTCGGTCCATTCGGAATTTCCTGAGGTGAGAAGATTTCTGGAAAATAGTCAACTGCCAGGCCTTGAGTGAAATCCGGACCAGGTGGAAAATCCCGAAACAAAGCAAAAACCCAGATTTCACTCAGAACTTAAGATTTTCAAAGTGTAACTTGGGGAAAACACATAGGCAAGCAAGATGCAATTTTTAAGCTCATGCCAAGGCAATACAAATCCTCAAAACCAAAGGGGGAAAAAGCACAAGAGCGAATGCAAAAGAGGGTCCCTGCCTTCAGCAGGGCGTGTGTGTGAAAACTGCACAACAAGCATCCCAACTACGAATTGTGACAAGCATACCTGAGGTCAAAGCCATAATCCAAGATGATGGTTGTGGAAGCTAAAAAATATTAAAAGACACCTTTATCTGAGGAGAGTTACCTATTTCTCCTCAAACTCACGGAAAACCCACATCTAGCACCAAAGAACCATAAATAATCAAGATGGCAGCTACTACCTTCACCAAGTGGGGAGATTTGAATCAAGAAGACATCAATAAACAAGATATCTCTAAAATCCTCTATCAAGATGAAAGACCTATTCATGTTCTTCCCATGAAAGATGACAACAAAGGTCTACAACTAATGCAGAAATGGGGATATAATAAGAATGAAAAGCTAGGACAAACTGACAATGTTTTACTAGAACCCATAGTTCCTAAGAAATGACTAAAAAATCTTGGCTTAGGTTGTACTACTAGAAAGGTCACACTTATTGGCAAAGCTATTTTTGCTAAACGAGTTGAGGCTTCCACTTCGTCACTTACATCACGTGATACTACCTTAGATGATTTTCCCCTTAATGTCGTTGACCTATTTGAGAACAACAACCTCATCATGATATCCATAACATCCTTTGTCTCAAATAACCAACCAACTGAAATACGCTTGGTATACTTGCAAATCATTGACATGGACCAACAAGGATTGCTGATTCTAGATTGATTTGAAAATGATGAAGCGATCTCAGAATTCATGGGACTCTGAGACAACTTATCATGGGCTGATCACAAAGTAGGATTTGACATAGATCTTGATATAGGGGCATACTATGGGGAGACAATTGAATCCTTTAGTCACAAAACAAATGAAGTGCAATTAACTTGTAGATCCTTGAGTGAAAACCACCTAGTGGCACTCTCTGATCCCAATATAGTAAAAAAAAAGGATGCATCCAATAGTGAAAACCTCCTTGAGGTGCCCAAGGATGAAGTATTCAATCTCCCCCTTGGAAAAATGCATCTAGAGAAGTTAGCAGTACTACCAGAAAATGCTACACTAGTCATGTGGGAAAAAAGAAAGAAGCTAAGATCACCTTCTATGTTGAATCCTTATTAGATGAAGAACAAAAGAACCTTGCAACATTCCTTAAAGAGAGAAAAGCTAACTTTGCATGGTCATATACAGATCATGAGTATGTGTAGGATCATGATGGGACAAAAAGTGGCGATATGATTGGTATGTGTAGGTTATGTGGCTTATGACTTTTTTTTACCCAAAATTGATGAAACGAAAGGGGTTTTTAAAGGAGATTCTCAGCTTTCCGCTAATATAAATTATGCTTTACTTTGAATTTAATAAATAATTATTATTCATTTTCTATTTGAATTACGACTAAAGTCTTGATTGATAGGCTGATTGAAAAATATCTATAGCTTTCAAACGGTATCAATTTTTTTGAATCCAAAACATGTGTCACATTCTATGCTTCACATATTATAGGATTAAAAAAAAAAGAATTTCATGAAGTTTTGACCAAGTTAAAGTGGTCAAACATACGAGTTTTTTATATTTTTTAAAAGTTGTAATAAAAAAATCATAATTAATTATTTACATGGAAAAAAATTACAAAAAAATATGCATCACATTGGTACATGATTCCTCTACTTATATATAAAATATTATAAAAAAATATTATCATTTTAGTGTGGTTAGGGTGGTCAGACAGAAACCTACTTCTTATTTTTTCCCTAAAATTTAAGTACTACTGCATTGAAATTTTGAATTTTCACCAAATAGATTTTTTTCATTTTAAAATAAACCTAAGTAGTTTAGAAACTACACTCAATTTGCTACAGATTCTGTTCTTACATATTTTTGAAATAATATACATAACTTATTCAAACTTTTACATCAAGTTTCCTAACTCTAATTTTTCTAAATTTTTTGCCACTTAAGGACCTGTTTTTTCCATGATGATCTTGCACATACCCAGATATGCAAGGCC
This sequence comes from Sequoia sempervirens, assembly GCA_007258455.2. Taxonomy (NCBI): domain Eukaryota; kingdom Viridiplantae; phylum Streptophyta; class Pinopsida; order Cupressales; family Cupressaceae; genus Sequoia; species Sequoia sempervirens. Next base: position 160,217,887 of record VDFB02000015.1, on the reverse strand, counting down.
TTGATCTAGAAGTAGTTGTGCATCACTTAGAAGTTTATCTTGAGGCCAAACTAGTCAAGTAGAAATTAAGGAAGATGCACCCATAGATAGCACTCTTGGTTAAACTGGAACTGCAAAAGCTTCTTGACATTAGATTCATCTGAACAATAGATTATCCTAAGTGGGTTTCAAACTTGGTACCAGTCTCAAAACCCACTAGGGGCATCATGTTGGAAACACAAGGGCAGAAAACTGAGAGGGGGGGTGAATCAGTTGTCACAAAAATTCAAACTTATTAAACTTGTTAACCTTATTCTCAGATCTAATTAATAACCATGAAAGCATAAAGCATCAACACATCATAAACACACATAACACCAATATTTTTATGTAAAAACCCTATTAGATGAAAAACCATAGTGGAGGTCAGTCCACAAGATTATACCCTCTTAAAAGTATAAAGAAGAATAAATGGAGAATGCACATGCATTTAGGCACACTGCCTAGAGCTCACTGCTCAATTACAACAAGGATTATTGCCCAAAGGAAGACACATTTTCTTATAGGAACATTCAGATTACATCCGTAGGATTTTGAACTAAAAAAATAGCATTTGCTAATGCTTGATTACAGTTCTGGTTAGGCACATGAACACTTCTTCACACTCTGGTCACTATTTTTCACACTCTGCTTCTTCCTTCGAATGATTAGGAAATTATTTGCACATCTCATACACATGCATGCCTTCAAATGGAATAAACAATCACTTATATATATCCACAACAAGAGATTACATCGCTACATGTCAACTTCAATAAAATAATAAAATGGATATAAACTATCAGCCCAAAATAATAACAATTATTAATGTGAATCAACCAAGGTCATCCACAACATAGTGAAGACCCAAAATGAAATCATCGAACATGAAACACCTTCAAAATTTATTCCTCAAATATCCAAAACATGCTACAATCACCTTGTCGGCCATGAACATGAAAAACATGAACACACAAGAGAAAATAACCAATCACGAGCACAACGATCAATGCAGACATGCAACATAAATAGAGCAGGATCTAGAAACATCCAAAAACATCATGAATCACTAGAGAAGCATCCACAACAATTGAAATTACTAGAATCACATCATCTTCATTTAGGAACACCAACTGAAACAACAAAATGACTATCAGAACACAACTTCTCATAACTCGATCAAATCTTCATGCAGATCTTTGAAAATTAACTTGGATGAACTATATATACTCGACAACAAACCCTTTAATCCAAAACCCTTGATCATCAATGTACTAAGCTCAACAACAAACTAAACTTCACTTCATAACTGACAACCTACAACTCATTTTATTAAAATTTTCTCAATATCCTCGACATATACAACCTTTAAGACATTAATGCCAATAGTGTTGACATCAATGACAACCACATATCAGCAACATCCAACAATCTCTCCCTTTGTCATTGATGGAAACACATGATGTGAAAAACACCATCAATGCAACTATCTCTTGGCACTTTCTCCCCCTTAGATTCTGACTCTTTTCTCCTCAACTCTTTGTCATGAATTCTTCTCCCCACAAAGTTTTTTTTTCACATGACTCTTCTCCCCCTTTGACATCAAGGACAAAGATATACATTATCTTTCTCCACACAAGCTTTGAACCATATATTTGAACATCCGACTACTCCCCCTAAGTAGCAACCACTACAACATCAATCCAGATCAAGATATGACTGTGAAATGCATAGAATGATGCAAGTCAATGCATCTTAGTTCTGATTAGGAGGGGTAATCACTCCTAGCTTCCCTTTGAGATACTCAAAATTATCCTTAGGCAATAGTTTGGTAAATATATCTACAATCTGTTCCTTAGTAGGCACATACTCCAATCTGACTTCCTTTTCACTCACCTTCTCTCTCAAAAAGTGAAGCTTGATAGATATATGCTTGGTCTTTGAATGCAACACTAGATTCTTAGAAATATTAATTACACTTGAATTATCATGGAATATAGCAATGGGTTCATCATACACAACTTTGATATCTTTTAGTATCTGCTTCATCCACAATACTTGAGTACAATTGTTAGCAACAACAATGTATTATGCCTCTGCAGTATTTAAAGAAATGACATTATGCTTCTTACTTAACCATAAAATCAACTTCTTTCCCAAGAAAAATGTACCACCACTAGTACTCTTTCTGTCATTCACATCACCTGCCCAATCAACATCAATAAAGGCACTCAAGGTAAGATCATTATCTTTAGGATACCACAGGCCAAAATCAACTATCCCTTTCAAGTATCTAAAAATTCTCTTCACACCAATCACATGATATTCCTTAGGATCAGCTTGAAATCTTGCAACAATGCATACAACATTCATGATATCAGGTCTATTTTGAGTCAAATAGAGCAATCAAACAATCATCAATGTATATCTAGTCTGATTTTCTTTTGGAAAATCATCGTCTTGTTTCAACTTACATCCAATCACCATAGGTGTACCAACTAGCTTTGAATCTTCCATACCAAATGTTTTTAGCAATTCTTTCACACATTTAAACTGAGATAAAAAGATCCCTTTATCTAGTTGAGTGATTTGCAATCCCAAAAGGAATTTCATCTCTCCAATCATAGACATCTCAAACTCATTTTGCATCTCCTCCAAAAATGATATCATCAACAAAGACTTCAACAATCAAATCTTTATCATTATCAATCTTGAAATACAGATTACTATCAATATTACCTTTATTAAATCCAAGCTTCAACAAATACTTGTCCAATCTAGCATACCATGCTCTAGGGCTTGCTTGAGTCCATACAATGCTTTCTTCAACTGACAATTCCATATCTCCCTAATCAGTCAATTGAAATCCATTAGGTTGCTCAACATACATTTCTTCTTCCAAGTCTCATAGCTTCAATCCTAGCAATAGGGGAAATTTTTTCTTCAAAGTCAATTCCTTCCATTTGAGAATATCCTTTACACTCCAGTCTTGCTTTATTTCTAACAACTTCACCTTGCTCATTTAGTTTGTTTCTAAAGGCCCATTCAGTTCCAATTACATTTTTGTCCTTAGGTTTAGGAACAAGAATCCATGTATCATTCTTCTCAATTTTTTGTAGTTCTTCTTTCATTGCTTCCACTCAATGTTCATCTTTGCATGCTTCATTGACACTATTAGGCCTAGTCTTTGAAATCAAACAGTATTCTTCTACGATTCTTCTCCTAGTTTGAACACCTTTGTTCTTATCACCTATAATATGATCTTCTGAATGATTTAGTATTACATACCTTGGAGTCTTAGGATTTTCTTGAACTTTAGGCTCTTGTGATTTCACTTCTGCACTTTCACTAGTTTCTCCTTCCTCTTGATCTTCTTGATTCACCGAAATGATCTAAACTTGATTTTGAGTTTAAAATTTCTTTCCTATAGTTGAACTGTTATTCTGATCATTTGAATCATATCCATAGGTTCTGAATGGTCTAGCTATATCTTCATCAACCTTGACATTTGCACTTTCAACCATTTTCCTCAATCTCTTATTGTAGCACTGGTAGGCCTTACTCTTAGTAGAATAACCAAGAAATATTCCTTCATCACTCCTAGCATCAAACTTTCCTATATCTTCATCTCTTTTGATATAACATTTACCCCCAAAGATTTTGAAATATCTAATAGTAGGTCTATGACCATACCATAGCTCAAAAGGGGTCTTACCGGTATCACCTTTGATTTGTACCCAGTTGAGAGTGTAAACAGAAGTACTCACAACTTCTCTCCAATAGATATGCAGAACATTTCCTTCTAGCATCATAGTCCTAACAACATCTTGAATTGTCATGTTCTTCCTTTCGACAACTCCATTTTACTGAGGGGTCCGCAGGGTAGATAATTGTCTCTTTATCCCATGTTCTTCACAAAAAGAATTAAACTCACCGGAAGTGAATTCACCACCTCTATCTTATCTCAGACATTTAGTCTTCAGACCTATCTCTGTCTCAACCATAACCTTAAAGATCTTGAATTTCTCTAGAGCTTCAAATTTTTCCCTTAAGAAAGTAACCCACATCAATCTAGAGTAATCATCAATAAGTAACATGAAGTACCTATCTCCTTGTAAACATCTAATTCTAGAATGACCACACAAGTTAGTATGCACAAGCTCCAACAATTCATTTGAAAAATGTTGTTTTCTTTGAAATGAAACTCTAGTTTGCTTCCCTAACTGACATTCCTTGCATATGGCATTAGTAGGCTTTACCAACTTAAGAAGATCTCTCACAGCCTAAGTAGAACTTATCTTGATAATATTGTCAAAGTTAACATGACACATTCTCCTATGCCACAACTGGCTTTCATCAACTTGAACAATCAGACAACTTTTACTAGCAACATTCAGGTGAAAGATGTTACCTTTTTTTTTTGTACCTAAAGCAATCACATTTTCAGAACTTCCCAATATTCTACACTTTCCATCCTTGAATTGAAGATTGTATCCCTTATCTACCACCTATCCAACACTTAAAATATTATTCTTCAGACCTTCCACATATAGGACATCATTAGTATTATTCTTACCATCAAGAGAAATGCATCCAATGCCACGGATTACACTTGCTTTGTCATCACCAAATCTTACAACACCACAATCATACTTTTCCAAGCTCACAAACTTACTTTTATCACCTATCATGTGATGAAAGCATCCATTTTCAATCACCCATTCACCTTTCTCTTCAACTCGAGTAGCTAGGGATTTCTCCACATTTTTACAATTAGTAGATTCAATAAACACAAGATTATTTTCCTTGATAGCAATACATACCCATTTTTCCTCACTTACATTACCTTTATCAAATTCATTTGTCACACCTTCATCAGCAGCATAATAACACTTCCTTTGAAATCTAGGCTTGTGAGGTCTTGAATTAGGAACTCTTTCTGGACACCTTGATGCAAAATGACCTATCTTATTGCAAGAAAAACATTTAATAGGGAACTTTCCCCTGGCTTCCCTTTTGAAAATAAGTGCTTCAAGCTCCTCTAGTTTTCTCTCTTCTTCGTCAATCTCTCTCATTTTTTCCACATACTTGAATACCTTTCTAGAAGAACTTTCTCTCGAATCATATCTCTATTTATCTCTTCCAGAAGTAGTAGCTTTGAATGCATATTCTATCTTAGGAAGAGCATCACCAAAATCACTTACCTCAAAAGTTGTAAGCTTACCAATCAACATGTCTCTAGTTACATTTGTCACAGTTTGGATCTCCTCAATAGCTATAGCTTTGGCTTTGTATGTAGCAAGAAAGGATCTGAGCACTTTAGCAATAATTTCTTATTCATCCAATCTTCCACTAGCACATCTGATACTACACACAAGTTCATTCACTCTCTACATGAAAGAAGTAATGTTCTCATTATCACCCATTCTCAACATTTCATATTTCCCTTTTAGTCTTTGCAGCTTAGCAACCTTCACATGTGCATCACCTTCATACAAATTTTCCAACTTCTTCCAGATATCATAAGTAGTCTTCAAATTCATAACATTTGTCATCTCATAATTAGTCAGAGCACTCAACAATGCTTCCTTAGCCTTGATATTGTACTCGACATACTTAATCTCAGTAGCAGTAGAAGGACCATTATGTGGGATGATATACCTATTCCTTGTAATATTCCAGAAGGGTTCACCAATGCATCTCAAATGACACTCCATTCGAGCCTTCCATAGAGAACAATTAGTTCCATCAAATCTCAGACTATCCTTCTTATATGTCACCATCCTGGATCACCTCAAGCTGTCAAAATTCTTCCAAGGAACCTACTCTGATACCAATTGTTGGCAACACAAGGGCATAAAACTGAGGGGGGTGGATCAATTGTCATAGAAATTCAAAATTATTAAACTTGTTAACTTTATTCTTAGATCTGATTAATAACCATGAAAGCATAAATCATCAACACATCAGAAGCACACATAACACCAAGATTTTTATGTGGAAACCCTATTAGGGGAAAAACCATGGTGGAGGTCAGTCCACAAGATTATACCCTGTTAAAAGTATAAAGAAGAATAAGTGGAGAATGCACATGCATTCAGGCATACTGCTTAGAGCTCACTGCTCAATTACAACAAGGCTTACTGCCTAAAGGAAGACACACTGTCTTATAGAAACATTCATATTACATCTGAAGGATTTTGAATTGAGAAAATAGAATCTGCTAATGCCTGATTACAGTTCTGGTTAAGCACATGAACACTTCTTCACACTCTGCTCACTCTTCTTCACACTCTGCTTCTTCCTTTGAATGATTAGGAAACTATTTTCACATATGATACACATGCATGCCTTCAAATGGAAAAAAAATCACTTACATATATATATCCAGAACAAGATATTACATCGCTACATGTTAGCTTCAACAAAATAATAAAATGAATATAAATTGTCAGCCCAAAACAGTAACAATTATTAATACGAATCAACCAAGGTTAGCCACAACATAGTGAAGACACAAAATGAAATCCTCAAACATGAAAAACCTTCAAAAAATATTCCTTGAAGATCCACAACAAGCTAAAAATCACCTTGTTGGCCATGAACATGAAAAAAATGAGCATGCAAGAGAAAATCACTAATCACGAGCACAATGATCAATGTGGATGTGCAACATAGATTAAGCATGATCTAGAAACATCCAAAAACATCATGAATCACTAGAGAAGCATTTGCAACAATTGAACTTACTAGAATCACATCATCTTCATTTAGGAACACCAACTGACACAACAAAATGATTGTCAGAACATAACTGCTCATAACTCGATCAAAATTTCATGAAGATCTCTGAAACTTAACATGGATAAAATATATATACTCTAAAACAAAGCCTTTAATCCACAACCTCTGATCATCAACATACTAATCTCAACAATAGGCTAAACTTCACTTTATCACTGACAATGTGCAACTCATTTTATTACAATTTTCTCAATATCTTTGACATATACAACCTTTAATACATTAATGCCAATAGTGTTGAAATGAATGAAAACCACATATTAGCAACATACAACACATCAGGATATGCACTGATTTCAAAGATCTAAACAAGGCATGTCCAAAGGATGACTTCCCTCTTTCCAACATTGATCTCATTGTAGATTTAACAGTTGGGCATGAAATGTTATCACTCATGGATGGATTTTCAGGCTATAACCAAATCATAATTTCCAAAGAAGATCAACATAAAACTACCTTTACTTTCCCATGGGGAACTTATTGCTGGAGTGTGATGCCATTTGGGTTGAAGAATGTAGGAGCTACCTATCAAAGAGCAATGATCCTCATCATTCACGACATGATCCAAAAAATAGTTGAAGATTATGTAGATGATATTTTGGAAAAATAAAAGAAGAGAACTGAACACATACAAGTTTTAGGACCTATCTTTAACAAGCTTGAAGAATTCAAGGTACAACTGAATCCAAAAAAATGTGTTCGAGGTCACATTAGGGAAACTTCTTAGCTTCATTGTTTCACAAAGAGGGATAGAAATTGATCCAGTAAAGGTAGAATCCATCCTAGACATGGAACCACCATAGACATTGAAACAAAAAAGAGGATTACAAGGAAGGTTTTAGTCCATCAGAAGGTTCATTGCTCAGTTATCAGATAAGACTCGCCCTATTTCACACCTTCTTCATAAAGGGATAACTTACAAACCAGATGACAAATGTGATAAAGCTTTCCAAAAAATCAAGGATTATCTGCTAACACCACCTATGCTCATGCTACCAATACCAAACAAGCCACTAATCCTATACATCTAAACAACACCAGAAGCACTCAAAGCTATTTTAGCATAACATGATGAAGATGGAAAGGAAAGAGCCATATACTACATCAGTAGAACCTTGGTAGGCTATGAAATAAACTATTCACCCATTGAGAAAGCATTCCTAGTGGTAGTTTTTGCTTCATAAAAGTTTAGGTATTACATATTTTCACATCAAATCAAGCTCATCACAAAGATTGACCCTTCAAAATATCTATTATCCAAAGCAACCCTGACAGGATGAATGGCTAAATTGGTAATGATCTTGATAGAGTTTGGCATTGAGTATGTGGAGCACAAGGCAATCAAAGGACAAGTGATCATGGACTAGCTAGCAGAAGAGCCCATCTATAATGAGAACCCTTTAATATCTGAGTTCCCTGACAAATCAGTGTTCCTTATTAATCTAATAGCTCAATGGATGATGTACTTTGGTGGATCATTCACCGAACATGGATTAGGAGCTGGCATTCTTTTCATCATCCCTCAAGGTGATTTCATCCCAAAATATTATATAATATCATTCCCATGCACCAATACCATTGTTGAATACAAAGCCTTGATCATAGGTCTTATGATAGTAGTTCAGAGGCAGATACACGAGATGAAAGTCTATGGAGACTCATAGTTGGTTATCAACCAAGTTAATGACGACTATCAAACCAAAGATGACAAGCTCACTCCTTACAAAAAGATGGTGGAGAATCTCAAAGATCATTTTATAGACATAAATTTTGAGCAGATTCCCCGCATGAACAATAAAGCAGTAGACACCATGGAAACAATTGGATCACTACTATACATGTCAAACAACATTCTTCAATGTGAATTCTTGGTAGAATAGCTTCTCATACCAACTTTCAAAATCCTTGAATCTGAATTCACGTGTGTCATTGTTGGTCCTAGATCCCCTTGGTACCATGACATATTTACTTACCTTAATAGAGGAAACCTTCCATTAGACATCACCCTGAACCTTAAAAAGACCTTTTTCAAAAAGGCATCCCGATTCGTGATCCTAGGTGATACCCTGTACTGTCGAAGCATTGAAGGGACATTACTATAATTTCTTAACCAAGAGGAAGCCTTAACTACCTTAACAAAAGTGCACGATGGAATATGTGAGTCCCATTCTAGTAGTATGACATTAGCTAAGAAATTGTTATGGATGGGGTACTATTGGACAACCATGGAAAAAGAAGCTCATCAGCATGTGTGAAAATGCATCTAGTGTCAACAACATGGGGATCTGATTCATACTCCAGCTCAAGAATTGCAACCAATGATCACACCATGGCCTTTTTCACAGTGGGTACTTGACCTCATAGGAAAAATCACTCCAACTTCATCCAATGGCCATAAGTTCATCATAACCGCCACTGAGTACTTTACTAAGTGGGTTTAAGGCATTCCTATGAACTACATAACAAGAAATAAAATAGCCAAGTTTATCCCGAATTACCTAATTTGTTGTTATATGGTGTACCACAAATCCTCATCTCAGACAATGGAACCCCATTCAAAAATTAGGATGTGAAAGAGCTATGCCAAAGATTCAATATCCAACACCGATTCTCTACACCATACTATCCCCAAGGCAATGGCCAAGCAAAATAAATGAACAAAACTATCTTAAAAATCCTAAAGAAAATAGTTAACAAAGTTGGTTGTGACTGGCATCTGTAGCTAAATCTCACTCTTTGGGCTTATCAAACTAGTATCTACACACCTACATGAGCAACTTCTTTCTCCTTGGTCTATGGATCAGAAGCCATCTTACCTATTGAGGTTGAGCTCCAATCATTGTGAGTGTCACTAAAGAATTTGATAACTGAAGAAGAGTACATAGTGTCTCAACTAAATGAGTTGGAATTCCTAGATGAACGTCATCTTGACACCCTTAATCACATGCAAGTATATCAAAACTGACTGAAATGGAGCTATAACAAGAGAATCAAATGTCGTTCATTCCAGGTAGGTGATTTCATCTTAAAGAAAAATCAGAAGAACCTCCCAGATCAAGACAACAAAGGAAATTTTGAGCCTAACTGGTTGGGTCCCTTCTTAATCACAACAAGCTACGGATCAAGAACATACCAACTATCAACCCCTAAAGATGAACCCTTGTAGGAGCCAATCAACAACTTGTATCCCAAAAAAAATTATGCCTAAACTTGAAGGGTGTAAATCAAAAAATACCAAAAATATGAAAAAATGATCAAAATCCAAAAAAAAAGAGAAAAAGGAGTGAAAAAAATCATCCTCTATTGAAAACCACTTAGGTGGCGCTTTAGGCAAGTACCTTGGTGAAAACCTGGCAAACAAGTTCCTTGTGTAAATTAAGCATCTCCATCTATTCTTTGACTCTTTTGTCCTATCATTCTTTACATTTCCATTCATCCCCCATCCGCATCCTTATCATGGATTCTCACTATAAGGTATCATGAACTCTTTAGCACTACTTGGCATATTACCAATGTGAGTCTGTCATACGTTTATTGAAGTAGGCTAACATATCAAACTAGGGGTATTTCATTATGCATCACAATCAAGTTCTTGTATATCTTGAGGTGATGGGAAATCCTATCAGAAAAAACCAAAAACATTCATAAAATATTATCCAAAAAATCCAAAAAAATTTGCAAATCCTATATAGTGAAAATCCAAAAACATTCAAAAAACATCAAAAACCCTAAAAAGGTCGAACATCGAAAAAATCCAAAAAAAAAATCTCTCCTTGTTAAACTACATTGTCTCTGAGCTTTAGCATAGGCAAAGACATCATTGATGTTCTCCCAAGACACCCTAGGTTAGTCCTTTAGTGGTTTGTTGTAATTAGCTGTTGTCTCTCGTCTATTCATATCTTTGTCCTATAAATGGGCCAAGTTAGTTGAACCACGTGGTCTCTGTGTAAATAACGTAGGAAAGGCTAATCTATGATCAACCTCTGAGGCCCCTAGGATAGGTCTTTAAGTTAGGTTCTTGGTCGAAACTCAAAAATTCAAAAAACTCTAAAAACATCCAAATAAACTCTGAAAAAACCAAAAACATCCAAATATCTCTAAAAAATCCAAAAACATCCACATATTTTGAAAATCCCAAAAACATCCAAATATTCAAAAAAATAAAAACATTTGAAAATGGAAAATCCAAAAACAATAGAAAATGTTCAAAAGACCTAAAAAGCCTCAAATATTCATAAATCCCTAAATAGCCTTAGAAAATTAGAAAAACAAAAACATCCATACAAACTTTCAAAAAGCCTAAAAACAGCCACAAATCATTTCAAAATACCAAAAACAACCTCAAAATATTCTAGAAAATCCAAAACCCATCCATCCCATCTCGCTTTCACCCATAATAAACTTTCACCCATAATAAATGATCGCCACCTTCACCCTTTGATGAAACAAGTAGAAAACAAACATAGCAAGTCATAAAGTGCAAACCCAAAAAGTCAAAATCTAGAGTCTAAATCATAGGTAAATATGACAGTGAAGTTTATAGAAATAACTCATCTTAGCATCATTATCCCAACATCAAACAACCCTCTGATCAACATGTCCTAGGATGTATCCTTCCTGCGATGGAAATTAGTATCGGATCACTTTAGCTAAACTTAAACTAGGAAGGAGCTATAGATAGTACTGACTATTTATCTTTGATCTTTTCTTATGATTTATCTTAATGACCCATTCTGAGGACCTCTCGATGATTTACAATAAAATGATTTAGGAGAAAGGAATGGGGCATCGATCATTATATTTTGTTTGTTGTGCTTGTGGATACTCTTGTAAAGTAATCTTGGCACATACTTGCTTAGTTGTGTGTAGGAAGGTTGTTTGGGATATGTTGTTGATTATTGCATATGCTTTGGTACAATATATTCTAAGCTTCTAACTTTCATTCCAATGACGTTTCCATATGTCAAGGTGTGAACAAGAACTATCCTATCTACTTATCAAGTCAAAGTCCATTACACTAGATACAACGTTGTCCTGGTTAACAATACCTTGATGCACCATATCTATGTGTTATATCAAACAATAAGGAATGATGGAAAATACCAATCTTGAAGTATGAGCACCCATACTACATTATTTTGCTTTATTTCGTCACCATCTCTAATAAAGTCTCGATGGATCAAGGACTTGTTGGATCTTTTGAATCAATCATCATTAGCAATGTTTATTCATTCTTTATTCTTCTATCTTCTCTCTGTGCTAAGCAGGTATCATGACACACACAAAAATCATTAATGCATCCACCCTACATCTAGAAACTATCAACATACATGCATCTCATTACCATATCATAATCATAAGCATCCATCATAATCATAGCATCCATCTCATAATCATAATCATATCACATCATACATTCTACATTATCATTTGAGTTGTGATGAATAATATGGATTTGTTATTCTAAGCATCTTAAATCGTTGCATATCATAAGCATTTGCATTTATCTATCCATATGCATACATCATAAAACATACATAAAAAATAAATGCATCCACATCATGTGCATCCATAAACATCTGCATATCATAATCAATTATCCATATAATATTGTGAAAGGATAATGAAAAAAAAAAGAACATAACATTACATCCATCCATAGCATCTCATATCACATAGGCATAAAAAAAAAAGCATCCATACATGATCATATATAAGCATCCATAAATAATCCATACATGAAATAAAATGAACACATCATAAGAATGAATCATCCATATCCATATCATATATATCAAAAAATGTGTCATGGTACAAAATCTGGATCAGTGTATGTACATCAAGATAAGTATAATATCCACGAGGCTATCAAAAAGGAACCCATGAATGTAGATTGGTATAAAGAATGGGGAAAAATAAAAAAGTGTTTGTATATCACGAAGCTAGCCCTAGTGGCTGCTACCCTCTCCAACCTACCACTCAGGATGATCCTCTGCTTGAAGGTGTGCATCGCTCCACTATGAAAAATTAGGTTGTCTCAATGCCAGTGGTACATCCTTGTGATAATGATGTGTGCAATATGCAACCTCCATAACAACCTCTCTATACAACCATGCTAAAACTATCTGACCATGGGTGGATGTCATAAGGCTCTCAATCTACTGACATTGAGCCACCTCCTAGTCTCTCTCACCTATAATGGTTTGAACTCTTTGTAATGCAATATGCCTCTCAGCTATAACTATGACAACTTGCTACTGAGCCTGGTCTCGCTCAGCAGTCAAAGCCAAAATCTATTGGCGATCCTGATATCACTCACCTGTCAACGCTTGCACCTATTGCTATAGCTGTTGCATCTATGCATATTTGGAATCCAACAATGGTGGTGGTGGTGGTAATGGATACTATTGCACCACTAGAGGCTATTGAGGAGGTTGTTGTCCTAATGGAGGAGCCTGCAGAACCTATCCTATCCACCATGGCCATCTTGGCCTCCTTGTCCTCTACCCCGAACTGCTTTGTCTCATGGTCTCCTTCTGGGAGGAGCCCCTGTAGGATCTTTTAGTCGCCTCAGAGGGACAAACCATGCATCATTCATAGGAGTAGTCTGTGCAATAGGTTGACCCTAATCATAAGCCCAAGGCTGGGCAACCAACTGGAAAAAACTCTCAATGGCCTTTGGTGCTAGAATCGTGGGTCACCATGTCAGAACCTGACTGGTCACTCTAGCAAAAATGGCTCTATAGCCATCATCAAGCCTGTCCTGGACATTTCCAAACTATTTGGCCACTCTGTCTGGAAGATATTGCTCAATAATTGTGTGCTCATGACCCTACATATATTGAGTCTTCCTGGCAAAGTATAACTACTATATATCATCAAACCATGGTGGCATTTGAAGCCATGGTCACCACCGGAACATGGTCATGTCATCTATCACCTGTCACTAGTATGTGAGCCCAATTTTTCCTATGTTCTTGAGTATAATGACACCTTGGTATCTCCATATGACAGGATCATCTAGCTCCACATCCACCATCTGTACAATCGATTGAAGCACTGCAATGTGCTCCCATGCCTAGATATGGAGATGTGTCACCCCTGCACCAATAGATCTCCCATCATAATAGAGAAAATCGTGCAAATCATGGTACAAGGAGGCCAACATCATGGGCCCCCATGCAAAAAGAGTCCTTCAATATAGCATCCTCTACCAAGCCAAGCCCCAACCTGGACTGAAAAATTAGCTACGTCTATTCAGAGCCACCAAACTTGAAATGATGGCTGCAACAATCAATTTGAAGGTTGGCACCTGACCTCTTTATGTCTCCAGATATATCTGAGAGGTGACCAATACAATTTGGTCCATCTCCATCACCTCTAAGTAGGCATCAAATTTGGTATCAGGATCATAAATCAAGCGATCGCCGTGGATAGGCAATCGCAATATCTACCACACATCCTCCAAGGTAACTTTTGCCTCTCCCGTCGGAAGGTGGAAAGAAGAAGTCTTGTTGTTCCATCTCTCGCACAATTCCGTCATCATGGCCAAATGTGTCCTAATCACTGGTGCGTATGCAATGTACCATAACTTGATCTATCCCAGGTGCTCCTAGCGCAACTCAAACAGATAACCCAATCTCTCCAGTATGGTGGGCCTACACTCTCTAGAAATCAATGGTGGGATGACCTCTTGCACTCACGAAGTCCACGATGTCAAGAAATCATCAAAATTTGAAATTATTTAAAATTTCCAGCTCATAAATCACAAATGCGTCATTATTTACAAGTGTGTCACTATATTCAAAACTCAAATAGTGATGCCCGATGCATTTTAAAACTCAAATTGACAAATGCGTTGCCATATAAGATGGTGTTGCAATTTAGACTTTGGCATGACCTAACCCTAACTTTTAATTTATCGAAAAGTGCATTGCTGGATAAGTCTGCATCACCATTTACAATTTGAAACCCTAATTTCAAATTGGAAAAAGTGTCGGCATATACATATGTGTCTCTATCTATCTTTTGAGTGTTGTCGATTGAAGTTTGGGTGTCACTATCTAGTGATGCCCCCAAATTATAAATTTTAATGCCTAATAAATGCATCAAAATTTCAAATTTCAAATCAAGTTTCGAGTCACATATCAGTGGTCCTGTGCTTCGAAGCTGCTAGAACTCACAAAATAGATTAGAGATTTGTCGAGGAAGCTCATGACGTGCCATTTTGTCGAAGGTTCAAAGCTCAATTTGCAAGAATTTCTAAAGTGTGAATGCACAAATGAATTGAAAGTGACCCCTTTTGATCTATTTAAGCTAGAAAATTAGGGTTTTTTTTTGTAATTTAACCTTTTTAATGGGGTTTATTGTCATTTTCATCACTTTTGCCACTTTAGACCAAATTTTGCATCATTTTTTGCATTTTTGGCATTATTCTTGCATCTTGGAACCTTTTTGGACCCTTGGAGCAACTTTTCAACCTTTATCGAGAAATCATCCCAAAATTCAAAATTTTTGCCCGATTTCTCAAGGGGGCAGGGAGTCAGTTTTATCCTTCCACTGGGGCATCTGAAAAAATCAAAGAATTTTTATTTTTTGATCTAGGTAGCATTTTTGATCTGAACAATGTTGTTCTTTGAACCGAAGCAGGAGGTACCTTGCTTCAAAGAGGGGAAAAATGTAGACACTGAAAAATGTCTTAATCAATGTCATACACTCGAATCAGATTTATTAACATCATTTCCTCTTTATTCATCATCTTTTTACTTAATTGATTTAATTAACCTAGCTAATTAATTAATTTAATCATTTTTGTCTATTTGGCCTAATTAAGTAAATTAGGCTAATTCACCTCTTTTCACACTAACACTTCATCTCATTAAATTAAATCAATACAAATATTTAATTTAACTTCCTAAGTCATCTTATTTAATTAAATAATCTTATCATATTTAATTAAATATTGAATTTCAGATCTCCCTTATTTATTAAAACATCTAATTTAATAAAAATCATCTAATTCCTCTAATCCCCTAATTCATAAATTAAACCTTGTTTAACTAGCAATTAAACTAATTATTCCTCTAATCAAAGGGAATATTCCCATGTAATATTCTTTATCCTTTTTGCACAATTAAAACTTTGTTTTAATTTGTAAAATCATCTTTTCCCTCACCCTAATGGAATATTCTAAGGAATATTCCCTCTCCTCCAATCAACTCACTTAACTTCAAAAGCAATTTAACCCTCTTACCTTTCTAGCAAGTTATCTTTGACTTGTGTTAGAAGGTCAAAAGTGTGTTTGTTTAAGGTAATTGTGAGCCTTTGATTAATCTTCATCTTGCATTCTCATCCGTTGATGAGAATCCATGATCCATGCCTCTCATCCCCTTCATCCTAAACTGTTGATTAAGATTTTTGATCTCAACCATCCATTCCTCATTTTCTCTCCTATAAATAGATCACTAGATTTGGAGACAAATGGATCCATCTCTTATTGCAAAGTAATGTTGTTGAATTTACTCACATCCATACTCTCAATTTGCACACATTTAGTTTATTTTCAATTTGTTTTAGTTGCATAATAGCTTCAAGCTTTCATTAATGGCTTTCATGCATCCATCTTAGTTTATAAATAAATTAAAGCTTTTATCTTTTAGCATTGTTTTATTTTAAATTAGCTTAGATTAGCTTAGCTATTGCATAATTAGATCATTAAAGCATAAAATCATGGTAACTTAGCTTGCATTATGTTTATTTTGTGCATAATTTAGGTTTTTCATACACCAAACATCATGGTTTCATCGATTCTCTTCTATAGAATCGACTGAAACAAGCTCACTATCACGGGATTGGGAAAGGGTCATCGGTCCATATCAACACAACACCAATTCCACAACAGGATAAATTTCAATGGATTAGAGTAGATGTTTTCTTTAAAGCTTTCATAAGATTAGCATGTTATGTTTTTTGATAAAATGTTTACTTTCAATTTTTATTGATTGATATTGTTGAGATTCGAGTATTGGTTGCTTCATTATGTTGTGATTCTTCATGGATCAAGTGTAATTCAGCCCATAACTGGTATCCTTGCATCAACACATTCCAAGGTTTAATTACCAACAATTTTTTTGACCAATGCAAACCCCTATTTACTAATATTCAACAAGTTTTTTCTCTCTTGCATGTTTGTGTTTGACAATTTAGGTTGAAGACTTGAAGATCATTTGAAGTGAAAAGTTGCAAAGTTGCATTTCAAAGTTGTCATCTTCACAATAACTCACTTACAGGTCAGACCCAAAAGTTTCAAAACCTGAGATCAAAGAAGAAAGAAGTGCAAACATTGAACCTTAGGATCACTTTTAGAGATTTCATAAATTCAGATCGGGACTGAGTTGCCACCTAGGGTGTCTTAGTCCTCCAAGTGGAATTTTGTAGAGATTCTTTCAGATTCTATTTTGACATTTCAAGATTCTGTATTTCTCCCAAAAAAAAGCAGCGATACTAAGTCAATAGTAAGGGCGTCTTAGTCCTCCCTAACATATTTTGACAACATTTTTGCATTTCCAGAATCCTCATCACATGTCTAGATTTCCCAGGTACACATGTATACCCTAACTTGTTGTTGCATAATTTCATCATTTTTGTTCATTATTTAGCTTGCATTACTAGGTTTTATAAGTTAAATGTTAAAGTGTCTTTTCCAAGCTTTTGCTTGGTAGTGAACCCATCAAATCCTAAAGAATCCCCTCCTAGGTCTTCCTTGTTGAGAATTGACTCACCTTTGAGGTTGATAGTCAATCCAATTTGGGATCCTACGACATATTTGAGTGGCAATTGGAGAATAGTGGTGCAACAACATCACTCATTTTTCATATTGTTCATTTTGGTGAATGTAAAATTTTGGACATTCATTTTCTAATTTGGAGTTCATTAAAGTCCTAGATCTAGGTTGCATTCATTCTTGCATTGAATCTTGCATTAGTGAAAGTGCATCTAGGGTCTCTTATATTTGCATTAGTGAAACTGCATATAGGTTGCATTTTTCCTTTCTTGCATCATTTTATCTCATTGAAAAAATAAAAAGTGCATTGTCAATCATCTGATTTACATTTAGAAACATTGTTATTGCACTCAATATTGAAAAAATTGCATTCGACTTTGCATTCAATTGTTTGTCATTAGTTACTTTTTCTTGCATTCATTTTCCCAGTTTTTTGTTTCTAAACATCAGGTCCCTAGGTAGGAAACCTATGAACACTGTAAACAATTCATATTTTGTTGTTTTTCTGAGCAAAACCTTTATTAGGACTAAAACACCCTTACTGGCATCTTAGTCCTTCTCTAGGTTTTGGCTCAAAACTCTGTCTATGTTGTTTGCTTCCTGTTCTAGTCCCTGGAACCTCAAAATTTCACTAGTAGGACCAAGATGCCATTATTGGCATCTTAGTCCTTGTTGACTTTGACTTTGCAATTTTCAGAATTTGAAATTTCTTTTTTGTGATTCTATTTGCTCCTTTCAATTTCGTGCTATAGTTTGTAGAATTGTTGTTATTTCAATTTCTTTCATCTCAAGTGTAATTGTAAACATTGGATATTGTGTTCATTACACTTTATTTGGTTTATCCCTTACATGAGTTGTACTACTTGGTGTCCTACTATCAATACTATGGTCAGACGAAGTGCCAGACTCATGGCATCCTGCGATAAAACACTCATTGTGGATCTTGGGTTATCTACCCCTTTTACTTCTAGTGTGTTATCCTCAAATTTTAACCATGGAATTATGAATGTCCTTCAAGCCTATGATTGGTTGTGCGGAGGTGTTTTCTTGATGCCTGAGAATCAAAGATGAATATAGTCTACAAATGATAAGTTATGTTGTTGATGGTCGATATCTATCTACATTCAAATAGATATATGCAACATTATGCAGAGATCATAATCTACAAATTTACATAAGATAAGTCATGGATGCATAAAAAATACTTATGTAATATTTATGAACAGACTTGAATGTCACAATGAACACAAGCATATTAGCGAGAAAGTGTCATAGGCTTAATGAAATCATGTCATTCACATCCCAATGAGAAAATGATATTCTGAAGTTACTGTGCCGAGATCATTATTGCATAATTCATTTGTGCAGGTGAAGAGTTGAAGGAACTAATAAGTTACATTAACTCAGTAATTGCACAGTGAAGAGAATATGGATTATGTCATCACAATTTTAAATACAATTGGATAATTTCCCACTTACATGCTACAATATTACTTGCATAGTTTCACCCCAAAGCTGTCGTTCTATGATGCACTTTCACATATGAAGCAATGGAAATGACATTTCCATTTTCTTGGACAATATAGGGTCAATATGCTTTTTTGTCGAATATTTCAGTGTCATGAGACAAACCTGCTTATGTCAATGTCAAGAATTAATAGACAGCAACAATGGGGAGAAGTCGAGGAGTCAGGATTTTTTGAAACTCCCGAACTCTTAATTAAAGGTTCAAAAGTTCTCAAATTTTTCCGATGAACCGGTATATTCATTGTTGGCAATGTTAAAGGTTTAGGAACTTATGTCTTCATCGACACCTTCTATGAAGGAATATTTGAGCGCAGATCCATGTGCATAAAATCACTTCAAAAATATTAGTGGCCTTCAAATCTTAATGGATGGCCTTGGCATATCAACTACAATGGGCGAGTTAGCAATGCTATCTAACTGTTTTGTGTTACATATTGCCACCTTGATTCGAGGAGACTTTCAAGAGTTTCCATGCTCTATAAACAAGTGGAAACTTCTGTGCAAGATATGTCACTATGAGATACATCGCATGATGCTCTCCAAAGACGCAGTCTATGAGTTTTCAAAAGGTCACCATGCACCATTGGCGGCAATAGAAAGATATAACACGAGCAAATGCAACTCTCGGGTGGTATCTCAAAAAAGCAATTCGAGAAGATTGACATTTAATCTTTGTAGAATGTTTAAATGTTGGGAATATGTGATTCGAAGCACACAGTGTCAGTGTGATCTAATGGTGATGTCAGTGGCTATCGCGCAACCTTCATAGCAACATTAACTTAGGAATTTCATCTTCTCACATGGAACAGTGAAATAATTGTTTTAAATTTAACTTTTCCTCAACAAGTTGGATACAAAAATCATTGCGAATAAATTTCTCTTCACTATGGAAACTACTATTGGAAAGTAGTTATGCTCTGCCTAAACTTAGAATTTGAATCAAGAAATTTTGCTTATAATGCTCTTATCTTCTACAAATGATCCATGTGTCAAATATGCATCATGATATTAGAATCATGTAGTTTTAATGGAAATTCTAAAAGGAAGGTGAAAGACTCTCAAGAAGCAGTTGAAAAGGAAATGACTTCTTTATATTTTATTTTCAAGAATCAGTTATGTAACAGGTGCAACTATTAATCTTCCGGAGGATTCATTGGAGAGAAATTTTATAAATATGTAATCTAAAGCAAAAGAGAGGGATCTTTCTAGCTATTCAGGGAAGGACGGAGCATTTCAATCTTCTTTTCACATAGTTTTATTGTGTAGAGGTGTCGAGTCTATGTACTCCCATTTTGGCACTAGAGAATAAAGAAATTATTTCTGATTTTTGTATGGGTTAATGTTTTTTTTAATTGCAAATGAACTTTGTATCTTTGTAATCACTCTTCGGTGTTCATTTTGTTATGTCAAACTGTGTATAGGTTCATTTTTGAAACTTTGAATTTATAAATAAATTCATATGTTGGAAAGCGGTCTACTACTTATTCGTTTCTTGGGTATTGTTTGTGGGTGTGGGATAAATGAACTGTGTGTCAGTTGTCTGCATTCACTCCATTTTGAATTAGTCTTGTACATCTATTTCACGGTTATGGGTAGATGTTAATGAACCTTTTCTTCTTTTTGATTAAAAGCGTACCTAGTTCTCATTCATTGCAAATCATATGAAGGTAGTTGTGCCTTGTAAAATAAGTAGAGATCACTTGTTGCTATCATTGCAAGTGACTCAACTATTGTTCAGATTGTCATCATTGTGGCCAAAAGGAGTATAAAATGAGGTGACAAATTTGTTAACCAACATAGTGTTGGTACTAGTTCATAGGGTATGGACCATACCTTTGATACCTCTTTTGCTATGCCTACCTTACCTACAAGTGCTATGCCAAGTGTTCAAACAATGGTTGATCATTTCCCTCAAGAGAACATAATGAAAATGCATGAAGACCTAGCTCATTTACAAGATAGTGTGAGTATTGAAAAAAATTCTAACACTATTATAAGTTCTGCCATAGATAGTATTCACCACATGATGGAAAGTGATGAAGGATTGTAAGTTGTGTGTAACATAGCTTAAATCTTTGGAAAAAATCTTCCTCCCACCACCAATGGTACTCAAACTTCAAACAATGGTAAAAGCCAAGGAGGAATCCAAACTCCTTCCCCTTCAACCATAACCTCCATTCCCACCTATACCAATCCTCAAGTGACCACAACGATGCAACCAACTAGCAATATCTTTCCTACCTCAAACATTTCCACTAGTGTCCCTTATACTTATGTGGCATCTAACCTTATATATCGTCCTGTAAGCAATCCATTCACTTATCCTTCCAATACACACACACCGCCACCATATTCACCTCCATCTCAAAACACACAATGACCCTATCATTAACCACCTTTTACAAATACTTTCATCCATTAAACACAAAGTTTTCACCATAAATCAAAATCAAAATGGTCCACCTTTGAATACTATGTCAAAAGCAACCCACTATCTTTGGAGATATTGAGAACTCTGGTGCCACAAGGTATAGAGATCCATAGATTTGAGAAATATGGAGGAAAGGGAGATCCTACTAATCACATTAATGCCTTCACTACTTTGTGTAGTAACTTTATCCTTGAGGACAAAATTTTGGCTAAGATTTTTCCCAATCCTTGAAAGGCGTTGCCTTGGACTGGTTTTATGCATTACAGAATAACTCAATTCATTCATTTAATGAACTAATTGAAGCCTTTATTAACCATTTCCAAGTGCATATGGTTCCTAAAATGACATTAGCCGATTTGATGAGATGCTACAATCAAAATGGGAGTGAAAAAGACACTAAATTTATTTCCCATTACCAATTGCTTTATTCCCAAATTAGTGTGAAGATTCACGATTCTCACCTTCAAAATATTTTCATAGAAAATTTACAAAGAAAAATATGAGACAAGCTTACCATGATGAAATTCCCTTCCTTCATGCACTTGTGCACTGCCCTTCGAGATTATCATAATTTCATAGGTAGTTGTGAATAAAAAACCACCTCCACCCATCTTGAAAAGTATGAATCTTCAAACCAAGATGCCTACCAGTGTTTTAGAAGAAAAAACAAAAGTTTCCTTCAACTAAATTCCACCTCACAATCTACCCAACAAATTGATACCCAAGTAGTTGCTATAAAGAAGAGTAATCCTTATATCTTTGGGGATCCACAAAGACAATTTACTCCCTTACCTGACATACTTCAAAACATCCTGACTCAATTATTAAACAAAAACATGCTTACCTTACCTCCCATTTGACCTCTTGACCCTAGCAATCCATTACCTCCAAGCTTCAGACACAATGCCTATTGTGCTTATCACCAACAAAAAGGACATGATACAAAAAATTGCAAGCATCTTAACCATCTTGTGCAAGACCTCATTGATTCTAATAATATCCAAATCGGAGGTGTGAATGAAAAAGGTAATAAATCAGTAGCTCCTCCCAACCAAAACTTACAAATCTTTACCAATCCCATGCCCAACCATAATATTTCACTTGTTAAGGCTAGTGAAACTAAGCCCAATGTGATGAACGTTGACACAGATGATGAAAACATGAACAATAACGAACAAAATCCTATGGATGATGATGAAAAAAATCCTATGGACATTAATGACCAAAGTCCTATTGGTACAATGATAGGAGTGATCGACATCGGGCCTCGTAAACAATAAACCAAAATGCCTATTGACATTACTTTCTCTTCAAAAGAAACAATAAAAAATGCACCTGTTGGTCCTCTTTACATAGCTGGCAGAATCAATAGCACACCCACTCCTAGGATTTTAATTGATAATTTCTATGGAGAGAATGTGATCACAAAATAACTATTATATGTGCATGAGCTTACTCAAGATAGATATGATAAAACAAAAGCATGGATTAAAATGCATGATGGTTTTGCTTGTGCTACGATGGGCTCGATCACAATCCCTTTAAAAGTAGGACAACAAAAATTAAATTTATCATTCTCTATCATCTCTAATTTGGATCAATTTCATGTGAAGTTAGGCTACAAATGGCTTAACTCCATGAATACGGTCCCATTTGTTGTCCATAAGTGCTTAAAGTTTCTAGTCGGTAATGAAATATTCACTGTAAACCATAGTGGCTTTAGACCTCTGTCTTCTCATGAAATTTTTTCCTTAGACTATTTTTTTCCTGAGCCCATGGAAACTATAAGACCTCGTGAGGACTTCCTTTTCCTACCCTACCAAAAGTTCAAAGAAAAATGCATTGCTAGGTTATCCCTTGAAATTTTTCCTTCACCCATGATTGAACCTCCACCTCTTGAAAACAATATTGAGCTTAAAGCCCTTGCGACTAACCAAAACCCATCCATAAAAAATCCCTTGCCTATTTCCTACAAAAGGCCAAGAGAAAACCAAACAAGTCCTAATATGCCTCCTAAACAAATTTATAAAGCCAAAGAGAAAGTAGTTGAACAACCTTCCATGGTTCCTTCCATTCTTCCCTCACAAGAAGAAAAAGAACGTATGGTTGAAAAACCCGATCCTACAAAAATGCAACTTGAAAACTGTAATAAAAGAAACAAAAATGCTAGAGATCATAGGCATAGATGCCGTGCTATTGCTTGAAGGATGAATGCAGAGAACAACAAAAAAATATAAAAAATTGAACTTGATAGAAGCAATAAATGATGAGCCTCCTCCCTTACCAGAACCAACAGATGTTATGTCTCCAACACAAGCACCAATGCCTTCTATGAAAATTATTATTCATCCTCCTGTTGTGGTTAACTTGGACATGACAATGAAGAAATTACTAAAATTTATGAGGAAGTGCATAATGAGTTGAATTTTTTATTTTCCTGTTCCATGAGCTTAAACAATAACAACATAATGATTCTCCTAAACCAAGTGATGTACCACGTGTTGGGGTATGTGCAGGATCATGATGGGCCAAAAAGTGGTGATATGATGGGTATGTGTAGGGTATGTGGCTGATGACTTTTTTGTTTCCTAAAATTGATGAAACGGAAAGGGTTTTTAAATGAGATTCTTAGCTTTCCAACAATATAAATTTTGCTTTACTTTTAATTTAATAAATAATTATTATTCATTTTCTATTTGAATTACGACTAAAGTCTTGATTGATAGGCTGATTGAAAAACATCTATAGCATTCAAACGATATCACATATTTTGAATCTGAAACATGCATCACATTCTATGCTTCACATACTATTGGATTAAAAAAAAATGAATTTCACGAAATTTTGACCAAGTTAAGGTGGTCAGACATAGAAGTTTTTATATTTTTAAAAATTTGTAATAGAAAATTCATAATTAATTATTTACTTGGAAAAAAATTACAAAAAAATATGCATCACATTGGGACATGAGTCTACTTATATCTAAAATATTATAAAAAAATACTATCATTTTATTGTGGTTATAAGGGTGGTTAGACAAACACCTACTTCTTATTTTTTCCCTAAAATTTAAGTACTACTACATTGAAATTTCAAATTTTTACCAAATAGATTTTTTTTCTTTTTAAATAAATCTAGTAGTTTAGAAATTACATTCAATTTGCTACAAATTCTATTACATATTTTTGAAATAATATAGATAACTTATTTAAATTTTTACGTCAAGTTGCCTAACTCTGATTTTTTTGAATTTTTTGCCACTTAAGGGCCTGTTTTTTCCATGATGCTCCTGCACATACCCATTGAACTTGGTGATTCTCCTAGTACAACACTTGATGTGGTCCCTCTCGCTATTGATCTACATTTTGTATATACTGAACAAGACTAGGATGCGGATGACCTATTGGATGGTTGAATCACATGTGCTTTACTAGTCTTTTTGCTTTCCTTTTTGCTTTGCTTTTGGCTGATTTCATGTGTGTAATGTGATCCTCTGTGTTCTATTTGATGTTTCCTCTCTATGTGCATTCCTCTATTTTTACCTTCATTCTTCTATATGTCATAAGCTTTTCACCTTTTTCTTTGGTCTTTATCTTTCATTTTCATTATATTTTCTTTGACTTTCATTTTTGTCTTGTTTTATGTTTTTGGGGATGATGCAAGGTGTCAAGACACCCTATGTATCTTCCATGTTGACCCAAAATATTTTTCATTATATTTGCATTCTTTTCAGTTTTGTCTTATGTTTTCCTTTTGGGGATTACGCAAGGCGTCGAGACACCCTATGTCTCTTCCATGTTGATCAAAAAGATTTTCCTTATCTTTTCTTTTCTTTTCATTTTTTCTTTTGTTTTCATTTTGGGGATGATGCAAGGCATTGAGATACCCTATGTCTCTTCCATGTTGACCCAAAAGGTTTTTCTTTATTTTTCTCTCTTTGTGTCATTCTTCCAGTTCTGTGTATTTGAGAAATGATGATAGTTCTGAGCTCTCTAATATCATTGTAGCAAGAACATATTGACCCCGAATCCATAGATCCCTTATGTGTTTTTGGGAGGAAACCCTCTTTTCCTTTTTCTTTTTCATGTTTTAGCTACTTAATGTAATTGCTCACAACATGGTGTTAGTAATTTCTTTAAAGTGGGGGCATACACTGGCATTATTTTGGCATGATTTCATTTGCATTTATTTATTGCATGTTCCTTGATGTGATTTTCTTACTTCATGCAATGTGTTTTTCTCTTTGTGGTGACATTGGTAATAATGTCCTTCAAGAGATTGATCTATCTCAGCATATTATATTCCTCTTACTGGTGATGTGACGCACTACATTCCCTATGTTTTGAATCTTTTATCCTTTGATTGGTCCTCTCTTGGAGACATTAGGAATGATGTCCCATAAGATTAAGACTTCATATGAACTAAGTAAAATCCCTTCAAACATCCCTCTTTCCTATTGCATGCATTTTCTTTTTGTACCTTATTAAATTCATGGAGGTATGGATTTGATATGGTCCCTTGGGGCTCACCTAGTGAACAACTAGCTTCACTAGCCCTTGTGAGCATGCATTTTTGTACCTTATTAAATTCATGGAGGTATGGCTTTGATATGGTCCCCTGGGGCTCACCTAGTGAACAACTAGTTTCACTAGCCCTTTTAAGCATGCATTTTTCCTTTTGTATTTGAGCTGTAGATTTTTGGTTCCTATGGACTTCTCTTGCTCTTCTAGGATTTTCACCTATAAGGATAGAGATAGGGCCCAAAAATGCTAAGGGTTCATTCAAAGATTAGTGTGATATGGAAAAAATATGAAAAATTCCTAGATGTAATTTTTGAATGCAAGAAACTAATAATATTGATTGACTAATGATTATAAATTAAAGGAAAACAAGTCGTTTGAAAACACATTGTGTATTGCAAAATCAATTGCAAATGAATGAAAAGATGCAAGAAAAATGATTCAGATTGAAAGCGTGCACTTGAAACTTTGATGAGGACTGGAAATGATACTTGAAATGTTGTTGATGATGTTTTTCAGGCCTAGAGGGACTCATTCATCATTTTTGGTGAATCAATACCAGTTATGGTAAACTGAGCCGAGATCTGTTTCTATCAAAAGGGTGCCAGAAAATGTAGAAAACATGAAACTAACCTAGAAGTGGGACTCATTCACCACCCATGGTGAATGATTCCACTTTTGAATTTATGAATATTCAAGAGTGGATTCCGGAGCTTCAGATCTACACTTTAGACTTCTACAGGTATCTGCTTTTGAAACTCTGATTTACGGGTTTGAAAATGAATTCTTGTTGATTCTTTGACTTGTTGAATGAAGAGAGAACTTTAACAACCATGCAACTTGATCTTAAATTATTTATAAGCTTCCAAACGATCTAAATATACAAACACACAAGACAAGAAGAAGAGATGTTGAATGTTAGGTCATGGGGGTTTTCCTTGATCAAACCCCATTTAGGTAATTGAACCAAAATGATGAAAGAATAGAATGAAACATGCAATAATGGAATAGATTACCTTTCCATGATGATTTATCTTGAAAGTCTACAAAAAAACATGTAGATTCTACCCTTGAATGCCTTAGGAAGCTAATTTGATGACTTGCAATGTGAAAGCCCTAACTTGCTTGAGAAGATAGATGAATGACTTGTAAAATGAGTTGAGAGATTAAAATTAGGGAGAGAAGATGTAAAATGAGGAGAAAAACACCTATTTATACACACTTGTGCCTTAGTAACCTATTCATACCTTATCATAGGCTGACATCAAGTGTTTTTGAATAAAAAACTAAAAGTAAAATTTTAAAAAAATTGAATTTGGAGCCAAGGGGGGCTCATTTTCCACCCATGGCGAATGGGTCCCACCTAGGACCTAAAAATGCGTGCTAGGAAATATGTTGTATTTAATGTTATTTGTCAAGATAATATTCAAAAATACACTTAATTAAGTCATATGAGGGCATAAAGGGGTCAAATAAGTCATAAGAAGGGGATAAATAGTGAAGATTTTCCTAGGAGAGCATGAAAGTTTGTTACAGGACTTTAAAACACTTCAAAATAGGAATTTATGATGAATAAAAAGGTGATTTTTAGGTAAATTATAATAAACAGAGTCTAGAAGAATGTAGAAATGTCTTACAACACTTCACAACACCTTCACAAGATGTTATTAAATGTATTTTATTTAGTTTCCAAGGGTCCAAAACCTAGTGTGGATGCATAAAATGTCTCACAACACCTAAATCAAGGCCTCATTAAGTCCAATTATCGTGAATTATTCCCATGTCAAGCAAAGGGTCCTTTTTTCTATGACCCATTTAGCCCCCACTTTAGTGAGAGGACGAACTTGCTTAAAACTCACACTAAAGTAGACATTCAAGAGAGAACCACATATAGGTCAAACCCCCAAGATAAAAAATCATGCAAAGGAAAGATAGAAAGAAAAATGAGGTAGAAAATATGTACTCATTATGGGGCTACAAAACTTTAGGTCATTTGCGGGGTGAGAAGGCCTCAACATACTCATTGTGGGGCCACAGAACTTCTAGTTGTCCACAGGGGGAGAAAGCCAAAAAGGTGAGAAACATACACTAGTTGGTATGCACTCACAAACACAAAGGTGGCTATGCGGAAAAGTCATGCCACTAGGTGGGCTTCCCACTCAACCATATCAAAGTTATACCTGCTGATAACTTTAATAAGACACCACAAAGAAAAAAATGATTTTGATACTTATAGACATTGTTAATGGAAGACAGTGTAAGGATTGTTCAAATAGATTTTTCTTTGTTCATGCAAGGTCTCATCTTAGGTAACATCATGCTCAATGTCTCCAAGAGAGGATAAGTGCAAAAGAAGTATCACGCTTTTGGATGGAATCAAACCCAATGTCTCCACCAAGAAAAGGACGCATCGCAAGAAGAAAGAAATAACACAATGAAATGTGAGTGGTGATGTATGCCCCCACTTTAAAGCAGTTCCGAGCACCCGTACTATGAGCAATTTCTTTAAAGGAGAAGAAGAGGACACACGAGCTTACTCAGAAAACCCTATGCCAAGTCATATGTTTTTGATAAGCTACATCATGAAAAAGAGAAGTATGTCATATGCGATCCAACTTAAGGCATGCCGTCCACATCCCAAGCTTGCTCTTATGTATTCATGAAAGGTTAACGACTAGCCAAAGAAGGCCACTTCAAGTGACATATGAGGAAAAAGCTATCAAACCCCTTGCCCCCACTTAGTTTAGGACAAAGGTGAGCCGAAATTGTTGATGAGATGTATGCTAGAGTGAAAATCAATAGCAATTAGAGGAATGAGGTGCCCCCATATAGTTGGGAAGCATACCAAACTCCTGGAAATGTTGTATTTTATGACTCAAAGCATTACATTCATTAGTGGAGTGACCATGAACTCTATGATAGGTGTAGAATGAAGTCTTGGAATAACATTTCTTTTGATTTATTAGAGGGACAGAGATCAAGTGATCTTGGAGAAGTCTTGACAAGATAGGATCTTGATCAAGAGGAGAAGGTGGTCTTGTGGTTTGTTTCAAAGATACATCTTGCTTAGTAGTGGATGTCATACTTACACAAGTGTTTCTAGACTCCAAGATTTTATTCTTCCCATTATAGGAAGGTATAAAATCTAATGACTTCAAATCATGAACATTTTGTGAGATGACATTGACATTAGGCGAAGGTTTATTTGCGTGTTGCATCTTTGGTAAAGGATGATGTTTAAGACCACTAGGTGTTAAGGATGATTTAGGAGTGTACTGTGTGAAATTGTTGATGTTGAGTGAAGGCTTGTTGATATTGATCAAACAAGAATAACCAAGACCATGAGTTGTTTATTGTGTGTTAGGCTCTATAGGGTTGTGGATACCTTTTTCTCGAGCACCACATCCTTTTCCACTATATCCCTATTGCTTTATGAGTTCATAACCTTTTCCATAAATCTATTTTATTTCTTTGGAATTAGGTGGTTGTTCATTATTGTGTTCATCAAAGGTTTTTGTGTAGTTTGTGGCTTTGTCTAAAGTGGTTGAGGTGGATGCTTTCGAAAGGTTTGGCCAAATCGTGTGTTGACATGATGGTTGGGTGTGCTTGTTTCTCATCTTTCTTTTGTGTGAATATGTATTTGTCTATAACTGATGGTGTGAATTCTAAGGATCCCTAATCATCACCAAATAATTTAGACATCGATTCCTCATTGTTTTGTTCAATTTCAAGAGGATCTATATTGGATGTTGGAATCAATGTTTTGAGAGGACTTGTAGCTCTTTTTTAAAGGTGCAAGAAACTTCTAGGATTGGGATCTGCTTCCACTTGATAAATGTTATTCTTATAGACATATTTCATTATACAATTAAGGGTTGAAGGAACTACATTCATCTCATGAATCCATGGTTTTCCTAAAATAAGATTGCACGAAAGATCATAAGGCATGACATGAATAGGAGTTTCCAAAGTAACCACCCCAACTATAATAGGAAAAGTGATTACATTGAGTGGTTGCTTTGTTGAATTATCAAATCCTCGAATAGATACAAAATCAAGTATTATTTGTGAACTGCCAACATCTAATCGATCAAGGAGACTCACACTACACACATTAAGGGAAGAACCATTGTCAATGAGAGTGTGCTTTATCCCTATCCTATTGTATCGAGCAATGATCATGAAAGATCTGTTTTGTTTTTGCAACTCTAAAGGAGGGATCTCATGTTGATGGAAAGTAATGTCAAGAATATTTTTGTTGATGAGAGTGGCCACATCATTCAGAGTGGTACCAGGTGGAATTGTGATTTTTTTTAGGTTAGTTTGAAGAATGTTGTTATAATTTGGTGAGTTCTAAAGTAAATCCCAAAGGGAAATCTTTGTAGGAGTATTATTTAATTGTTTAACAAGATCATACTCCTTTGTATGTGGGATGTAACGAGGAGTGCTAGGTGGATTGGGTAAAGGTAAGGAGGGTGGGATTGGTTGTGAGAGTTGCAGATTATTTTGAATGTTATATGTATGAGCAATAGTATCATGACTAGATTGCTGCAACACATTGGTTTTAGGAGGGTAGAGGGCATATCAAGGTTGGTTGGTGAGGTGAAGTTTATGGAAGGTGGGTAAAGAATAAGATGAGGTTTATTTTGAGGTTACCATTTGTGTGAAGGGGGGTACAAAGTAAACTTGGGTTTTTTTTAAGGTGGAGGTTTATGTGAAGGGGGATAAAGGGTAAGTTGAGGTTGAATAATGTTAACATCCCATAACAAGTGAGAGTCTTCATTATCTTTGAAGCGAATGCTATCTTTGTCTTGAGTCATAATATCCTCCCTAGAAGGAGAGTTCTTAGGAGAAAAAAAAACCACATGTTTGTGACAAGTAAGGTTTGGTTCATCCAAAATAAATTCATCGCTACCAAGGGAGTTATTAATGGTTGAATGTGTTTGATTATTGGTAATGGGCAGATTAGGGGAAGAATTTATGCAATCTTTCAGTGTTTGTAATGTCTCATTCTATTGTTCCATATGGTCGACCCTACTAAGAGAGCTTGAAATATGTTCATCTAAGGTTGAAATGTGCAAAGTAGCTTCATCACAATGGGAGAGGCATCAAGAAAAGAAAAAGCATCACATTCTTGTTTTTCAATGATTGGATCCTTTTGATTAAGTATGTATTATTGGATGGTGGAAACATTAGGAAAGGGAGCAAGAAGATTCTCATGATTGTATTTGATTACCTCCCTTTGTGCAATAATGTATTCCAAAAGAGGGGAAGAAAAATAAAGAGGATTGTCATAGGTCTTAAAGATTTGATCATCTAATGTCAACATATCCTCCTCACAAATAAGGTGATTGTTATGACTACTCACAAAGACACTCTCACAAAGAGGGAAGGAGTGGGGAGATGAATCTATGGTCTCATCATTGTTTTGTGTTGTGTGATCATCATGATTACTTAGTGTGATGTACTCTTCTTTAGTAATGTTATTTCTAATAGGAGAGGTAAGAAGAGAGAAACAACTCAGATTGTCACAACTCCCATCAATTGGTTCTTCTAGCACTAAAATATTAGCTTCACAAGTGTGAGAGATAATAGGAGAAGAACAAATGTAAGTGTTATGAGTATCCAAGGTTTCTTTCACTAAACTAACCTCATCCACAAAAGGGGAACTAGGAGAGGGATCTATAATGAACAAACAAAGAGGGGAGAGGACCTCATATTCATATGCTTTTAACAAAAGTTGCTTACAACATGTAATAATATCTAAAAAGAGAACACGCAAGATGAGAACTATAGAATTTTGTAATGAAAACATGATGGAATGACTAAGCTACAATATTGAAAAGTAGCAATGCGAAAGAAAATATGCAAATGACAAATAATGTTTCAAATTTTAAAGGTGACTATTAATTGTTTATGAGATGTAACAAGATAAGAATGCAAAATTGAAATTGAATCCATGCATGAAATGAGCTAATTAAGGCTAGATTTTATGAAATGCATGTTATAGAAATGAAACTAAGTGATATAGGTAGGTTAAGGCACCAAACAAAATATGAACAATAGAGTTATGAGTTTTGTACAATGTTGTTTCAAGGGTCAGAAGGCACTGATTCTCCTAGGGTGGTGAATGAGTCCCAGTATGAACTTTTTTCAGAATTTCCAGAAAATTTTGACTGATTTTGATGGTTTCTAAATGCTATGATGCATACCTAATTGAAAAATGTAGAATTTTAGAGAATGAAAATGAATTTAGATGCCAACAATGCAACCTAAATGCACTTTTTATGAATGCTAAATTTAACACCTAGCATGCAAATGAATCATGCAAACCCTAATGCAAGATATAGCTATGATGATGAAAGGACTCCAAATCAATCAACAAAGCATTCAAAAATCAAGTTCACCAAAATGAACTATAAATTTTTGGTTCCTATGGACTTCTCTTGCACTTCTAGGATTTTTTACCTAAAAGGAGAGAGATAGGGCCCAAAAATGTTAAGGGTTCATTCAAATAATAGTGTGATATGGAAAAAGTATGCAAAATGCCTAGATGTAATGTTTGAATGCAAGAAACTAACAAGATTTATTGACTAATGATTAGAAACTAAAGGAAAACAAGTTGTTTGAAAACACATTGTGTATTGCAAAATCAACTACAAATGAATGGAAAGATGCAACAAAAATGACTCAAACTGAAAATATGCACCTGAAACTTTGATGACAATTAGAAATGACATTTGAATTTTTTTTTTATGATGTTTTGCAGGCCTAGAGGGACTCATTCATCATTTTGGGTGAATCAATCCTAGTTCTAGTAAACTGAGACATGATTTGTTTCTGGCAAAAGGGTGTCAGAAAATGCATAAAACATGAAACTAACCTGGCAGTGGGACTCATTTTCCACCCATTGTGAATGAGTCCACTTTTGAATTTTTGAATATTCAAGAGTGGATTCTGGAGCTTCGGATCTACACTTCAGACTTCTACAGGTGTCTACTTCCGAAACTCTAATTTACGGGTCTTAAAATGAATTCTTGTTGATTCTTTGAATTGTTGAATGAAGATATAACTTTAACAACCATGCAACTTGATCTTCAATGATTTCTAAACTTCCAAAGGATATAAATCTACAAAAAACACAAGACAAGAAGAAGAGATGTTGAATGTTAGGGCATTGGGGTTTGCCTTGGTCAAACCCTATTTAGGTAATTAAACCAAAATGATGAAAGAATAGAATGAAACATGCAATAATGGAACAAATTACCTTTCCATGATGATTGATCTTGAAATTCTGCAACAAAACATGTAGAATATTCCCTTGAATGTCTTAGGAAGCTAATTTGATGACTTGCAATGTGAAAGCCCTAACTTACATGAGAAGATAGATGAATGACTGGTAAAATGAGTTGAGAGATTAAAATGAGGGAGAGAAGATGTAAAATGAGGATAAAAACATCTATTTATACACACTTGTGCCCTAGTAACCCATTCATACCTCATCATAGGCCGACATCAAGTGTTTTTGAATAAAAAATTGAAAGTAAAATTTTATTTTTTTTGAATTTTGAGCCAAGGGGGACTCATTCGCCACCCATGGTGAATGGGTCCCACCTAGGACCTGAAAATATGTGTTAGGAAATATGTTTTATTTAATGTTATTTGTAAAAATAATTTTCAAAAATACACTTAATTAAGTCATATGAGGGCATAAAGGGGTCAAATAAACTATCATAAGAAGGGGATAAATAGTGAAGATGTGCCTAGGAGAGCGTGAAAGTTTGTTACAAGACTCTACAACACTTCAAAATAGGACTTGATGATGAATAAAAAGGTGATTTTTTAGTTAAATTGTAATAAATAGAGTCTAGAAGAATGTAGAAATGTCTTACAACACTTCACAAAACCTTCACAAGACATTATTAAATGTATTTTATTTAGTTTCCAAGGGTCCAAGACCTAGTGTGGATGCATAAAATGCCTCACAACACCTGAATCAAGGCCTCATTAAGTCCAATCAGCATGAATTATTCCCATGTCAAGCAAAGGGTCCTTTTTTCTATGGCACAATATTTATCATAGTCATGGGGGTATGAATTTGATATGGACCTCTTGGGGCTCACCTAGTAGACAACCAACTTCACTAGCCCTTGTGAACATGCATTTTATTTGCATAATGGATAGTGTGTTCCACTTGTAAACCTCTTTTGGACAAAAAACCTAGACCCAGTCCACAACACATTAGACAACCAGTCGAAGCTTGATTTATTGCATTTTTATTTTATTTTTCCTTTTTCCCTTCTCTATCTTTGATGGCGTATGTTTGCGATCTTTTTATGGCTTCATATATTATCCGCAAGTGTGTTCCTTTGTGCCTATGTTGGTTTGTCATAGGATCTTGACCTTGGGGGCTTGGCTATCCTCTTGATTGTTGTCATCTTATCTTACTAGCTTTTGTACATTTGAACCCCTCTAGATTACATGGTTGGCTACTTTAGTGTGAGTTTGAAGCAAGTTCCTCCTCTCACTAAAGTGGGGGCTAAATGTAGTATAGGAAAATGCATACCCTTGCATTTTATCACTTGTTTGGGCTTGCCTTGCTTTGTTTATCCCTATATATGTCTTAATCAGTTCTATTTTGCATCCACAAGCCTAATGAATTATATATTTTTATGGCTAATCCAGAAAAACATCAAAAGGGAAATGATAATTTAATGATTCTGGCTGTGTGTCCCTAATTTTTGGGTTGGTGTCATGTTCCCCAAAATTATATATAAAGTGTCATGAAACAAATATGGACAATATAATCATAGTTATAATTATCCAAAGATAATATGATTACAAAATATAATATATAAAGTTTTTTCTAGATTATATTCATACATTACTAAATGAATATAATAAAATAGTAAATAAAGTAATGAAATGAAAATAATCTAACATATTCATAATTACCATTTAATAATATTACAATTATAATTGTTAATAATAATCAAACCATAGATCGATCCTTCCTAAGTCACTGCTGCAATTGTGTATTGGTGTCTTATTGTGAGTGTATGAGATGATTTCCAAAAGATAAGCATGTGGTCACCACAAGCGATCATTAGAGATATGACTATCACGATGGATGAAGAAACTGGTGTATATTCCTAAAGATGGTAGCATTCCTCTCTGCACTTGAAGTTAGTGATCATCGATGTCCCGTTAAGGGTTGTTGACAGTCAAAAGGTTGTAATTGAAGGATTGTGGTATAATCACCTATCACATATCATCCATGGAGGTCATTCTCTTGGACCCAACGTCGCATATGGTATTATATTCGCATGTTCGGGTATGAAAGAAATGATAATTTAAAGAGCATCAATTCCTTGGATGAAGGCTCCAGTAACCAAGACCGTAACAAAGAACCTATGAAGTAAGCTTATGATTGAATAATTGGATGCTCACCTAGAGTTCACGTTGCCAGCATCTGAAATATATATCGTTCCATGTTATTGAGATTCGATGTGGAAGCCAACAATTTCCATATTTACTTAGACTTTAATATCAAGTCAATATCATATCATGATGAGTTCGAAAGGAATATCTAGAGTGGATCTAAAGGGAGGACGATTTGGATATTATATGGGATTAAATATAAAAAACAACAGTTATACCAAACAAAGGAAACAATAAGATAGCATTATGTGGTGCATTAATAAAGAAAGCAATACCTGAAAAAGGCATCAATTGGAAAAAGACGTGGGCTTTCATGGACAGACATATAAAAGGAGTATGATATGTAAAAGTAAAATCATCGAATGTGTGGTACATGTAAATTTTTTTAAATAAAAGATCAAAGGAGCTCACAAGGAGCAATGATCTAACATTTGAGGAAGTAACGAGATTACAAGGAGAAACACAATCTGAATATCATATGATTTGAATCAAAACCACTAAGACAAAGAAAAGAATATATTCTGAAGGATCCCAGTCAGCAATCTGACATAAAGGAATAAATAGAGGCAGGTTTTGGGAGAAGGACAGCTCACGTTATCAGATGGATACAAAGGTAAGGGACATCTGTTTTCAGTGATTGGTAAGTAGAATATGCCTTAAAGATAGTTGAGGACATTTATATAAGAATATAGGAAAGTAAAGGATGTGCCAATTAGTGGGAT
Source organism: Sequoia sempervirens (assembly GCA_007258455.2). Classification (NCBI taxonomy): domain Eukaryota; kingdom Viridiplantae; phylum Streptophyta; class Pinopsida; order Cupressales; family Cupressaceae; genus Sequoia; species Sequoia sempervirens. Next base: position 160,181,641 of record VDFB02000015.1, on the reverse strand, counting down.
TAATATGAATAATTTATATATATATATATATATATATGTGAATAATAGATAAATTTGATAATGAATATATATATATATATATATATATATATATATATATATATATATAATGATATAGGAAAGAATACATATGCACTACTTGTATTAAAGTAGAGTACATATATACGTATTCATGAATATAATGATATAGGAAAGAATACATATGTACTACTTGTATTAAAGTAGAGTACATATATACGTATTCATATAGAACTAAGATATACATATATATATATATATATAGAGTCAATTAGAAATGATGATATATATTGATTTAGATTATATTTATAAATAGTGTTGCAAATATAGATTTTTGAACCTGATAAGAAATTATGATTCTTTAATATAAGAAGGGAAAACAGATTCTTATTTATTTGATTCATACTAATGATATCTTCTAAGTATTAAGGATAGATGGATCAAAAATTAAGGAATCAGGAGAAGCCTCAGCAGATTAAATCCTAGTAAGGGTAAGTATTGAGAGGTAAGTACCCTCAAACAACTGATATAACATTGAGGTTTATATAATTGAATTCCAGTGGGTTATAGTATAGTACCTAACCCATATCTTATTAGAATCAAAATCAATGAATGTTCTAATCTATGATGATTTGTGAATTCAATAAGATAAATGAATACTATTATGACTTACTACTATGAGAATAGACTTCGGGCCAAAATTATCTTTCTTTGACGCTCGATAAGGATAGGGAGTGTGTGGAGGGAAAGGCAGGCAAATCAATCCAATGTTGGACAGAGCCCAAGATGGGTAATAAACCTTGATGGGTAATAAACCTTGAGGGTGTCCAACTTAAGATCATACACATGCCCTTGGCACAGTAAATCTACCATCCAACGAGGTTAGGAAGATGAATGAAGTGAAGATCTATTCCACTTGGGAGTAAGAAGTCATTCATGATCATAATAATTAATTCCCTAGATGATAATGCATTTATTTGTCTCATTCTTAAAATATGCAAAACTGAAAGGAACTAAACATTAAATTATGTGTTTTATTGTTATTTCATGATGTATATAGGAGTTTAAAGCAATTTACATAAATCAAAATGATGTGTTGGTAAAATAAATCATATCTCCTAACTTGTACTCTTATGTTTTTAGATAAGTTTAACAAGGGGACATTACAAGTGGTTTCAATGCATGTTCCTGCCATCCTGTGTTTACTATGTGTGCCTTACATGTATTCAAGTGCATACTTTGTGATAATTTATGTATATTCAAGTGTATTCAAAAGTTTACTTTGTGACTTATATGAATTATTTGTAACATATGTTCATGTGAATACTTGTGTATTATGTTTATTCGCGTGTATGCTTGATATTCATGTGTATACGGGATGACCTTGGGATGGAAGACAGGAAAACAGTGTAGTATGGGATGCACTGAATCCCCTTCCCCATTGTCTGAGGATATAATTCACTTGATTGTATTAGTATTTGAGTGTATACTCTTTGAATTGTGATTGTATTCGAGTGTATACTCTATGACCTTGCAATAGTATTCAAGTGTATACTCTACGATTGTATTTGTATTTGAGTGTATGCTCTATGATTGTATTTGTATTTGAGTGTATGCTCTACGATTGTATTTGTATTTGAGTGTATACTCTACGATTGTATTTGTATTTCAGTGTATACTCTATGTCTTTGATTGTACTTGAGTGCATACTCTATGACCTTATAATTGTATTCAAGTGTGTACTCTATGATTGTGATTGTACTCGAGAGGATACTTTGTGACTTGTATATGTATTCAAGTGTATACTCCATGACGCATTTGTATAGCTTGTAACCTTGCATTCAAGTGTGTACTTCATGACGATGTATTCAAGTGTGTACTCTATGACCTTATATTTATTGTGACTTGCATTCAAGTGTATACTTTATGAATTACATGTATTCATACGTATGATTTGTGACTTCCTGCACTCGTGCATATACTTCATGATCTTATGATGTTTTGTTTCATTGTATATATAGACGTGCTTAGTATCTTACTTGCACAGTTCATGACTGATGTACTCTAATACATGACTACTCTATTCTCAAATGTATACTTTGTGTTGTGTAATTCATGCCTTATATGCATTTGTTGAGTGTATCTATGATCATTCATATAGCTATTCTCTTCGTGTATGATTGTTTTGTGCTTCGTGTATATTCAAATGAATTCTTCATATTGTGTATCTCCCATTGGTTGAATTCATGATATGCTTATATTCCATGCATAGAAGTAAAATCAAAGTGCACTTGAATGCTCTACATATTCATGTCTTATGTGATAACTAAACACTTCTCAATCCATGTGTGTAATTCCTATATGTATGCTTCATATGTGGTAATATGAATACTTCATGCTTCATCCACTTTGTAATTGACATGTGTCCTCATGTTTGAATTCCTATATGTATGTTGTGTTATGATCTCCATATCTCATAGGCATTCATGCATATAATCTTTCCAACGTGTATTGCAATGCCTTGCATATCCCTCCATGTATTTCAATGACTTGTAAGTAATTTTATCTATCCTCATGTGAATGATTCATGCTCATAGGTATAATTCATGACACCACAGAGTTGTGTACTACTGCTTACAATGAATGTCTTACAAAGACTTTATGTTTACACTCCATGTTTATGTTTCATGAGTTTATGACATGCTTCAGTTCTTCTATATAGTTAGATGCTTGCCTAAATGTCTTAAATTTTTTCAACATATTTACTCGATGAATACTCCTCATGTATACCGATGTTTGATTATGTCTCAAGGGTATTTGAATGCAATTCAAGACCCTCGTGTAGGGATGTTTATGATACTTTCCTTTTGTATTCAAGTTTATAATCTATGCCTTGAGTGATTGTTTCATGTCTTATGTGTACATTATTAAGTATATTATATGATTATGATTCATACCCTAAGTTTATTCAAATATGAATGCATTCAAGTGTATACCGCATGATCTATGTGCACTCAAATATATCAAAGTGCCTCTATGACTTCTGTGTATACTTTGTGGCTTACTTTATGAACTATGTGTGATCATGTGGATACTCTGTGATTGGTATTCATGTGTCTTACTTGTATTCATGTCTTGTGACTCGCATATGACCATATGTATATTAGAAACCAAGATAAAAAATGCAAACCAGAAAATACCTTCCACAAGAGAAAAACAAAAAAAGTAAGAGAAATTTGCATTAAGATGTGCAAATGAACTATATTTAGAAATTGAGAAAATACAAGGGATGAATTGATTTGTAAAAGAAATGTATACATAACCCTAAAGGTAAAACCTAATGTTGACCTAAAATCAGCTCAACTAAATAAAGCTTACTTATTAATTAAGTAAACTAATTATTACCTAAGTAAATTTAACAAAGTGTATTTAAATAATTAATTACACCCACACCCCCCCTTAAGTGCAACTTAGGGAGACTAAAAAATCATGCACCTAATGCTAGGATGAATGCATGAATGGGTCCTGGATACAAGGCTATGTTAGGTACCCATGTACAAATGCAATGAAAGTAAAAGAGGAGGAAACCCAGTGGGACAAACCCCCCCTCAATGAGACGACCTGCTATAAAGAAGCATTGGAAGAACACTGGTGGAGTAACACTAGAATCTTGAATGTGGAAAGAAAGGAAATATACCTATGTTTACAAGAAACCATATGAGTGTCACTAAAGGACTCAGGTGTAATCATGATAATGCAATAGCAGACCCGATGCCAAGGAACACTGGAAAACTCACAAAATGGAATAACCCTATAATCTATGAAGCAATAGTGGATGAATAAATGATTCCCCCCATAAGAGGGAATGATTTGATGAAAGAATCTGGAAGCTATTTCTATCTCAATGTCGATGCCAAACTGTGACTAAAACTGATCCATAGGAGCAAGTACCATGAAGATTCTGGAACATTAGCCATAAAATGAATGGCCCTCAAACTGATATGTGACCCGATGTGAATTTGATACGATTCAAGATCATTAACCATAGCTTTTCAATTTGAGATGTGAACCGATGCGAACCAAAATGTGTCAAGCTATGAGCAAGATGTGGCCAAAAGAAACTATAGAATCCAGATACAATTCACATGAGTTTTCATCAATATGAAGATGAGATCTAAGTGCATGCAATGCAACTACACTCTAATCAAATTATTATGCAAGAAGCCTCCTTGATGGAACTTTATTTAAGTTCATTTATTACAATACCCCATGATTGTAAAAGGAGAACATGAAAAACATGCATAAATTAAAGAGAAAATGCAAACCTAGTGCATGAAGAAAAAAGAGTGCATGCACAAACCAATGTTCACATCTACCTCCATAATAAAATTGACCTTAGATTTGTGTAGAAGACTAAATTAGATTTTCGGTGCTACTTGAATCGCGAAAAATGGATAACCGAGGCAAAAGATATACCCTCTAAAGTGAAAACTGCTTTATCTGACTTTAGAGGCCTGAAAAATAAAACTGGAGCAAAATATGAAAAAAAAACCTTCACCACTAGATCGATCTCAAAACCAGCTTTCTAACAGTATCTTGTTTGTGAAAAATGGACACCATACGCAAAAGTTACACCCGATTTAGTAAAAGTGTTCCAAATTTTCCCAATAAGGTCTGCAAGCAGCCTTGGGGGCTAAAAAAATCGGCCCCTAGTCCTATGCACGACCAGGGGGCTAGCAGGTAGAGGGCTGGGGTGGAGCCCCTAGTCACCCATGTGACCACAACTAGAGCTAAGGGGGCCGAGGGTTGGGTGCTTAGTGCCTAGTCCTCTACATGATCAGAGGTGGGTGCTTAAGGAAATACTTATAATTACAGAGGTAAGCTCAGGTTTTTTTGGGTGTGTTCTATGTATTACATGTTTCTATACAATGTACTCTTATAATGACTTTATAGAATGATATCGGTCAAAACTAGTTGGTTATTTCTTGTGCTACTTGGTTGAGCTCCTTGGTTGTCTACTTAAATTTCTAAATCATGTGCAGTTCATTATTGTGTTTACAATATGTATAAAAAGTAAGACCATGCCATTGTAGTCGATCAAAGTGCCTCCTGAGATGGGGAGTGTGACTCCTAGTAAAAAGGTGTTTTAATTGTGATTGCTTGAGGGCAAGAAATCTTGGGAGGGAAGGACTATCATGTTCCCTGAAATTGTATATAAAGTATCGTGAAACAAATATGGGCAATATAATCATAGTTATAATTATCCAAAGATAATATGATTACAAAATATAATATATAAAGCCTTTTTCTGATTATATTCATGTTACTAAATGAATATAATAAAATAGTAAATAAAGTAATGAAATGAATATAATCTAGCATATTCATAATTACCAAGTAATAATATTACAATTATAATTGTTAATAATAATCAAACCTTAGATCGATCCTTCCTAAGTCACTGTTGCAATTGTGTATCAGTGTCTTATTGTGAGTGTATGAGATGATTTCCAAAAGATAAGCACGCGGTCACCAGAAGTGATCATCAGAGATATGACTATAATGATGGATGAAGAAACTGGTGTATATTCCTAAAGACGGTAGCATTCCTCTCTGCACTCGAAGTTAGTGGTCATCGATATCCTGTTAAGGGTTGTTGACAGTCAAAAGCTTGTGATTGAAGGATTGCGGTATAATCACCTGCCATATATCATCCATGGAAGTCATTCTCTTGGACCCACCGCATATGGTATTATATGGACATGTTCGGGGATGAAACAGATGATAATTTAAAGAGCATCAATCCTTGGATGAAGGCTCCAGTAACCAAGACCGTAACAATGAAGCTACGAAGTAAGCTGATGATTAAAGAATTGGATGCTCACCTGGAGTTCACGTCACCAACATCTGAAATATATATCGTTCCATGTTATTGAGATTCAATTTGGAAGCCAACAATTTCCATATTTACTTAGACTTTAATATAAAGTCAATATAATATAATGATGAGTTCGAAGGGAATATCTAGTGTGGATCTAAAGGGAGGACGATATCGATATTATATGGGATTAAATATAAAAAACAACAGTTATAGAAAACAAAGGCAACAATAAGATAGCATTAAGCAGTGCATTAATAAAGAAAGCAATACTTGAAAAAGGCATCGATTGGAAAAATACAAGGGTAAAGGATACCCCCTTTCATGGAGAGGCATGTAAAAGGAGTATGATATGTACAAGAAAAATCATCGAATGTGTGGCAGATATAAAACATTTTAAATAACAGATCAAAGGATCTCACAAGGAGAAATGATCTACCATTTGAGGAAGTAACAAGATTACAAGGAGAAACACAATCTGAATATCATATGATTTGAATCAAACCCACTAAGACATAAAGAAAAGAATATGTTCTGAAGGATCCCAGTTAACAATTTGACATAAAGGAATAAACAGAGGCAGGTTTTGGGAGAAGGACAAATCACATTATTAGATGGATACAAAGGTAAGGGACGTTTGTTTTCAGTGATTGGTAAGTAGAATATGCCTTAAAGAAAGCTGAGGACATTTATACAATATAGGAAAGTAAAGGATGTGCCAATTAGTGGGACTAATATGAATACTTAATATATATATGTGATTAATATATATATGTGAATAATAGATAAATTTGATAATAAATATATATATATATATATATAGGTATGAATAATGATATAGTAAAGAATACATATTCACTACTTGCATTAAAGTAGAGTACATATATACGTATTCATATAGAATTAAGATATATATATAAAGAGTCAATAAATGATGATATATACTTATTGAGATTATATTTATAAACGGTTGTGCAAATATAGATTTTTGAACTTGATAAGCAATTATGATTCTTTAATATAAGAAGGGAAAACAAATTCTTATTTATTTGATTCATACTAATGATATCTTCTAAGTATTAAGGATAGATGGATCAAAAATTAAGGAATTAGGAGAAACCTCAGTAGATTAAATCCTAGTAAGGGTAAGTATTGAGAGGTAAGTACCCTCAAACAACTGATATAACATTTAGGTTTATATAATCGAATTCCGGTGGGTTACAGTATAGTACCTAATCCATATTTTATTAGAATCAAAATTAGTGAATGTTCTAATATGTGATTATTTGTGAATTCAATAAGATAAATGAATACTATTATGACTTACTACTATGATAATAGACTTCGAGCCAAAATTTCCTTTCGCTAACGCTTGATAAGGATAGGGAGTGTGTGGAGGGAAATGTAGGTAAATCGATCCAATGTTGGACGGAGCCCAAGACAGGTAATAAACCTTGAGGGGGTCCAACTCAAGATCATGCACGAGCCCTTAGCATAGTAAATCTACCATCCAACGAGGTTATGAAGAGGAATGAGGTGAAGAACTATTCCACTTGGGAGTAAGAAGTCATTCATGATCATAATAGTTAATGCCCTAGATGATACTGCATTTATTTGTCTCCTTAAAATATGCAAAACTGAAAAGAACTAAACATTAAATTATGTGTTATATTGTTATTTCATGATGTATATAGGACTTTAAGGAAATTTACATAAATAAAAATGATGTGGTTGTAAAATAAATCATATTTCCTAACTTGTACTTGTATGTTTTTAGATAAGTTTAATAAGGGGACATTACAAGTGGTATTAGAGCATGTTCCTTCCATCTTGTGTATACTATGTGTGCCTTACTGTTGGAATGAAGCAACACCGAGAGGGGGGGTGAATCAGTGTTGTGCAATTTTTGTCTTTATTAATACGTTCTCTCAAGTGCTTATAACATTCAATCAATACAAATATGCATGAACATGAAACAATCAGCCACAACATCATAACACAAGGATTTTTATGTAGAAACCTTATTAGGGGAAAAACCACGGTAGAGGTTAATCCACAATTTGAGTACTCAAAATATAAGTGTTTTACAAAATGGGAATGCACTTGCATTCAGGTAGACTGCTTAGAGCTCACTGCTCAAAATAAGGAAGGCTCACTTCCTTAAAAAAGATTTGGATTACATAAAAATGTTGAACTGAGAGGATAGCATCTAAAAATGCCTGATTACAATTCTTGTTAGGCTCATAGATCAGATTCTGGACCTTCTATCTAATTTTGCACTTTTCTTTGCTTTGCCCGAATTTGCTTCACAAAAATCCTCTTCTGTACAAGAGAAAATCACTCATCTTCTCTTTTGATATTCACATACACACCAACACATATCGAACACTCACACATACTCATCAAAATGAATTAACCGATCTCATATATATATCTGCTACCAAGAATTCAATCACCCTATATTGACTTCAATAAAATAGAAAATATTTAACAATTGTTGGCTCAAATCATGAATAAAATTTAATGTGCATCCACCAAAGTCAGCTATAGCATAGATAGGACCCAACAAAAAATCTCCAACATGAAAATATTCCAAAAAATTTCACCTTAAACATCTGCAACACTCCACATTCACTTAGTCGGCCTTCTAGCATTGAAGAACATAAAATCGAATGACCAAATCTCCTAACTCGTACACCGATTGATGCGATAGCAAAAAAATTGAGAGTAAGACATTTCATATACCCAAAGACCTTCCTTGAGATCCACAACCAAAATTGATAACGTAGTAATGCAAACCACTTGACAGATTCAACTTCAATTGGATACCCTGTTCTTTACTCTGTTTTCCGGTATGACCAGATACTAAAGTGCAGACTAGATCAATGAACTAGGTTTCCATCAATGACAACACTAGAAGCCATATACCAACAATCTTCCCCTTTGGCATTGATGGCAACACTTAGTGAAAAATGACTGTGTCAGAACCTTCAAAACTTCAAAAAGTCATAGCTGACAAAACTCCCCCTAAGTTTGATAAGGAAATTTTCATAAGTTATTTTTCTCCCCTTATGAAGTGTAAAAAACTTACTTATGCGAAAAAATGATTCAAAACCTTGAAGAAATACAACCGCGATTAGAAGATTATTTTGTACTTTTCCTTCATCTCTGGAAGAAACTTCTTCAATGCTTCGATGACAATCGTGGTGATTATGATCATGATATTTTTTTCAGATGTCTGGTTGATAATGTTAATGAGGAATTCTAGAATGGTGAATGCTGCTTTGAATACTCCTCCTTTCCTTAGTATCTCAATTAATTGTTCCAACCTGCATTTGGTTAAGTCCTTTACTTTCCAAATGGTGTCAACAATCCTATTCTTGGTGTTCTGAACACTTGTATGGTCTAACTGTAATTCTTGAATCCTTTTCTTGATTGCACCATCATGATCCTGAGACATGTTAAATATTTATCCAATATTGTTTAGTTCTGTTTCAATTTGTTCCAGCTTCTCTTTGTACTTGATGATTGCATGAGGCCATCAAAGACAATAGTTGTAAATGTTGGTTTTTGTGCTTATCTGTTGCCTTAGTTGATTCATGCACATTTTTAGCTTAGTAAGTGACAATCTGTACTGCTTCTTCAGATGTAGGATGACTTCTTCTTCTTCCTTGTTCTAAGACTTAGAGTCCATGATTTGCTTGATGCATTCAATCATCTCTTCTGGAAACTTATTCTGCAAACTCTCCAATTTGATGTGATTAACTGCACAAGATGAGCACTTAGTACACTTAAGATCATTTCTTTCTCATATGAAGGTCTCATAAACCATTTGTTCCCAATTTTCTACATTCCATCTTTCTCATGAATAAGTTGCATTAGCTCTTCTTTGGTTAGATCACCTTCTCCTTCACTTCCTTCTTCCATTGCCTTTTCTTGTTCTGGTTCAGCTGTTCCTAGTTCTTTTCCTAGGGTGTCCTCAGTTTCCTTATCAGATTCCTCATCTGGTATGTCCACAATCACTTGTTCTTTTCCTTTCCCTTCAACTTTTGGAGTCTTGCATGTTGGTGGAGTAGAGACAACAATTTATTTTTCTCTTTCATTCTTTCTCTCTACCTCACCGGAGGAGGAACCAAGTTCAAGTGCTTTTATCGGAATGGAAATACCAGTTGACCCAAACTTCCTTAGCAAACCCTTAAAGAAACTTTCATATACTTGATCATAGTTTTCCAAATTGTTAGAGTATATGTAAATCTGCTTGCAAACTAGTTCACTCTCTTCCCATATTACATTGTTGTTTAGATGCAAGCAATTCAAAAAATACATCACAAGGCATATAACAAGAGTACCAAACTTGAAAGGGTAGTTTGTCTCCTTTGTTAATTGCATGTTCTCCATTAGTTTATCTTCCTGTAGACACTTAAAAATGACCTAGGTCTACAAGCTCTATTTTTTACCACTTTCGTCCTAGCATAATTATGACATTTAATTATGTCCTTGGTCCACATTCGACTATTGATTAAATAATTCATAATTATTTAATTAATTCATGTCCTTTTATTTTTCACGATTATCAAATAAATAAATTTTATTTATTTATTAAATACGTCATTAATTGTCTAAGTCTTCCCCTAATTAAATAAATTTCTTAATTTATTTAATTACCTTTCTTCATTCATTTTTTCCTGATTATGAAATAAATAAATTTTATTTATTTATTTAATATGTCACTAATTGTCATAATTAAATGAATTGATTAATTTATTTAATTATTGATCATATCTGCTAAATTAAATAATTATCTTTAATTATTTAATTGACAAAATTAACATTTCCCTCATTTTAAATAAATGAGATTATTTAAAATGATATCACATTCTTAACTGACAGTTCATTTTAGTAAATAATCTGAAAATCGATTATTTATTATCTCACAAAATCCATATTTTGAATTAATTTAATTCAAAATGGTAATATTCCTCCAAAAATCAAGTAATCGGGCAGATTCTTGATTTTTCAAATTTGATCTTCAGTTCAACTCTTATCTTCTTGATTTTCGAAAATCTTTATTTTCAAATTAATTATCTCATTTATTCTCCACCGCTGATTCGATCTTCTTAGATGACATCTCGACACTCGTTTAAGGATTTTTCCCTAACCCTGATTATGGATTATCAGATTTAATCTCGTCCTCTGATTTTAGGTGTATGTCAAAAGTCGATCTCGTCCGTCCATTCAAGATGGAATTTTCTATAATATGTTATTTTTCTCTCTTTTTTAGATGAGACACTTAGATTTTATTATTCTAGCGCATTAATATTAGTGTTATTTAGTATTTGAGAATCATTTTGTCATAGGCATAGGCATAGGAATTTATTTTAAATCCTTCCAAACTTGCATAGGACAATGTCATAGTCGAAATTCTCACACACTCAATCTGAGGGCGTCAATCATATGCTGCAAGCTAGGAGGTGCTATGGAGGTAATCATGGAAGATTCGAAGAACAGGTATAATCGTTCTTGCTTATAATCTCCTTCAAGTACTCGATAGTTCTTTGGGTTTAGTATTTATTGATTTTCTAACCTCTAATCTAACCTAAATTTAACCCTTAGATACATTGGTGAACCCAATGTGAACTATTTTATGTTTTCCATACGTTCTTTTTTCTGTTTTCTGTTGTTTTTGTAGGTACAGGTATAGACGTACTGCATTTGCATTTTCCCGAGCCACATCTGATGCGTCATGATGCATTTGAGGGCCTCAATGATGCAATAGCTCTTACATGATGCATTCAAGGTACAAAACACCGTATACGACAAAAGCGTGACACATTTGTCTGTCAAACCGTGATGCATTCGATCTTTCGTGACGCATTCGCTTGGTGAATTTTCTTTTCAATGGCTTTAGGGTTTTTGTCTTTTTTTTTGTTTGCTGTCTGTTTCTATTTTTTGTTTTTTTGTTTTTTGTATTACTAATCAGGGTTTGTAGCATGTGGCGTTAGAGTTTTTTGTGGGTCAAAGGCATATAGTCAAACTACTAACATAGTGTTGTAGGTTTGAATGTCGAAGACTGAACACTAAAACATTGTGCCTATCTTTTTCTTAGATTAGTACACATTTCATTTTAGTGCAATTAAAATGAACTTGTGTTTCTACTTTGTCTGAATGTGTTTGCAAAATGGTAGGTGATTATGCTCTCACCTTGTGAAAAATTGGTGATAAAAAATTAGACTCATTTTTATGTGTTATTACCCTTACGACTTAGTAATCGAAGTATCCTCTCCCCTTGCGCTTTCAAGTGATCCTGGGTGTAAGAGAAATAGTTACTAACTCTAGAACTTGGGCCTGTTCTGGTGGGAAAAAGTACTCACCCCAGGACGACTCAGACCGGTAGCACCCTAACACCGAGGGACTTCTAGCCGGTATATAAAAGTGGATTCTTGGGGAAAGCCCAAGAATCACGCGTGTGGTTCTGACGAGATGGATCCAAAAGGGGACTCTCACTACATGGATCATGCCCTACGAACATAATGCCCGTACTAAACACCTTTTGTTTTAGATTCCAACCTTTTTTGGTCGTTGCTTGATATAGTGCAGGGTATAGTATCATGCCCAAAGACACTCACTACTGATCCCCTTGAGTAGAGATAGCAATTATTGGGAAGTCACTACCCAAGAATCCGAATTTGGTGTGCTCAAATGACGTTAATGAGCCGTGGAGGGGAGCCAATACCACCAAAATTCTAAGCTATCCGCTCTCAAGAAGGAAAGGTGTTTAACACCAATCCGGGGTATATCGGTGGGCTATATCAAGTATACAAACCCTTGGAATATTGGCCTTTTAGGATTGTACTTGTCTTATGTGTGCTTTCTTACATTCAAAACATTGTGCTTGTCAAGTGCTTGCTGGATTTCTCAAACATTATTCACCACATTTACATTTCTGGACAAAACATTCACCATTAGATAGATCAAATTTTCCCTAAATACGTCAAGAAACTCAATTTTAATAAACTGTGTCGCATCTATTGAACTGCATCTGAAAATATTGAGACACAATCGCACTGTGAAACCGCATCTGATCTCTAAAATACCGCATCTTTATGTGTCACGATGCATCTGAACCTCACAGAGCCACATCTGCAAAACTAAGTCATACTTGTCAGTGCCAGAGCCGCAGTCGCTCAAACCAAACCACATTCGAGACACTATGACGCATTCAAGGCCTCAAACGACGCATTTTCCTGTCACAAGTAAAACACTCATACAAAGTCAAATCTGAAGCTAAACTTTGTCAATCTTTTGGTAAACACTCTTTCCATAAGGATTCTATTAGAAACCAACTTTGAAATTGCTCAAAACTTTTGACCATTAGTTTTCATTCTTGACCATAGGTTTCATCCTTCATTTTTTTAGTTGCATACATTAGGCATTAGCTTGTCCCTAGGTTTTAATACTTGCATACTTTGGATTAGGAAAATTTCAGCACAATTTGCAATGTCATTGCTTCTAAAACTAGGTTATCTTGGACTTAATCATCATTCCCTTTTTCATTCATTGTCCCTTTTTTGAGATTTTCCAACTCAAAAGTCTAGTTAGGAAAACTCACTAGTCATTTTGACCTTGTCATCTTGTCATTTTCAACAATTCCTTTAGTAACCGAGATCAAAAACAAAGATTGAGCTTAGAAGTGCTTAGGTATTCCTTTTCTCAAATTGCATTCTAAGTTTAGACATTGCATATTTTATACCCAAAAATCCAAAAATATTATTCATCTTAGTTGTCATTTTGAACCTAGACCTTGCATAGTGTCATCATTACATTTAGTTGTCATTTTCATTTGAGCAATATGATTTTATGGTGGAAACTAGATTCCAAAAATAGAAACAAAAAATGGAAAACTTTGGACAAGACTCCACTTCCAATGTCAACAATCACACGTATGACCCAAATTGGACTTTTGATGATCCATTTTCCAACACGAATAATCAACCTCCCACGACAATACCATCCTCATCAAATAGTCCCTTTGAACCATTCTTACGTAAGGATGTATACGGACAAATACTTGAGGAAAACCTAGAGGTGGTAGCACAAGATCCAGAGGACTCTCAATTCGTGGAACAAATGGTCCAATATGACAGAGACAAATATTTGGCCATACTCTTAAGTCAAGGAGCTAAGTTACCCCATGGATTCGACATTAACACATTGAGATCAACACATCCATACCCTAATGTCAACAACGCGCATAACATGTCAAATAGTGGTCAACCTCCAAACACTATGAGCAATACTTTCTTTGACACTACAATGACCGTGCATGCTACCTCCAACTTTCCAAACACCTACAACTCAATAAATGCTACATCCATTGGAGGATTGCAATCTGTCATAGTGCCCACAATATCCACAACACTGTCACAATCGGTTGGAACCACCTTTGGCTCCTCGACAATGTGGGCAAGTTATTCCAATCCTCTCTTTACCACTATGGTAAATGCCATGGGGGAATCGTCAAGTCATACCAACCCCCCCTTGATAGCTACATCTAGTACCATGAGTACACCTTCGACATATCCTCTCATTGGTATCTCACAAAATCCTTTGGGTGGGGGTAAACAACGTATATTTATTCAAGGACAACAACAAAATGTTAAAATGTCAACACAGTTCAATACCATCAAATCCCAAGGACAAAATATGACCATTCCCCTTGTCCAAACCCAACAATTTGGACAAGGTAGTCAAAACACACAACCCATGGCATCACTAGCACATCACAATGTTCATGGTCACCATATTCCCAAAATATCAACACAAATGGCTGGGGGACACATCCCAACATACTCATCCCACATCCATACTCACCAACATACCCCCAATCCAAATTTTCAATACCAACAACACGCCAATCTGAACACATCATACATGTCACAACAATCCATACCTTCACAATATAAAAATATCCATGCACATCAAACAAGAACCTATGGTGTACCAATTAATCCTATGTATGGGACCACAAATGACCCTATAATCGATGCCTTACAAGAAAAACTGATGGGTCTAGAGAAGACCATAGAAAACATACAAATATCTGGCAAGAAATCAGAAGTGTCATATGATCTAAACGTATATCCTTTCGGCATCAACTTATACATGCCACCATTTCCTCCAGGATATGTGTCACCTAATTTTACAAAATATAGAGGAAAGACAAACCCCATCGCACATGTCTGCGAATTTGCAACCAACTGTATGGACGTCGCCTATGAAAAAATGTACTTGATGAGACTATTTTCTAAAAGTCTCACAGGTCCTGCCCTTGAATGGTTTTCCACTCAAAAGGATATCCAAACATGGGATGAGCTTAAACAAAAATTCATAAAAAATTACGCGTACAACATTGACATGGACGCCTCTATTACTAGCTTGTGCAATCTCATGCAAGAGGATGTCGGTGAGACATTCATCCCATTTTTTCAAAAATGGAGAATTATAGCTAGTCAGTGTCACATCGACATACCCAAAAAGGAAAAGGTGGACATGTACATTCAAACACTTTTGGCCCCCCTAAAATATGCATTGCAAGTGCATTGTTGCATAACCTTCACGGACCTAGTCAAAAAAGGTATCCAAATTGAGAAATCCCTTATCGCAAAGGGAGAACTAAGATATGGTCCTAAAAACACAAATGCCAATCCTCCCACTGACAAAAATAGATACTGGGTCAAAAATAAACACGTTACAAATGATGGTGTTGTTGACACCAAGGCTGCAAACACTATGGGTCATGTATTGGCTCTAAAAGGGGTTCAACTGCAAAACAAACCAACAACGATAATGACACCCCCTACTAATGTCCCTTCAAACAACCAAAGCGGCCAAAACAATCAAGGACAATACTGTCAGATGAGAAAATTCCCCAGGGGTTGCACATACACTCCCTTGGGTGAGCCCATTGAAGAAGTCCTCAAGAAATGCCTCCAGAATGGTGTCATCACACTTCAAGAACCAAAACCATATGACCCAGGGCAATTCAAACTAGCATGGTGGGACGATAATGCATTTTGTGATTATCATTGGGAAAAAGGACATGAAACTTCTACCTGTCAACAATTGAAAAAACCTAGTGCAAGACCTTATCGAGAATCATATCATTGAGGTAGGTGGACAACAATTTGCCTCTAATTCCGATCATACCATTCATAAGAACCCACTACAGGAACATGGTTCTAATAATGCTTCCACGTCAGGTCCACAAATAAACAATAATCAAGCCAATTTCGCCCAAGCCAAGTATGACTATTCGAGCGGAACCACTATACACAATGTCCGAACTGACGATGAATATATCAACAACATCATGGTTAAGAGAGCACCCCAGTGCAATGCTACTACTCGAAGTGGCAAGTTCACCATAGCTGGTTCGCCTCCCGCTAGGCAACCCAAAATCACCATACCTGGCCCATCTCCTAAACATTCGAAACCCATCTCGACCAGAAAACAGTGGCGACCAAAGAGTCAGTTCAACCTTATCGACTAGCTTGGAAAAAATCTCGCACAAATTTCTATACTTGAGTTGCTTCGCATCTCTCCCACACATAAAGCTATACTAGATAAAACCCTGCAAGAGTCGTCGGTCCCCAAGGATATCGATGTCAATCAATTTGAGACCATGGTGGGATACCTCACTACGCCTCACCACATCACCTTTTGTGATCAAGACTACTCGTCACCTAAGACCAACCATAACGATGCATTGCAAATTGAAACTTTGGTCCATAAGCACAAGGTTAGCAGAGTTTTAGTAGATGGCGGAGCAGGATTGAATATATGCTCCTTGAAACTGGTTAAGGCTCTAGGATTTTCTGATGCATTCGTAGACCCTACAAAGAGTATAGTGATCAAAGCATATGATGATGAAGAACACTCTTCACGAGGTGTTATTTCTCTTCCTATCAGAGTGGGACTAGTCATTATGGATACAACTTGCCAGGTCTTGGATCTAGAATTACCTTACAACATCTTGCTTGGTCACCATGGATTCATTCTTTAAAATCCTTTCCATCCACATATCACCAATGCTTAAAATTCCCATTTGATGACACATAAATCACTATATATGGCAACCCTGACCCTTTTCAATATTGTACCAACCTAAGGGGTATTTCTGAAAACTGAGTGCCTATCAATCAAGAGGCTTCTGGCCCCTCATCTTCCAAATACATTGATCCATCCACACTCGCATCATCTTCCACATCCACTCCGTCCACGTCTTCTCCCACACCAGCGCCATCTTCCGCAAACCCTAAGGTTGAACCCACTATCAAGATCCAGGACCTTGGCTATGGATAATTCAAACTACATACAACATATAGCATCACAATGATACCCAAGTTGCCAAAGGTCTATGGCCGGCCATGTTTTAGAATGGAACCCAAAGAAACTTTTAAAGTTCCACCAAAAATAGTTTTCATCAAATGGGGAGACATGAGTAATGAGGACCTTGCTGATATCACACGATGGCTCTATAAAGATATTTTTGCACTACCTCCATTACCAGTTAAGAAATATGGCAAGGGATATGACATAATGAAGGCTAAGGTCTACGATGGCACTGGTGGCCTAGGAAAAAATAAAACTAGACGAAGAGAGCCCATAGAATCTTTCAAAATACCAAAGTATCTTGGATTAGGGTTTGGATCGCCTGACAATGACGATCAACGTACCATTGGAATTTCGAGTGAGCGAGTGCATGCTTTGGAAAGTGTCGAGACTGCTAAGGAAAACCTCACTGAAACTGACTCCCTAGAGTGGGAATTTGGCTCAGAACGATCCTTCAATGACTGTTGCCTCAATGATTTGTTTTTCGAAACGGGGGAACTGACCTCTGAACAAAGCTTTTGGAAAACATTTAAAATTGATCAGGCACCAAATAGTCAAATTCCCCTTACCACTCCCCACGACATACAAGACCCACCATCTGAATCCCTTCAGTCCAATCGATCTGAAGTACCAGACGACACTGACAACCATGACTCTAAGTCCTTCACCCCTTATTTTGACAATGAATATGAGACTAGTGAAAGGGAATATTGGATAGAGTTCGATGTGGAATTGGATGATAATAATCTCATCTACA
The DNA here is from genome assembly GCA_007258455.2 of Sequoia sempervirens. NCBI lineage: Eukaryota > Viridiplantae > Streptophyta > Pinopsida > Cupressales > Cupressaceae > Sequoia > Sequoia sempervirens. The sequence goes on along the minus strand of VDFB02000015.1, from coordinate 160,163,597 downwards.
ATATCATTGAATCCATGTACATGCTTTCTTCATCCTCCCCTCAATTCACCAACACTGACAATGGCATTTCTCTAGTTTATCCTCAACTAGTCGATTGGGACCAACAAGGCCCGCTAGTCGTGGACACCTTTCAGAATGATGAGGCAATTGCAGAGTTTATGGGATTACGTGAGGGCATACCCAGTGGTGATCACAAGTCAGGATTCACCATTGAATTAGATTGTACAGCCTACTTCAGCGAGACTGCTCCATCCTCCAGTGGAAAAATTAAAAATAAAAATAAAGGGTATGTGCAGGATCATGATGGGCCAAAAAGTGGCAATATGATGGGTATGTGGCTGACGACTATTTTTTTACCCAAAATTAATGAAACGAAAAGGGTTTTTAAAGGATATTCTCAGCTTTCCGCCGATATAAATTATGCTTTACTTTGAATTTAATAAGTAATTATTATTTATTTTCTATTCAAATTATGACTACAGTCCTGATTGATAGGCTGATTGAAAAACATCTATAGCTTTCAAACAGTATCACATTTTTTGAAACCAAAACATGCATCACATACTATAGGATTAAAAAAATAAAAATTGAATTTCATGAAGTTTTGACCAAGTTAAGGTGGTCAAACATACGATTTTTTATATTTTAAAAATAATTGTAATAAAAAATTCATAATAAATTATTTACTTGGAAAAAAATTACAAAAAATGTGCATCACATTGGGGCATGAGTCCTCTACTTGTCTCTAAAATCTTATAAAAAAAATTATCATTAATTGTGGTTAGGGTGGTCAGACAAACACCTAATTCTTATTTTTTCCTTGAAATTTAAGTACCACTGCATTGAAATTTCAAATTTTCACCAAATAGATTTTTTTTTTAAACAAACCTAGTAGTTTAGAAACTAAATTCAATTTTCTACAGATTCCATTCTTACATATTTTTGAAATAATATAGATAACTTATTCAAATTTTTGTAAACGTCAAGTTGCCTAACTCTGATTTTTCTAAATTTTTTGCCACTTAAGGGCCTATTTTTTCTATGATGATCCTACACATACCCTAAACTAAAAAATGAAACGTCTTTAGGTGAAAACTGAAAGGCACCTTCTGACGACAAAAAAAGTAAAAACAAAGGACGTATCTGCGAGTGAAAACCTCTCTGAGGTGCCCAAAGATGGAGGACTGGACTTTCTTCCTATACAACAAGAGAAATCAGCTATGCTTATAGAAGACACCATAGACGACAACATAGCAACTGCAGAAGATCCCAAAATGGTCCTCTTTGCGGCATCGCTAACTAAGGAAGAGAGACTGAAATTTCATAAAATTTTTGTAGAACATAAATTCAACTTTGCATGGTCCTATGTTGACATGTCAGGATTAGACCCAGAACTGGTTTTGCACCATCTGCTACTACTGCCTAATGCCAAACCAGTTAAATAGAAGTTATGCAAAATGCATCCTCAGGTCACTCTATTGGTCAAGGCTAAGTTGAAGAAACTTCTAGACACTGGATCCATACGGTCTATTGATTATGTTGAATGGATATCTAACCTGGTGCCAATAACAAAGCCAAATGGGATGATTCACGTCTGTACAGATTTTAGAGACCTAAATAAGGCATGCCCAAAAGATGACTTTCCTTTACCAAATATTGATATCATAGTTGACCTCACAGCAGGATATGAGATGTTGTCCCTCATGGATGGTTTCTCTGGCTATAATTAGATTTTCATTGCCCCTGAAGACCAGCACAAAATGACATTTACTTGCCCATGGGGTACATACTGTTGGAATGTCATGCCATTCGGTCTCAAAAATGCAAGTGCCACATATCAGAGGGCTATGACCACAATCTTTCATGACATGATGCCTAAAATAATGGAAGATTATGTAGATGACCTATTGGCTAAATCAGTAACAAGGAAAGATCATCTGAAGGTGTTAGACACAATTTTCAAGAGACTGGAAGAATACAAAGTCCAGCTAAATCCTAAGAAATGTGTCTTTAGTGTAACATCAGGTAAACTCTTGGGATACATAGTTTCTCAAAGAGGTATTGAGGTCAATCCAACAAAAGTAAAATCCATCATAGACATGCCTCCGCCCAGAGGAATCAATGAACTCAGAACCCTACAAGGCAGGGTACAATCCATTCGGCGATTCATACCATAATTGGTTGACAAGTGTCACCCATTCCAATATCTATTGCGCAAGGGTATCCCCTTTGTGTGGACATATAAATGCTAAGAAGCCTTTCAACAAATAAAAGATTACCTATTTTTGTCACCAGTCCTCATGCCGCCCATTCATGGAAAACCATTGATCCTATACATCTCAGCAAATAATTCAGCACTGGGGGCATTACTAGCACAAAACGACCAAGAGGAAAAAGAAAGAGTTGTATATTACATTAGTCGGACATTGGTCGGGTATTAACTAAACTACACATCAATTGAACGGGCTTGTCTAGTTATGGTCTTTGCAACATAGAAGCTAAGACATTATATGTTAAGCCATCAGACACAACTAGTAGCAAAGATTGACCCCCTCAAATATTTGTTAAGTCGGGTAGCATTAATAGGACGTCTAGAAAAATGGGTCATGATTCTAAGTGAATATGACATTCAATATGTAGAAAGAAAGACAATAACAGGACAAGTCATAGTAGACCAGCTGGCGAACGCACCTTTACAAAGTGATCACCCATTAGTGGCAGATTTTTTAGATGAGTCGATATTCCATACAGAACCTAAGTCACCTTGGCGACTCTACTTTGACGGATCACACACAAATCATGGCTCGAGGGTAGGGATCATGTTCATCACCCCTCAAGGAGACTCCATCCCTAAGTCTTTCTGCATAGCTTTCCCATGCACAAACAATGTGGTGGAATACGAGGCACTAGTTATAGGAGTTAGAATGGCGATAAAATGGAAAATTAGAGCACTACATGTCTATGGGGATTCTCAGCTCGTCATCAACCAGGTTAATGATGACTATGACACAAAAGATGAGAAGTTGATGCCCTACAAATGGATGGTTGACAGTTTGCAAACGTACTTTCATATGGTAACTTTTGAACAATTTTTGAGAGCACAGAACAAAGAAACAGATGCAATGGCTACAATAGGCTCTCTCCTTGACATTCCAAGCAATCTTCCTCAGCTAGAATTCCTAATAGAACAATTGTTGGTCCCTGCCTATGAAATTCTGGAGTCAGAGATGGTCTGCGAACTTGTTGGTCCTGACTCTCCCTGGTACCAAGATATTTATGACTACCTTAAGTCTCAAACCCTTCCACCTAACCTGTCCAATAACCAGAGGAAGTCCTTTATCTGAAAAGCCGCAAGGTATGCCATCGTTAGTGACACCCTTTACTGCCGTAGTTTTGATGACACCCTCCTTAGATGTCTCGACACCAATGAAGCATGTACAACCTTACACAAAGTACATGACGGTATATGCGGGTCTCATTTGAGTGGTCCTACACTAGCCAAGAAAGTAACGAGACTTGGGTACTATTGGCCGACTATTGAAAAGGATGCAATAGAATATGTGAGGACTTGTCACCAATGCTAGATTTATACTGACTTGATCCATGCTCTAGCACATGAACTTTGGCCGATCACCTCTCCTTGACCCTTTGCTCAATGGGGACTCAATTTCGTGGGTAAGATCCATCCGACCTCGTCCAATGGCCAAAAATTCATCATCACCGCTACTGAGTATTTTACAAAGTGGATAGAAGCCATCCCACTGACATACATAACCGAAAAACAAATATCCAAATTCATTCTCAACTACATCATTTGTCGGTATGTCCTTCCACAATCCATCATCACTGACAACAGACATTTGTTTAAAAACCAAGACGTTTGTGAGTTATTTGAGCGATTTCACATCCAACACCATTTTTCATCTCTGTATTACCTGCAAGGAAATGGTCAAGCTGAGGCGTCAAATAAAACCATTGTTAAAATCCTCAAAAATATTGTCAATGATGCTGGTCGTGACTGGAATATACATCTCAACCTTACTCTGTGGGCTTACCGCACTAGCATTCGTACGCCTACAGGAGCCACTCCTTTCATCCTGGTCTTTGGAGCTCAAGCCATCTTTCCCATTGAGGTTTAAATTCCTTCTTTACGAGTCTCCCTAAAGGGTTTAACTGATGATGAGGAGTATAGACAGTCGTGCTTGCACAAGCTGGAGATGCTAGAGGAAAGAAGACAAAATTCCCTGAACCATCTACAAGCGTATCAGAACCGTCTCTATTGCAGTTACAACAAGAAGGTTATGGTCAGGAAGTTTGACATTGCTGACTTAGTCCTCATGCATAATCTTAAGAACCAGGTTGACAGAGAAAATCTAGGCAAGTTTGAACCAAACTGGTTGGGTCCTTACGTCATTGTATCTTCTTTTGGTTCTGGAGCGTATCAACTAGCTACTCCAGATGGTGAACAATTGATAAAGCCTATCAATAGTCTACATCTCTAAAATTTCTATGCATAGCATCAGGAGATCGAGTTGAAAACCGTAAAATACAAAAAAATTGAAAAATGGTCAAAAAATCATTGCCTTGATGAAAATCTGGCAAACAGGCATCTTGGCAACACCAAAAAAATAAGAAAAATGACAAAAATAGTAAAGAAAAATAATTCGTCCAACAGTGAAAACCTGGCAAACAGGCGCTTTGGATAAGTACCATGGTAAAAACCTGGGAAACATGCGCCATGCGTAATCAATCATTCCTCTGCCATCTACTGTTACTTTGTCTGCCTTGGCCTAGGATGAAATACATTTTCTATCACCACCACGACATCTGCCATGACATCATACCCTTCCTCTCATGGTTGATAAACGATTGACATCAAACCCTCTATACTATCTATCTGGTACCCTAGGCACATCCCTTTCACGTCCTTTAAAATTGGCTAAGTCTTGGACCTGACTGGGGGAAAAATTTTTATCATGTAACTGTATTGGATGTCATGCATGGTTTCGACAATTGCTAAAAAGTCCTGTAAAAAGACAAAAACATCATAAAGTGTCCTGAAAAAAGACAATAACATCATAAAATGTCCTAAAAAAAGACAAACATCACAAAAAGTCCTGAAAAAAAGACCAAAAACATTGCAAAAAGTCCTAAAAAAAAAGACCAAAAACATCACAAAACGTCCTAAAGAAAGACCTAAAAACCAAAAAACGTCCTAATGAAAAACACAACAAATGTCAAAATGCTTGAAAACACAAAAATAGAGTCATTCCTTGTCAAGTCAATCAATCAGTCTTTGTCATTAGTCTGAACTACATTGTCTCTACGCATTTGCTATGTAGGAAAGAATCATATTTGAGTCCCCGAGACATTAAGTCAGTCCTTTTAGGTTTGTCAAAATAAAATCATGGTGCAATCTTTGTTCGTCAAGACAAAGTCATTGGTTGTGTCGAACTATGAGGTCTCTGAGTGTATGACGTAGGCAAGGCCATCTGTCGATGAGCCCCCGAGGCTGCACTAGGTCAGTCCATTAGGGTTCATGACACTACACTAGCACACATGTCAAAAGTCTTCAAGTAAAGAAAAATCATTTTCCAGATGGAAAAAATCCTAAAGCAAAGTGAAAAAATCATTTATTTAAACATGACAATCACATCAACATGTCAAAGATATCGACATATAGTCAACACAAGTCAAACTTTGGTCAAACTCGGTCAAAACAAGTCAAAATTGTCACAACTAGTGAAACTATCAACTCTTGGTTACCTTGCAGATGTGTCCTTCTGCAGAATAGCCTCTATCATTCATGCCTTAGGATGTGTCCTTCCTAGGCATCATCACTGTCATTTGACATTTGGAGGGATCCTCTTGACATCTAAGGATCACTCCTCTTGACATCAGTATTCTTGAGATGTGTCCTTCTGAAGAACCAACTTTGTCATTTATGCCTTAGGATGTGTCCTTCCTAGGCATCGTCATCATTTCGAGGGATCCCTTTTGACATTTAGGGATCAATCCTCTTGGCATCAACATTATTCAGGATGTGTCCTACCTAAATTTGGAAATCTTCGACATTCATCATCTTGGCATCGTCAAACCTTTGACACCCCGGCATCCTGATATCATCAAACCTGACATCTTGACATAAGAACAATGGATATCCAGACACACTTGGAAAACACTTGGCACTTGTCTTTTGGCTTTTTATCATGTTAATTAACTTTTCAGTGAGATCCCAATAACAAGATTTAGAGAGGCAGTGATGTATCATGATGATTGACACGCATGATTACAAGTTTCTCAGCGAGGTCTTGATTCTGGGATTTAGAAAAACGATGTATCATGATAATGGCACTATTTTTGTATTTTGGCAGTCATGCTACTAGTTTCTCAAAGATGTCCTAGAAACAGGATTTAAAGAAGCAACGACGTTTCATGAATTGTCATTCTTGTCTTTTTCTGCTTGTGGTTGATTATGACAAAGAGACTGGGGAAATCACACTCTTATTTTGAGTCATGATCATCTTTGTCTGTGATTTCTTGTCTTATGTGATGGTACGGCCTTGCACACCTTGATCTATGTCATATCATGGTGCTTGTTGGCCATTACAATAGTCTGCCCAATGATGATTAAGAGCAATAAATATTAAAGTCCGATGGTAAAGTTTTGAAGGATTTGGTCTAGGAACTAACATGCATCTCCTTTGATCTGGTCATCTTATCACATCAGTCTGGTCATCTTCTCTCATCCATATCATGATGATATCTTGTGACATACAAAAAAATAAATGCATACATCATCATATAAACATTGCATTAGGTCCATACATACATCATCCATAGCATTAAATCATATACATATTGCATTCATATTATCATAACCATGACATCCATTCAAATAAATACGTTATGCATATCATTATCGCCATCATCACAAAATCAACATAACATATAAATAAGAATTGCATCATCATAGCATCATCTCATAAGTAAACATCATAGGACATACATGACAAGACATATAAATAATACCACCATCCATCATAAATCAACATCATACATAAGGCATCACATCACATATATCATAATGCATAAATCAAATAACATCGCATAACACACATGTAGGCCGCATCAAAAGTGCATCATCATATAGTATCATCTCAAAAATATTCAATGTCATAGGATAGAGTCAACAGATATCCCAAAAATGGAGCTCGCAGGCTCAATGGTCTATACATAATATGTCATAACATAAAGACAAGTATAGAGAACATGCCCCTAGGGGAGGCTCTCATCATCCCCTCGTGGCAAAGAGTGTGGCGGCTGAGGATCTATGACTGGCGTTGAGATAATGGGTGGACCTGTAGCAGTCTCTATTTGTGCAACCAATGATGGCATCATCTCCATGGCAATAGACACCTGTGACATCACTACAGCCTGACTCTGTGATGCTGACAGATTTGCCACTGGTGGTTGCCTCTGTACTAATCTCTGCCATGAATTGGTGGACCCATGACTGTAGCTCGAATGATGACTCGAGGCATGCTTGTGTGAGTGGTGGGACCTATGCCTTGATGTGTGCCCTGAGAAGGTGGATCCTCCTACACTGGTGTGACTCCTGTTGCCACTAGCACTCCCTGATCTATTACCACTACCTGTCCTCATCTGTGAGCATGACAGTGTAGGATCTCATCGCTTGGGAGGCACTGCCTACTTGTATAGAGTCTTGTATTGCCCATACCTTGTGCTCACCCTAGCAAGATCATGAGCAATATCCCTAGAAGGCCCTGTACATAATGCTGCAAACTCTACACACCACTGAGATGAGTCCTTCTGACAGATCACTGCTTGATCCCACTCTACCCGAGCCACCTCTAGCTCTTCCCACCGTGCCCTAACCTCTGCCACACTCTCATCCAACCTCCTCTAAAGATCTGCCACCCTCTGGTCTATTGTAGCATCCTAGGGTAATGTCGACGAGGACGATATCCCCTCCTCTCCCTCTACCATCCTCCATCTAAGAAGTTTCTCAGCCTCATCCATGGCGTCATCATCATCATCATCATCCTCTGTAGTATCCTCTCTAGTGACTCCCTCATCAAGAGGAACATCCAGGTCTACATCCTCCTCCTGCCTCGACTGCTCCTCCTCCTGTCTCTCCTCCCCCATCACATCCTCCTCCTACCTGGCCTCCTCCTCCTGCCTCGGCTGCTCCTCCTTCGCCTCTGGCTCCTCCTGTCTCTCCTTCTCCTCTCTCTCCCCCTCCTCGGCCACCTTTGGGATAGCATCTAGTGCTACTCTCGCCACACGTGGGCGTACCCTCCTACCCTATCTCTGACCATCTCTCCTCCATCTTCGTCCTCCATCATCCCTATCATCCCCATCATCTCCACCTCAGCCTTTGTCCCTGCCTCCATCTCGCCCTCCATCTCACCCTCCATCCCTCCCCTGCCTCAATCCCTCCCCCTACCTCCATCCTGGCCTCCATCCCTCCCTCGGCCTCTGCCTCTATCACCGTCTCTACCTCCTCGCCTGGCCCTCGACACACATGGTATAACGGACCTCCTTTCCACAGCCGCTAGCCCATCTAGATCTATCAGTGAAACTGGTCTATGTGCTTGCCACCATAGGTCATAGTCAGTTGTTGTCCTGAGATCTGCAATCCCACCTCTCCATCCCCACAGCTGGGCTCCTAGCCCATCGATCTGCTGCTTGGTGAATGCTACTGGAATCGCTAGCCCCCAAGCTACCTCTTTGGAGGATCGAGCATACTCGGTTGTCCCTGCAGGTACACCCTGCTACTCTCTGAACTATCACCAGACATGTTGTGGAAGGTACATCTCTATGATCAGCTGGCTCTGCATTGTCCTACCAATCAGGTAACAATATTGTTTGCATAGGCTGAGATGGTCCACCTCATCATCCCACTGCTAGCAGTCTCTATACCACCTCCAGATAAATGATACCATCATATCAATCTGATGCCGCCACCAACCTGTCTCACCCATCTGTGTCTGTTGTAGCACACTGGCATAGTAGTACACATAGGGCATCCCGTTGGCCAACTGTGATCTTTGAATTGGTGGACGAAATATTGCTATGTACTTCCAGGCCCAAATCATCATCAGTGTGGTGCCACATGATATACTCTCTGCCCTCCTATAGATGACCTCATGCAGCTGGTGGTAGCATGTGCCCAATAAACAAGGGCCTTAGGCATACACTGTCCTGTCTCATCTCATCCCAACTAAGACATCTCCCCAACCAATAGGGAACCCATGTCTGTGTCGGTCAGGAATCAATATCTCACCAATAAGTGTTGCCTGGAATGCATCAAAATGAGCATAATGCTCTGCCATAAACTCCCAGTAGATCTTGTAGCCCTGGATGTTGAGTCCTACACCCTCATCCTGATAGTATGTTGTGAAGGTCTGATGGCTATTGCGAGGGTCATAGACGATCCACTCTCCTTGGATCGACACACATAGAATGCGATAAACATCCTCAAGGGTAATAGTCACCTCACCCGTCGGTAGGTGAAAGGAACATGTCTCGGAATGCCATCGCTTGCATAACGCAGTTAGAAGTCCCCTATTAGCCCAAATAGCAGGCATATAGGTGACATAAAATAGACCTATCCGCATCAGTCGTTGTTGCTCCTGCGGAGTCAGCTGATCAGCAAACCGGAAGGTCATCGGTCTGCTATCTTGCGTGTAAATAGAGGCTAGCTGTCTCTACACAAATCTAAACAACATGTCAGTACCTTCTTGCCAATTGTCAGTATCATCAAAAGCATTTTAGATTTCAAAAGCATCAGAATCAACCCTAGCCAAAGTCAACATCAAATGTGTCGCGTTGACTACAATTGCTTTGCAAAACAATGAATGCATCATTTCGTACTTCAAATGCATTGTGAAATGTTAATTTTGTCATTCGGTCACTCAAATGCATCGCATCAGATCACTTGTTTCATGATATATGACACTTATGTCATTCCATTCAAATGTGTCACTTCAACAGGTGATTGCATCACAAAATGACAATTGCGGCATTCTAACTTTCAAATGCGGCTCAAAAAGGTGAATTCGTCATAGTTTTGGGAAAATGCATCACAAACCCTCAACCTACCCTAAATTACCCTTGCACTTGTGTCGCGATGCATCAAATGCATCGAACGTGAAGTCAAATGCGGCTTACCGCACGCATGTGTCGCGGCGCATTTGTTGTTCGCCCTAAAACCCTACTTTTGACATGCAACATTAAAAAATTACAAAGGGGGTTAGGGGTACATACCACTGGCTCTGAGCCCTCTGGCCACCTGAAGGTCTGCACGATCTTGCCATGATGCTCGGTCACTGGAATCGCCATCCTTGCTACAGTCCTTTGCGCTCTAAGCTCTGAAAATTTGCAAAGTGAATAGTGGAAATGAATTGACTTTTACCCCTTTGTCAACCTATTTATAAAGTCAAAATGACATTTGTCAACTAGGTTATTACTGGAGGCTCATTTAACCAACTTTGACCACCCTGTTGGCTATCTTAAACATGTCAAAATCTGAAACTATCGGTGCCATCATTTTTCTAGTCATCAAATTGACTTATCGGGACCCTTTCCAAATTTTTCTGCTGCCAACCCAAAATTTGAAAAAATTTCTGAGGGGGCATTGATACTCTATAATTTCACTAGGCATGGATTTGACTTATTTTCTTTGTCACAATGTGACATGCTACATTATGACAAAGAGGGGCAAAATGTAGACACTTAAAAATGACCTAGGCCTGCAAGCTCTATTTTTTACCACTTTCGTCCTAGCATAATTATGACATTTAATTATGTCCTTGGTCCACATTATGTCCTTGGTCCACATTCGACTTATTGTAAGAAAGTTCCAAGTTTTCTTTCTCAGCCATATGACCAGCAAGAAAATAATTTCCCTTGAAAATCCAATCCAGCGAGACGACCACGGCGTAGCATTCATTTTTTCTCCAAACTTTCTTTCTCTCAGATAGTTGAATGCTTGAAAGTGTTGTAGATGGCTGTTTAATATTAGCATGGCCAAGTGCGCATCTCCCTCAATGTGCCACCTGTAGTAATATTTCCAACAATATGATGGAGTTCAAAAGAAACAAAAATGAAAAACAAAATGTTTTCATATCCTCCTCTAGTCTGAATATTCGTATTTTCGATTAAAAAAAATCGATCGCAAGAATTGGACGGATCTCTAAATCAATTAAATATTATTTTCTGACTTGTTTACAACTCCTCAACAGGCGAGTCTTCAACTCGTTTTCCTTGTACACTTTTTCAAAATATCATCCAATTTCTATGTTTCTACGATATTTTATTTAGATTTCGTGCAGTGTATTAATTTTCATAGTTAAAATAACGAGGGTGTTTATTTTTGAAGTAATATTTTATAATTTTTAAAAGAGTGCACAATTTAATTTACTAAATTAATCTTTCATTGTTTACTGTTTTTTATTATTTTAATTTTGTTATATGTCTTTAAGATTTTGATGATTAGATTATACGAGTCAAATAAAAGAATTGACTGCTAAGGATTTAATTTGACCATGTATCAACATAAAATTAAGAGGTTAATATTTAAAAAATTATTAAAAATAATTAAATATTTATCAATAATATTAATATAATTTTTATTTTATGTTAGTCAATAATTATTTATAAAAATATATGTAAATTAATAAGTTGGAAATGTTGGGGATGATCTTGAAGTGCAATGGTTGTTGCACGACAGTGGTAAACACATCTTCAGGAGTTCGAGTCCCACAAAGTGTGGGAGGTGGAAAGATTGTTGGAAGGCGATGGTGTTTGCATCGATGGTGGTTGTGGTGGTGTTGTGCAGCTTACGAATATCCAATTATTGTTATTTTACCCTAGAATTTTATGTAAAAGGGATTTTATTCTCTCTTTGAATCATAAAGGATAGTGAAGAAATTTTTTAATTAAAAAAATTAATCATTGTAAAGTGATAAACTATCTATATGCATTTATCCTAAGAGTAGATTTAATCAATTTGTAAACATAAATAAAAATTGAGACTAATAATCAATTAGTAAATGTGATAATAAATGAACATAATTTTAAGTACATGCAATGAATGTACTTAGCGCTAGAACCTTGAGATGTGTTAGATAACTATTTCCAAACTAAAAATTGAATGTTCCAATTTTTGAGTCAAAACAGTGTTGTGAAATTCATATAGATCAAAAAAGTGAACCCCATAATCAATCCCTTTATACAAAATCAACTTTCTATATGTATGCTATGTGATCTTAAAACTAGCTTGCATTGATATCAAAACCTCAAATGAAGAGATTGGCAGTGTTTATGAATATCATTGATGTGCTTGCACTAGATAGGGTGTATTCACCCTTGTTCAAACTATTAGATTGGTTAATTCAATCTATTATTAAGAAAGATTGAAGAGACACCATCAATCATTCAATATGCCTAGTCATGTGTAATTGTTGATGTGTGATGCTAAGTGTCCATGGAATATTTTAATATTTTACTAGATAATTCCTTAGAAAGCCTTAGATGCCAAATATCTCCTAGATATGTACTCTCTAAATCATATTATATTAGGACTTTCCATTTTATAAGTAATTTTAAAATATCATTTTAAATACTTAACAATTAATTCAATGGGTACAATTAGTTAGAAAGGGATAACATTTGCTCAATTTAATTTAGATTCACCATAAAAATCTCCCTACAGCTGCTGCTTCAATCTTTTAACGAAAAGTGGATCTAAAGATATCAGGGAATTAGGGCTGGCGTGTGATGAAATCCAATGAGATCTGCATATTAAATGTGAGAACAAAAATCTGATTTGATTGGGAGAATTACAAATGCACTCAAAACATTTGATATAATTGAATGCAGTGAGAAGCTTGGGTTTTTCTACCGTTCAATTTTTTCTGAGAAAGTTTGGTAGTTTACCGGCGTTCAGCAGCGGTTTTCTGAGAAAATTTTCTTGTTTGCTGGCATGAGACAGGTTTCAGGTGAAACCTCACACCATATATAGCCTATTGGCTAATAAATTTCACAAGTCAAGTGTTTATACTAATAGACCTTAATTTATATAATAGTCTAACATATATAGTCGATAGTATAGTCTTCAACTAGGTGGAAATATAAAACTCATTTTCCGAGGAGTCTTATTAATATAGATTATATGCAATCTTTTAATGAGTCTTTCTCTTAGTTTGAGGTTATCTTCTTTGTAATTTATGATTTATAAAATCTTGTAGTTTGAGAATTTTTCTTCATATGCATGTGCATTAAGGCTTTGTTCATGCGAATAAAAGGTTTCACTCCATTCATTTTATTGTATAATGATTTCTTGTATATTGATTAAATCTAGTTCAGTTTGTCTTGTGCAAGTAATGCATTCCACAAGAGTCAACTACAATAGAAAACTAGTTGATCATTTTTTTTTAGATTATATTTTTCCTTATGATTTGAAATCTTTTTGGATGTGAATGAAATCAATGCATTCAGTCAAAAGATGTATAAAATGATACTAAATGCATTTAAGTACAATTTTTAATTGAGTAATTAAATATTCAAGAGTTAAAGATTCTATTTATTTTTTAAAGATGTCAAATTTAATTATTTACCTTGAATTTGTGTATTTTTTTGCTTGTTTTTAAATAAAAAATATATAGATTTTAAAAATCACCTAATAACAATGATAAATATAAAAAAAATCCATTTGCATTCCTTTAACATCCACAAATACTTGAACAAATTAACAAAAGAAAATTCAAAGTAATCCTTTTTTTTTTATTAAAAGTAAAAATGTAATAGGTGAAGGAAAAGAAGCAAATAGTTGCCAAAAAAAAATATATTGCATAAATTATTAGAATCCTATTTTTCATGTTGAGATATGTGGCATCTAATGAGAGAACTAAAAATACTAATTAGCACAATAAAAAATTCATTCATCACATAATTATTTTATGGACTTTAGTTATAAAATTCACAAGTCAAAATCTTTATACTAATAGACATCTCTCCAGTCCATGAATGTTTATGAACTCTATATGCTGAAGATTTTCTCCAATATGAAAAGGAATTGAAGATGCGAACTGATTATCTAACATGTCCAACCAGAAAACACCATCTGGTGGCAGGGGAAGAGCACCTTGTAAACTGTTATTGTGCAGATCCAAATAGTAGAGAAATTTGAGTGCCAGTCTTGATGGCAATAAACCAGTTAACCGATTAGATGAAAAAAATAGTAGAGAAATTTGAGTGCCAGTCTTGATGGTAATGAACCAGTTAACCGATTAGATGAAAAGTCCAGATAGCTAAGATGTGGAGGATTCCATATCCATGTTGGAATGGCGCTCTCTATATTGTTGGCACATAAATCCAGCCACACCAGGTCAAATTGATTCACACGAAATGAAGGAATTTCGGTTAAATTACAAGAAGCCGGTGAAAGAATGAGAAGTCTCTCAAATTTGGAAATGAAGATTCTGAAAGCAGCCCTATCTCTGAGCCAACTGATTAACACAATAATAACAGCATAAATAAAAGAACTTACAGAAGCAAGCAAATAATATCTTACCCAGTTTTAATGATACCACAAAACAGCGTATACCTCAAGATAAATTCTATATTATTTCTGAGATAGTATATCTGTTACAGAACAGGTTTTATTGAGACTTGCTTAAAAAACTACGCAGAGGCAAATTATTAATAATGTTTGCAGCCTCTTAAAAAAGCAACAGTTCAAAGAAACCAATGCATGCATCATGCATGCAGTAGCTCTGCTTAACTGGCGGAGGGACTTGAAAAGGAAAAATTATTAATAGATATCTAAACAACTAAATGATTATGCAAACCATCTCTAGGAAAAGAAGCGCGCATGGGATCAAAGCCAACATGCAGCATGGTGGTAGCAACAGTAATCTTAAACTAAATTTGTGCATGAGGCAGATGTTATGGAAGAACTGGTTGAACCAGCATCAGTTATCAACAGGGAATCCAGGTTGAAGCAATGTTCACATTTAACTCATTGTAAGAGAGTCTCAATTCTTCTTATCTACTGAGATTATCGAAGGAGGCAAACGAAAAGGATCCAATCAAGCTGTTGGAACTTAGGCGCAGGACTTTGAAGCGTTCAAGCTTCGAAATTGAAGACGGAATTGCACAAAGCATCTGGTTTCCACGAAGCTCAAGAATAACAAGGGCGGAAAGGTTACCTAAAGAAGGGGGCATTACCCCCGTTAAGTAGTTGTCTTCCAAGTTCGAATGAACAAGTTTAGAAAGATTGGATATGGAGGGAGGAAGTGGTCCTGCTAACCCACAATCGGCCATGTAGAGATACGTAAGATTTGAGAGAGTGATAATAACTTCACTCCACCTCTTAGTGCTCCACGCCTCCCTCGGAAAGAAATCTAGGGCACTGAGAGAGAGGTGTTCCGATCTGGTTGGGTTTGTAACCAATTTGCCAACCAGAACCCCTGGCTCTTGAATCTTGTTGTGTAAGAGGGTTCCAAACTTTAGTAGCGTAAATACCGCAATTTTGCCAAAGTCTCGGGAATTTGACCTTGGAAACCAGAATACAGTTTCAGAAAAATAAGCCTCTTCAACTTTCCAATATCGGAAGGAAAAATCCCCGAAAAGAAAATCCCACTGAGATCTAAATGTTCTAGAAGTTCAAGATTAAACAAAGTAACTGGAATTTGACCTTGGAAACCACCGGTAGACAAGTCCAGAAAAGTGAGCCTCCTCAACTTTCCAATATCGGAAGGGATCTTTGCAAACAAATTTCCACTGAGATCTAAATGTTGTAAATATTCAAGTTTAAACAAAGAGGAATGGATCTCACCTGCAAATAGAAGTCTGAGAAATCCAGCTGTGTAGCTTAGTAACAAAATTTAGAAAAACACATATGAATCTTATGGCTGAAAAGTACAAAAACCACCACCAGAAGAGTTTGTGCAAGAAATCTGTGCAAAGCACTACTTTTCATACAGACAATTTGCAAAATACAGAGCGTTAATGGCGTTTTGAATCCATTTTGTCACCGGCCAAATTTTACATTCTACTGTTTTGCACCAAATTTCTTGTAGAATTCTCTACTGCTTTCAAATGATATCTTTTGAAGTATTTTAAATGCTACTTCAATTTCTGAAGACTCTATATTTTGGAACAGAATGGTGTATGTACTTGTTATCTAAACTAAAATTTATAAAAAAAATTATAAAGCGGTGAAAAAGTTAAGATATCGCAAAATAATTGAAAAACAAAACTAGACAAATTGATATTTACAATTAACAAGACAAAATTAAAATGAAGAGGGCATAACTAAAGATAAAAAATTTATTTAACATATAACCATTCCAAGAAATCCATTAAAAATAGGGCATGCTATACCCCAAAAATTTTACAGTGATCCTAATTTTCCATTTTTGTATATGGAATTCCTGACAACTCCTCCAACACAATCATAAGCAAGATAATTGTATGCATAATAAACTGGAATTCCATCTGCATTCCTATGAACATTTTTTTTACTCTTACCCTTCTTGTCGAAGAAAACTACATTACATTTCTGAATAACACGATTGAGAGATACCTCATCCTTCTCTTCACGATATGGACACAACAGTAGATTATAATCTTCCGCTCCAATCTTCTGAGGTTCTGTGTCTTCCTCAAAAATAACTGACATCATGCCATTCTTTACAATATGCTGAGGCCTGTAAAACCAGATAACCCTAATGTATCTAAGATCAAAGCTTATATCTACAATTTGTGCTACCAATGGATTTCCCCACATAGCTGATCTGATCTCCACAAAATCATTCTTCCTCAAACTCTTATGGTGATTTTTGTTCTTTTCACCCATGAGATTCATATGTGTTTTCCTCTCCTAAATTTTGTTACTAAGCTCATTCTAGAATAAAAATTAAATTTAACAGAAATTTAGAGGCTCAATAGCTTTTTTAGGTAGAACTAGACAAACTCAAAAAATAAAAACAAAAAAAAGATATATTAGCATTCTCACTAAAAGTTAAGCACTATAACTGGAAAGAAAGAATGAAATCTTTACAAGAAATTAGTCTTATTTTCAAACTTTCATTTGCATGTTAGCATTCTCACTAAAAGTTAAAAAGAAAGAATGAAATCTCTACTAATTTTTAAAAGCAAGGTTCATGCAGCTGCCTACTTTTTTAACTGCTAGAATTTTTCGAAACTTTTTTTTTTAAATGTATTTTAAAATAATATTAAATTTTTTTATAATTATTAAAATTTAAAAGTAAAAATAAAATTAAATATTTAAATTTTTAAATTTTTTTCAATAAAATATTTAATTTAAATTAATTTATCATCAATTTGAAAATTAAGTATAATGGATTAGGGTATTTATTTTTAAAAAATTTGGTGAAGAAATAATTTTAGTATAATGATGAAAGTTAGAATTATGCCAGATTTATAAAAAGAAATGGTCAACAAAGTTTTTTTTAAGATGGATAGAACTAGCATACATATATTAAATATTAATATATATAAAATAAGGCGAGAGTTATCATTCTCTAATTTTCTTTTAATTTTCTTTTTTGATTGATTTATCTTTGTGATCAAATCTTTTAAAGAGGAATACTATGAATTTGAGGATTAGAAAGAAATAGATGGGCACAACCTTGCCTAAAACTCAACTTTACGAAAACCAAAAGAATTCTAGTTGCAGCTTTAAAGCAAAAAAAAGAAAGAAAAGAGTCGCATTTTCATCTTTGCTTCTATCCATGCTTTTTGTTTTTACGTACAAACATTTATAAATGTAATATTGCATGTCATTTGAACGTCAATTTAAATGCAAAGAATAAAAATGTACATGGGTTTCGCAATCCATAATGTGAGTGTAGAAGCCGGCTTAATTACTATTAGAAATTAGAATACTATATTATATTTTCTTTTCTAAAAATGTATATTTTAGTTTTTTGAAAATATTCTAAATTAATATGTATTTCCATAACAAATATTATAAATATTATATATATATATATATATTACTATTAGAAATTAGAATATTATATTATAAAAAGATGATGATAATGCATGCTTTTAAAGCTTACATATAAAAAAATCTTAAATATAATATTACTTTGCGATGGGTTAGTAGACATCAATTTTAATGGGGAGAAAAAAAGTGTACACATACTCGTTGATGTGAGTGTAAGAAGCCTCTCCGCTTAATTATGTGAAGTTGATGGAAAGTCTTAGTATAGTAGATTTAATGTTTTTCTTTGAATTTTTTCAATTTTAAACCTATTTTACAACTTTTTAAAATTTATTAGACCATATAGGTTGACTTATTGTATTTTTATCTAATTTATATTTTTCTTAAAATATTAAATGAAGACATTTAAATACCACACCATCAAATTCCAAGGCCTCACCCAGTGCATAGAGAAAAACAAATGGACAACTTGCTTTTCGAAATCAATGGTTAGTATTAAAGAGAATGATGCAAGAAAATAGAATTAAAATTTTAATTGTTATTTTGTGTTTTTATTTTTAAAATGATTTAATAATATAAAAGTAGCCTTTTTATTTATTAAAACAAAGAAAAGAAGTTGATAAGATTGAAATAAAAAATAAAAAATATATTTTATTAGACATATACTATTGCAGTCAGTTATTCAACTCATTTTGTTAATAATAAGTTGGTTTTGAACCAATTAAAAACTAAAAACTAGAATTTAAATTATTTCTCTTACTAAGAAGTTTGGGACTGTGTTATGGAAAAATTTGGTAAACTATTTTTTTAACATTTTTTAAATAATTTTTTATTTCTTTTTATTAAATCATTTCAAAAATAAATAAATGTTACTTAAATAAAATTTAATTTTGTAAAGTGAACATAAATACTTCACTTTAAAAATTATAAAAATTATTTCTCTTGGTAAGAAGTTTGCAGTGTTATGCATAAATTTGTAGAAAACAAGATAAACTATATTTTTAACATTTTTTAGAATGATTTTTTTTTTTTTATATTAAGTCATTTTTTAATGTATGTAATTGTTATTTTTTTATTAAAGCAAGTCATAAATTAGCATAAAAAATAATCTAGATTTGATTTTACACAATTTGATATTGCTACTTTTTTTTTTTTGGAGTGTTATGAAACAAGGTAAACTATTTTTTTAACATTTTTTAGAATGATTTTTCATTTTTTTGTTTATTAAGTCATTTTTTAATGTATATAATTGTTATTTTTTTATTAAAGCACGTCATAAATTAGAAATAATCTTTACACAATTTGATATTGCTACCTTTTTTATTTTCCAAATTTTATTAACTTCAAAATGTAATAAATACAAATAAGAATTAAATTAAAATAACTAAAATTATTATAATTATTAAAATATAATTAATAGATATAATAATCCAAAAAAATTAGTCATCTAATATTTTTATTCCAAATTTTATTCTCAATAATAATTCATAATTTTTTTAAATGTCACTTTACAATTTTTTATCCTTAAGATTAGAGTTACAACCATGGATAGTGTTACTACCATATTTAGGGTTAGAGGATAATGGTTTAAAATTTATTGTTAGAGTTAGGGTAAGGGTGTGAGGGTTAGCAAAAAAAACTAATTAAAGTTGTACTATAATTAACAAAACTTACATTTAAAAAAATTAAATGATTTAACAATTTAAAAGTTGAGTTTTCATGTAAAAACAAAGAAAAGAAAAGAAGTTAATAAGATTGAAATGAAAAATAAAATTATATTTAATTAATATTTTAATTATAATAAATTTAAAAATAGTTTACTTTTTTATTTAACTATTTATTAATAAATTTATTATTTATCATTAATATTTTTATTTTTTTATTTTTATTAATATTTGTATTTTGCTATATTTTAATTATACATTTAGTTTATACTATTTAATGTAGACTTAAGTTTTAAATTTATTTTAATTATTTATATCTTCTTATGAAATTAAAATATATATATATTAGAATTAATTTAATTTATAATTAATTGTCTTATTAAAAATATAATTATTGTAGAATAATTATATTTTTTGAATTTTTATTTCAATTTATATAATAAAATAAATTTAAAAATATAAATATAAATTAAAAGTTAAAGAGAGATAGAGAAACTAACTTTTGATAGTCATTTTGTGCTAACAATCCAAGGATAATATGCATCATGTTATACCCAAAACAAAAAAAATTGCTTCATTAAGGCATTTTGATTAAAATGGTCTAAATACTGTAAAATTGTTGTCAAAAGTCAGTTTTTGGTCAAACCAAGCATGGGATTTTTTTGTGGATTTAATGTCTAGAAGATACTGGCAAATTTTGAAAATCTTGAAAATTAAGTTTTTCGGGCCCCTATTTTTGGAAAAAACCCTAAAAACATAATCTTGTCATAATTGGTTGAAATTTATTTTGATTGGCTTATTTCATGTCACAATCACATTGGTGAAGTCAGAATCAAGAAAAATTTAGTTTAAGTCTGGTGAGTTGTTTTCACTTTTTTAGGAGAAAAGTTAGGACCTCTGAAGTCGTCAATGGAAATTGGCTAGTAATAGATGTCAAAATCTAAGCTTGAAACTCATCACAAAGGTTTCTACAAAGAAAGATGTTGAAAAAGATGCTTTGTAACAGAGGGGATTTTCAAATGGCAAAAAATACAAAAAATATTATAAGTCTGGAAACACTACGCCTTGCTACATGGGAGGTGCTTGCACAATCAACATGCAAGACAAATTTGTAGTGTCTATACACATAAAAAAGGTGAAATATAGTCGCGTACATGCATTAGTGGTAGTGATGCTTTGATGCAGTCAACTCAGCAAGCGACATGGTGTTCGCAAAGCGCGAAATGGTGAAAAACATCAGTTCTAAAGCAAATCAGCCCCCTGTAGGCCAGAGGCGCCCTTGAAATTCACGGCCTAAATGCGGTTGGTTTTGGTTGCAGAGACATTCATCATCTTCAAAATTTTGTCAGCTTTCCAGCGAGTCATTAAGTGAATCCATCATATTTGTGAAACTCCAACAAACGATGGTAGAAGCAGAAGAAAAAAGAAATTTACGCATTGGAGATGGTAGTCAAAATATGGAATCTGGGCCTTTGTAGCCCAACAGAACCCTTGAATAAAACCTATCAGACGTCAAAATTTGCAGAAACCATTTCCATGGGATCTCTTCATATTCATCCTAGCTCCACAATGAATCTATTTTCCAGTCTGTAAGACATTGAGCAACCGTGAAAGTTGATCTAGTGAGCATGTACAAAATGGAGGGAAAATAAAATTGAAAATATCAAATTGTACCTCTACAAGCTAGGGGTTCCTAGCCTTCTGGCCAGTTAGATGAGGTTTTTAGCAACTATCATCTTCATGAGATCTATTTAGAATCCTCCTAGCTATGTAGTGAATCCAATTGTTAGCCCTCGGGATCCATCAAATGCCCATAGATGAAGAATTAGCAAAAAATGTTGAAGGATAAAGGCAAGCAAAAAAATGGCTAAGTATGAAAAAATGCACCTTGAGAAAGGTGCCCTTCTACTAGAGGTCTTAGAAGCAATTTTCTCACTTCATCACTCCCAAGAACATCTTTTCCAAGTTGTTCCATCTCCATGATGAGATCATCGGTGTGTGCATCAGAGCAATCCAGCTTTCGATAGTGAGGGTCAAAGTGGAGCATTTGGTTGAAAGTTACAACTTGCAAAATCATTCTCAAAAGTGTAATTGTGCCCCTGAAAGCCAAGGGAGCCCTTGCATTTGAGGTCCTTAATCCAACTTTTAGATGTTGCACATAAAATCATCCTTTGCAAAATTCTTCAAACTATGCGATGGATCCAGCATCTAGTCAACGAGAGTCATCATTCACCAGTAGCAGCAAATTGAAGCACGGAGAGTCAAATACAGAAAATGGCTAAGTTTGGTGTCATATGCACCCTTTTGAAAATAAGTGCCCTTAAATTTGAGGCATCAAACTTAGTTTTTAGGACCTGCAGCTCCCAACAACATCTCATCATATTTGTTCCAGCTATACGATGAACGTGTTAGCTCAGCTCCAGGATCAATCGAGCATCTAGAATTCAAGGTCCAACAGAGGCTACAGTGACATTTTCAAAAGCTAAATTGTATGGAGTTAGCAAAAATGCTTCAATGTTGAGTAATGGCGCCCAAAAAGTCAAAATTTGACTTTAAAAATTGAAGTACATGCCTTGGTCACCTTAGAAAGGTAGAGTCAGTTAACTAAATTTAAAAATATTAAAACTTCAGTTTTACTTGCATATGGTGTACTTCCTTCATTATTTTTAAGTGGCACCCATTTCAAGGCTCAGTCTCTGTTTTTGTTAACTAAGTGTGGCCCAATGAGATAATTCCTTCCAAAATTTAGGGTTTTTTCCTACATGTGACACCTTAACTCTCAAACAATTCTTTAAGTATGCATTAAGCTGTCCATTATTTTCACAGCCGGTTGAGTGCAAACATGTATTTTCTTGTGCAAGCAAGATCTGAAGCCACCACAGGTGATATTTTTTAGTCTTCTTCACAGATATAGGTCCAAATTGCTCAGCAGACTTCATTCAAGGATAGGTAGAGGCAAAATATAACTTCTATTTTCTTCTATCCTTGTCTTAGGTTTTCTCTCGCATGTCAGAGTAATCGATAGTGATTCACAATTCTGGTCATCTGGGTAATGTTGTACACAGTGTTCTCTACAAAACCCATACATGTTAGAATTTTTCAAGAAAAATTACCTCATAGCTTCATTTTTTGAAGCTTTGTTTTTTCTCAAAGATTCTTTTACATGGTAGAGAAAAAGTCGATATTTTGAAAAATGAAGAATGTGGGTTCAATCGGCACATTGGCGGCTACAAAACCCATATTCCAAAAAAAATTGGAAAAATTTGCCCTCGCAGCCCCTGCTGCCCCTTGTTGTTTTTTTTTTAAAGTCTTTACATGTCAAGCTAAAAGGTAATTTTTCAAATTTCTAACACTATGGGTTTGCTTATAATCATTTTCTCTACAAAACCCACATCTTGGAATTTTTAATGAAAATTACCCCCCGACAAGGTATATTTAGCCTCACCATGAGTCATTTTAGCTTTTCAAAGAAATTTTCCAGAACATAGCCATGTTTATAGTCAACAGGATAGTTTTTCAAAATGCAGTTCACTCAGACTGAATTCAAGACCAAATCGGTCTTAATTCATGTGATTTCATCAAAACGGCTAATGTGGATTTGCATCAGGTGGATCCAAAGGTTGACTTGAACACTTTAGAAATGAACCATATCACACTTCAAAACATAGAGGAATCTAGTTTGCTAGAGGCGGCTTCACTTCCCATCTCAGCACAGTGTATAGAATTAATAATATCTTGTGTAATGCATTACAACTCTACTATTTGAGAAGTTCAATCAGTGGATGGACGAGTTATATGCAAAATCAAGCCCAAGGACATCGAGAAGTGCTTCATTATTCCTCTGAATCTAAATAGTTTGGTCATTACCATGGAAAAATGTGAGAAGGTATTCAATGTTGATAAGGAGAAATGTCAGAGGAGGATGGCAGAGAAGTGGCTCAAACAAAAAATATTTTACTTCCCAAAGAATGTGGGTCATGGAGAGCTCAAAGATGAATATGTGGTTATGATTACCTTTCTTAACCATTTTTTCAATCAAGAAGATTCCATCAAATTCCATCCTTGGATGTATTACATCATGGCTCAGATCATCAACAGAAAGGAGCATTACAACTGGGCCTCTTTGATCAGCGATGTTCTCCACAGACAGATGATCAGCTTCTTGGTTGCTCACAAGTTTCACATGTGTTTGTACCTTGTGTATCTAATAGCCTTTCAAGGCCAATTTAGAGGGTTGAACTCTATGGGGATTCTAAGTGTACAAAAATTTCATCAATATTATGCACAACTTCAGTTCATACAGTCCGAGCAACACTTCAAGTGAGTGCAGGAATCATTTTTGATGTACACGTTGAGGAACCTAGACCAAGAGTTACATGTATTTATCTCAACGGAAGCCAAATCAGCAATGGTAGAATAGGCGGATTGGTTCATCCAAAATTTCCCTACTTTCACCTACATCTGTGTGTACGGATATTTAGGCCATCCAGCCATGCTAACCCATTATCCCTTGGATAAGGTGGTGTTCATGGAATTTCTACGATATTTGTATGATGTTCACTCCTATTTGCGCAACAAACGTAAGCCAGCTACCACTTTTCCATTACATATGGGGATTTATAGGTGCAAGTCAGCATCTAATGCCAAGGCTTGAGCCATGAGTTGGCAAGACTTAATATTAAGTATCTCATTGAGAGACACTCATATGACCCTTGGGGTCACATCTTAGCACGTCTTGGAGGCCAGTCCACTCACAAGCCTTCTATGGAAGACTATTGGTTCAACTATGAAGACAAGTTTGAAGTGCATCGGTGCAGTTATAGCAGGTTCACCCTTTCACATATTTCTCTTTTCATGTCAAAAGATGTGGAAGGGTTGTTATATGATGATGGGGATGTCACACTTCCTCAATTCTTCAGAGAACAAGTTGACATGCAGCCGCTTCCATTCATTGATTGGTTTACTAAGGAATGCACATCTGTTAAGGAAAGATCAAGCAAGGTTGTCAGAAACATCATACTCTACTTGGATAGCAAGAGGACGAGGAGGGCAGTCATGCCAAATACAAAGCTGCCACAAGTGGTTTCCTCACTACCTTTCACGTCAAAGACAAAGCCCAGACAAAAGAAATGGAATAATCCTCCTAAGGGAAGCAAAATTCTAGGGCAATCAAAGGGAATTTAGCACCAATTGTTGATTTGGACCAGCAAGAACATGTGGAGGTTGTCATAGATACAGTTGAGAGCATTCCAGAAAAAAAG
The DNA here is from genome assembly GCA_007258455.2 of Sequoia sempervirens. Taxonomy (NCBI): domain Eukaryota; kingdom Viridiplantae; phylum Streptophyta; class Pinopsida; order Cupressales; family Cupressaceae; genus Sequoia; species Sequoia sempervirens. The sequence goes on along the minus strand of VDFB02000015.1, from coordinate 160,138,668 downwards.
GTAAAGCCTCCCCTTTCATCACCAACACCATAGCAATCTCCATTCACATCAACTTGGATCCAAACTCGCCAACACGTAGTAGTGCTTCCACACATTCCCACTCATCAAGAATTCCTAGGTTTAGTGCCAACCCTTCCAACGAGATTAGTCGTGACTCATCTTGGCTTGAGAATCAGTTGAGTAGGAAGAGGAGGCAACCATCCTACAAATTGGACTTCTAAAATTTTGATCATATCTATTAGGACACGCCAAATAAAAAGATAAAGAAGCAAGTCCATGTTGAAAGGAACGTTGACAAGGAAAACATAATTGAGACCGCTGCACCACTAGAGGATAAAAAATTGGACAAGGTAGAAGTTGATGACTTCACATTGATAAAGTTCAACCTTGGTAAAAGTACACGCCAAGCAGATATGGATTTCCTCGAGGTTACAACAAAAATCATAAAGGAGAGAGTCATAAAGGATGGAGAAGATAAAGTAGCCCTCAAGGATGAAAACCAACAACTTCACCAATATATCTTAGACCTTATGCATAGCACTAAGAATGTCACCACCTTGCTCTTGCAGATATTATAATTACCAGCGGAACAAAATCATTTAAATCAGTTGGTTGTATACAAGAAGCGCCTGAAGGACTAGGAGGAGGAGTTCATCAAAAGGGGTTGTTTCATACTTTCAAAATTGTACCAATTGAGGTACAATGCCCATGAACTTCGCACACAGATTCACGATTTGAAGTGAGACTTAGCGGTTGAAAAACCACAGAATGAGATCATGATCTCTCACCTGAGGACAACATATGATTCAGTCACTGCAGAGGAGGATAAGGAAGCAATTTTTACTTGGAGAGAACAATTAATCTTCAAGGTAAAAATACATGAAACAATTTCTATAGAGTTGGCCAACAACAAAGAAAATGTGACAAATGTTATCAAGTTCATAAGAACTTTCATGTCACGAGTCCCTTGCTAGTATCAACATGAGGGTGGTGAATTCATCGACCTCACTGATGTACATTCGAAGTTGCAGATGCTCATTCACAGTATTTTCAGTGGTGATTTAATTGGTTGTAAGTTGGATCAACTTACAGTCATGTCAGCATTATTTGATGAGGCGTCCAATAGTGGAGGATAACTGCAAAGTTAGATCATAGATGGTGAAGAGATGTTGAGGAGACACTGAGTAGTTCAAAGGATTATCAGTGCACCAGATCAAGGCATCCCACCTTTTCAAGATAGACATTATACACAATAGTTACCTTGATGCTTCTTTCTGAGTTAACTCATTGATCCACATCTCATTGCATGTCTATTTTGGAATTACATGCATACATATGGAGTTCTCATTTAGTTTTCATTTTTAGTTAACTGATGTTAGTTATCAGTTGACTTTCATATCAATAAGGACTTGTGTGTTGTAACATCCATTTAGTTTAGTTTTAGTTCAGTTAATTGACATATTTTTTCCAGCTAACTGTTTAGTGAAGTTCATGAGAACTTTCATGTCACGAGTCCCTTGCTAGTATCAAACATGAGGGTTGATGGGAATGAATTCATCGACATTTCTCATTTCGAGTCCGTATGTGATATTGTCGGTCAAAGCTTGGTCAAAGGTTGGTCAAGTTCAGGGACAAGAAATGCTCATCATCATAGTATTTTCAGTGGTGGCGTTCATTTCGTGCAAATTGGGTTGTACGAGTTAGAGCCATCAAGTTGCCCGTTACAAGGTACCATGAGGTACGGTTGCTGACGTCAGCATGACGTCATCCTTCTGACTTGGCAGACAGGTCATCGTACGGATAATAACGTGCACCAATAGCGTCTTGACACGTGTCATTCCGTACTGTGATGACGTCATCATTTCCACATTGGTGCAATGAGACCATTCAGGTGATCATATGATGGTGACATGGATGCTGACTGTGTTCTTCCAGCGAATCATAAGATGACACGTGGTAGTCGGCGTCAGCTTAGTCATCTGGTGACGTGGCAGACACGTGGGCAGACGTTGATTCTTCGGCGAATACCTCACTGACACGTGGCAGTCAGCTGGCAATAGCGTGGACAGTACAAGCGAATCAAAGGTTGCCACGTGGCACAGTTAGGATGCGCCACGTGGCCCTCGGTCTCCTCTTCTGCGCGGATTGTTCAGTTTTTGTTTGTTAAAAATGGTGTGGGAAGGGCTCGAACACACAACCACCCATACCTGAAAGATCCGCTGAGCCATTGAACCAAAGGCTGGTCGTTTTACAATATAGGGATTTCAGTTCTTTTTCTTTTGATTCTATTTGCAAGTTTGTTTTAAAAATGGCCTGTGGGAGTTGAACCCCGCATCGGCCGGGTCCCAAAAGCTTATCTCCACTGCTGCGCCAACTATAATATCATATATATGTGTGGCGCGGGTTTAATATACAGGGTTGTTAGACCCGAATTCTAAGGCTTAATATACAGGGTTGTTAGACCCGAATTCTAACTATAAACCTTTTAAAGGTTATTTGTTAGGATTTAAAATTAAATCCAACCAAATCCCTCAAACTAAAAGCCCAAAAATCAATTAAACAAAGGGCCATGAATTATTAATTGGTTATTGTTTTTGATTTATAGGAGATATGGGGATTTTTGATAAAGATTTATATGTAATAAGGGAGATTTTGGAGATTTTATGGTTTCTACCATATCGGGAAAACTCCAAGTATAAAAGGGGGAAGGCTTGGAGTATTTTTCATCGATCAATCGATCAAGCATCCATCAGTTGATCATTCTTCTCTTGTTTTCCCTTTCTCTTGGTCTTTGAGAGGCTTTTTGTGAGAGAATTTCTTAGAGAAAATTAGGAGAATGTTTTGGGATGTATTGATGTTCTGAGTCTTGTAGTAGTACCTATTAGGCAAAGTTAGTTTTCTCCCTCTTTGTTAGTCATCCCTAGCCTTGAGAGCTTTTGAGAGGGGTGTGAGTGAGAGACTTTTGTATAACTTTGTGGAAGGCTACAAGATATTGTAAGCAGTGTTACAAGAGGCTCGTGGAGATTGTACTGCATTTCAGAACATATCAATAGATTGGTCACTCGATTGAGCTCGACCCGGAGACGTAGTCCACTCGGACGAACTCCGTAATCAAATCGGTGTCTTCTTATCTCTCTCTTGATTCTATGTTTTGAATCTTCTATGATTAATGTTTCTGTTACTTCATTGTTGATGTCTTTACACCTTTGTTCGTAATCACTCGCAACGTTTGTCATAGATCCCTTCCGCTATACGGATCATTTAGTTTCATACATTTAGGTTTAGTAATAATTCTTGCATGCTTGCAAGATTGATGTTAACTCGAGGATATTTTAGGGTTCCCTATTCCTTTGAGGTCTATAAATAAGAGCACCTTTGCTTATTGTATCTTTAACTTTTGTTGTGATAACAAATTGTTGTTCCCACCTTGTCGTGCAATATTTCTATTCTATATTGGTTCACTTTGTTAATATAAAGTTGGTTTGATTGTTCATTTGTGTGATAGGTCCTTCATGCAATTTTTTGTCCCAGATTTATTTGTTTTTAATAAGATTTTCTAATATCTACACCTCATATAGGGGTTCCTCCTCCTTGGGAATTTAGAAATAAAATTTATCATTTGATGTTGTTATTAAATAGTTTTTCTTTCATATCTACACCTTGGATAAGGATTCCTCCTTGGGAAATTAGAATGAAAGATTGTTGTTTAACTATTTTTTTCAATAAGTTACTTTCAGCCTACACCTCAAATAGGGGTTCCTCCTCCTTGTGAATCCTAAGAACTAGCTTGTCATTTGATGTTGTTTCGAATAACCTTCATTTCAACCTATGCCTCCAATAGGGGTTCCTTCTCCTTGGAAATCCTGATATAAATTTTATCATCTAAACATTCCCACTTGCTCATAAGTCCTCATGATATGATTTTCTTGAGGAAATAGGATATTTTTAGCATTAGCCTAGTTGTAGTTAAGATCTACAAAACCAGAGAAAAACCTTAGTTGCAATGTTCTTGGTTTCTCAACCTTGTGCCTCTACCATCTAGGTCAAAAAGATAGATTTTAGAATACTTTACTTTTCACACATATCAACAAAAGAGGGATCTTACCCTCCTAATTCGAAGAGCAGTTAATACTGTGCATAGTTGTTTGTTGCCAATACGCACTCTATAGGTAAGAATTGTAACGCCAACAGTTTTCTGACGCCCACCATGGGGCACGAGGCAAGAAAAATTCAAGAAAATCTTAATGCTTTTATGTCATGGGAATGACCATTTGGTGTCCTACTGCTCCAATTGAACAACCAGCACTCACTCTGGCCATCATACAACTGAAATTTATATTGATTCAAGTAGAGCAATCGGATATCATTAGTAGCGTGTGAAGTTTTATCTTTGACAATCATGCATCATCTACTCAATGGAGGAACACAGCTACTACTCTGGACAAAGAAGAAGAAAGGGCATATCTTGCAGCCGGTAGACCAATTTTACCAACACCCATGTGGGAATAGTTCATCCTGGCTTACCAAGTCTACACAAGGAGAAATAATCCTCTCTTTCAAGAAGATTCGATCTTTCAAGAGGTTTGTGATCATTTCCAAGAAGAATTTGAAGAAGAATCTCCAGTCCTAACTGAAGCAATGGGCGATAACAATAACCACAACAACAACTAAAATGCAAGGAATGCAAGATGTCCAACCCCATTACCTTGGGGTGACAACATCATACCATTTGCCTTGCAAGGACACCATGAGCTTCCTAAAGATCATGAAAGCATTTCCCAAGGTTTCACAACAACGAGTCTCATCATCCTGATGAGTACATCTCAGCATTCACAGTGTCTTGCTTCATTTTGCATGTATCACACGAGGACATCATCATTTTTCTCTTTATGGAGACTCTTAAGAATAACATTGTAGACTGGTTCAATCATCTTGAACCAGGCATTATCACAAGTTGGTTAATCATGAGCGAAAATTTCTTGGCGTGTTTCAAGCCCACCAAAGGCAGTCATCAATTACAAGCATGACTCTCAAACTCGAAGATGGATCCAACCAAACCGATGAGGGAATTCATAGCAAGGTTTAACCGCTTTGTTACACGTCTCTCCCACATGCTCAATCCATTTGATGAGATTTTGATGAGCAACTTCATCAACACACTCCCATCGGAGATAGCCTTTTTCTTGAAGATAGGCCATGAAGTAGATTTACAACTTGCACAAGAAGAATCTATTAAGCTTGAAGACAATATGATCATGACCGGAAAGATGAAGAATGACACAATCAGTTCACTTGTTCAAGCGTCTACTGACCCACTACTATAGAAGATAGGCAATGAGGTGACTATCCTCAAAATATAGTCACCCCCTGAAGGGCAACAAGCACTTCCTGCACTATCACCATATCAACCTCAATAGCCATATGAGTCGAAGAGGAATAAATTTTAGCCATGTTCAACAATTACAAGCTAAGGTTTCCACCAAGACAACCCAGAAAACTTGTTGATACTGAAAAGTCTACAATTTTTTTATCTTTTAATGATATTGATGCACACATCGGGACTACATGTCGAGAGAATCAAAGGATGAACCAGATCATGGGATTTGTTGATGTTGCTCCAAGTACAAGTTTCGTACCTTCACCCAATGCAAATGTTGTCTCACCATAGATGGACAACTTTGATGGCGACTCTACAATGAGATACTTTGATAGAGAACCCAAAGAAGAAGAAGAATACCGCCAGTACTCTGTTGTGGTCAATCATGAAAAAAAATTATCACCTGTGTTCACACATGCCCAGCACCTCAAAGCACAAAAAGAATAAGAGGAAAATAAAAGAAAAAATGAAAAGGGAAAAGAAGTGCCTTCCACTTCCAATCCTAAGTCTTCAAAAGAGAACACCATGCCAATTTCTCAAGACTCATCTTCAGTAAATTTTGACATTGTGTCTTCCATGATGAAGACGAAGGTATAGATTTCACAATTAGAGTATCTTTAAGATCATCTAGAGTAATTGGAGAGGATCCTCAAGGTTGTAAAGAAGAAGGCTACAATCCAGCCTACATTGCTTGAGTCATCCGTACCAACGAAAGATAAACCAAAACCGTTCTATATATCTTTGTATATAGGAGGTTTTAAACTCAGCAATTGTATCATAGATTCAAGAGCCTCGAACAACACCATGCCCTTGTAGATCATGAATACGTTGGGACTCTTGTGTACCAAAACTCATGAAAAGTATTATTCACTTGAGTTGAAGCTGGTGTCATTCGTCAATCAACTAAAAGATACACAAGTAAGGATGGTGTCTTGTCCAGAAAACAAGATAATGATGACCATCTTGATGGCTGACATTCCAACCAATTACGGGATGCTACTTAGTAGAAGCTTCTGCAAAGACCTCAGAGGAAAAATTCAATTGGATTGGTTGTTCACGACAATCCTGTTGAAAAAAGGTAGTTTCAAGCTAGACCCTGAGGTGAAGTCAAGTTTCACGATGGTAAAGTCCCAGGACCCCTAGGCACAATTTTTATATCAAGACACGGGTCCAGGCACATATGTTATGATGTCTAAAGTAACTGAAGACAGTCAAAAGTTTTCACTCTCCACAAGTACATCAAATCAAGACTCAAAAGTGTGGACGATGTAATTTGACGGCAGTTGCTCAACATCAGGTTTGGGCGCAGAAGTTGTCATTACTTCTCCCGAAGGTCTTCTTTATCCTTTTACATACTAGTTACCATTTGAATGCGCCACTAACATAGTTGACTACAAGGCGCTTTTACTAGGTCTCCAAAATGCAAAGGATATGAGGATCAAGTTACTTAGAGTTGAAGGAGATGTAGATTTGATCATTAAACAGATTAGAGATCAATTTCAGGTTAGGAAAATTCTCCTTCAATCCTACAGACAAAGGGTGTGGAATACAATCGACTGGTTCAAGGCGTTTGACATCAAATATATTCTATGTATAGACAATAACAGATTCGATGCCCTTGTGGTATCAGCTGCTCTATTCATGCCACATTCTGACTTTCTTCAAAATTCTTTTGTTATTGATCTGATTTATAGGCCAGTTGTTCCAGACAATTCCGACAACTGGCAGGTCTTCGACAATGATGATGACATTCAAGAGTTTCTTGTCATGGGAGACAATTATAAAGAATTTTTCTTTGAAGCTATTTCTACTCCTTTTAAAGCATCACTTACAAAAGACTCTAAAGCTACAAACTCTAGGATCATTCAATTGAAGGGAAATCAAATTCCCAAGGGTTTTGTTTCTGTAGAAAATATTTTTGACAGGCATGACTGATACATTCAGGATCAAAGAAATTCAAGTGATAATACTTCTATTGAGCATTATCAAGTGAACATTGGCACTGAAGACAAGCCTCGGCTTGTTAATTTAGGCAAGTGTTGTACTCCAGAAGAAGTTGAGAAGTTTATCACCCTTTTCAAACAATACAAGGATGTCTTTGCCTGATCTTACGAAGACTTGAAGGTCTTCACTTCCATTGAATTGTCTCATACAATTCCTCTGAATTTTGATCTAAAGCCTTTCAGGAAAAATTAGAGACATTACAATCCGTGGATCCAAGATACTATCTACGCAAAGATTCAGAAAATGGTGGACTCTAAGATCATTTTTCCAATACATCATTCCACCTAGGTGTCAAATATAGTTCATGTGCCCAAAAAGAATAGTGAAATCAGGATTTGCATGGATTTCAAGAATTTGAACCAATCATCCTTGAAGGACAATTACCCCTTACTGAACATGGAGCACACTTTGCAGACGGTCACCGGCTTGGAGATGCTATCTCTTCTTGATGGTTTTTTCGGATACAATCAAATTACACTGGAAAAGGAGGATCAAATCAAGATAGCTTTCACCACCCTATGGGTAACATTTGCTTATGAGAGGATTCCTTTCAGCCTCATCAATGTCAGTGTGACATTTCAAAGAGCCATGGATCTAGCTTTTGGGGATCTCGAGGATAAAATCATAGTCATCTACCTTGACAATTGTTGTGCAATTTTTTCACACATGCCCACTGAAAGTAGGGACCCTCTTTTGCTCTGGTTTTTTATGCTTTAGCCCTTGGATTTTGAGGTTTTGTTTCCTTAGCGCATGTTTGAATTATTATCTTATTCATGCATATGCCCCCCTTCTAGGAAGCACTTTGAAAATCTCACATTTTGAGACTCATTTCGGGTTTTTCACTACTCTCAGGATTTTCCACTTCTTTCAGATTTCCCTGGATGCTCTAAAAACTCGACGGTTGATTTTTTGCACTATTTTTCAGAGACTTCAGTCCTTCATGGAATTCCGCATGGATCGGATTTTCCTGACATTATGTCTCCTTGATGAATTCCTGAATTAGGGTTTTGGTCTATCATTTTTATGAATGTTGATGGCCCAGTCGTTGTATTCTCCTATTGATTGATGAGTTCAATGGTGCCTAACATTCTCATGATTGTATTTTTGAGCTCAATCATGTGTGCATGGTTGTTTTCGTTTTGGTTGATTTTCTAGTTTTTTGAGCTTGTGTAATTTTCAGCCTTGAGTGAGTTTGTGAGCTTGTTTTCTATTTCATTTAATTGAAACTCACATGTTCTCCTTTGAATAACCCATCCTCAGGCTTAATAGGGGTGGCAATAGAAATCCAAGCTAACTCCCTTGCGTTCATGGTGAAATTTTAGGGTTTCAAATTTAGGGCATCACCATTTCCTCAAGATTTACCTTTGGATGAGCCTCGAATTTAATGATGATCTGTAGGAGGTTCAAATTGAGTTGGTTGCAAACCCAAGTTCCTCAAATTTATGATCGTTCGATCAATTTGAGTGAAGTCGTGTGAGAATGTTGACATTCAGGTTTTCCTTCAGTTTCAGGATTTTCCTTCCCTGGCGGATTTCCCCGATTTTCCTTGTCCTCTACGTTTTCCAGAAGTATGCAGTGATCTAGATTTCTCCTGCTTCGCGGATTTCCACTCCCTCCGGATTTTCCCAAAAATTTTGTTGTCTCTTCATTTTCCGAAACTTGTAGACTGTTGTTGTTTTCACAGAATTCTGTCTTGGGCGGAATTCTCTAAAACTTTGTTGAAAATGAAGGATTGTGAGATAGCATGAATTATTAGCTACTGATTGTGCATCATGTGATTAATCTGAGTGATATTAAGTTCTTTCATGTTGTTTCTTATCTAATTGTGATTGATTGAATGATTATTGGGTGCTTGTTATGCTTATTTCGCCAAAATCCGCCTAGTTGGGAATTTTCTGAAATTCCTCTCTGGTCTGGATTCCACGAAGGGGTGAAAATCTTGAACTATGAACGTTAGTGATATTTTGGGGTTGATTTTGATCTTTGTTTGGAATTATTTGAATGATGAATATATTATTAGTGATGGGCTAATTCTGATCCTCATGTTATAATGGATATTATTTATGGTGGTTTTTGCTGAGTGCAGGTTGAATTTAACAAGGTCGTCAAGGAAGTTCTGGAGGAGATTAATTCGACTGAAAGAGGGTTTAAAGCATTTATTACTTCACTTGTGCCCTACATGGAGGGGATTTTTCTCAAGGTACCAAATATATTGGATCAAGATAAGGACGAAGGGGCCAGTTAATGATCGATTGCATTGGGAGTTGTGCTTCCTATTTATCTGGAACCTTTTTTCCCTACTTCTTCCATCCTTCACATGCATTGGATCGAGTTACATTGTAAATCCTAGGCTGACCTGGATGAGTCACAAGAATTTAATGCTAATTCATTTTGTTCTAGAACTTCTGGGGCCAACCTTGTTTTGTGGTTGTTTTTATTGTAACCCTAATTGGGCTGACATATCTTGGGGGTTTCTATAAATATGGCATTTCGCCTCATTTGTGAGGGGGTAGTAGAAGTCACTGGAGATAGTTCTTGGCTTAGAAGCAATTAGGGTAGTAAAGTAAGAATTAGGGTTAGAAGTTAGTTGATTTTGGAGCAAGTGTTGTAACACAGAACATTAGAATTGTTGTTGATATTGGATGATTCAATACAATTGAAGACATTGTGATTTCTGGTGATCTCTTTGTGTTGACTTATCTTGCATTGTTCTTGTTGTTCCATCTTTTGAAATTTCTCAAGGTTATTTGATATATGCTAGATTTATCTAGAATTAGACATGATTCAATGGTGTTTATGGTTTGATGCTTGAAGTGTTTGTGGCAATCCCTGGTCCATACTTTTTGCAGCTAGTTGATTGTTAGTTGCTTTGTAAAGTTAGCCTGTACCTTACATTTATTGTGCTTAGTTCAATTGTGAATGCTTATTCATTTCAATTGCAACAGGGTTGGTTTGGATGAGGGTTCATGATCTAAAAATCTTTAATGCCTTAGAAGATTGCACTATTTCTATAAGATTGCATATTTATCTGGGTTAAGCAGGAATTAGTTTATGAGGGATTGGTCCATTTCAAGTATTTCATCATTTGCATTGTTAGTCTTAGAAGTAGATTTAATCTTAGGGTCTCTCTTAAACCCTTATCTTTTGCTATTTCTTTATTATCTGGGCTAGTTTTAGGATTGAAGTTTCACCATATGGCTAGAAAGATCCAATTATTGCTTGTAGTAAGGTCCCATTGTGATTACCAGCATTTTCACATTTATCACTGAGTTGTTTGTGCATTGTCAAGACCTAACATTAGAGACCTTGGGGTTATCTCTTGAGGCTTGCTGATAGAGATTTACCTTTCAAGAGAGATAGGATTTTCATATTTTGTCTGAGTTGTTGCTATGCAGAAAACACTATCAACAGATTGGCGCTAGAAGGAGGGCCTGAATAAGCAAGTTGGATCAATTTTTGTCTGCCATCTCTCCTAAAAGATTTAGAAGAAGAACCAAATCTACTCCAGGAGAAGAGGAATTTCAAGAGTTGCAAGCTCCTACTAGGTCAAGAAGGACCAACAGAAGGGGAGAATCAACATCCACCCAGCCACTTCCATCATCTCCGTCATCCTCATCTTCATCAAGTCCATCTTCGTCTGATTTTGAAGCCATTCTCATTCGACAGCCTCAACAAGCCATAAATCAGCCCTTACCACCTCCACCTCCATCAATGGCTTTCCTAGCTAATAACCCATCTCCATTGACTTTTGCTAATTATAATGTCATGCCTAAGAACCTTGAACATTTTTGTTTGAAGTTCCATATTAATGATCCCAAAAGAACTGCAGAGGATCATATTAGGATTTTTAAAACTACCCTTAAGGATAGGGGAATCGATCATGAGGATGTTATGTGCAGACTTTTCCCATATTCCCTTGGGGATGATTCATTTCATTGGTATAACCATCTTCCTGTTGGGTCTATCACTACTTGGTTGCAGCTGGAGACTGTGTTTTAACAGAAATTTGAGACCCCAATAGTGCCAATCAGTGCCAATGAATTACTTTTGCAGTTTATTAGAGTCAAGAGGGAGGCAAATGAACCAATAGTGGCTTTCAATAATAGATTTCATAGGGCTTATGCTAGGCTACAACCCCCTTATGTTGTAGATGATTCCTCTGCCAAGGAGGTTTATTATGAGGCTTTGGATAGTTTAACATTTACTTTCATCAAATGGAAAGAAAACCCTCCTAACAGCCTATTTGAAGCTTATGATGTGGCTGTTAAAGTGAGTACAGATTTGAGGCAACACTTGTCTAAACCTTTATCATTAGCTAACCAAACACCTACTTTGAGTCTGGTCCCTCAATTACCCTTGGTTTCACACCCAGGTCATCCCTATATACCCAACTATTTTTAGAGCTCTGAGATATTTAATCAACCCTTGAACCATGGGTCACATACTGTTTATATGCAGAATTCAGCTAGTATTGTTCTTCCATCAAACAGGGCAGACAAGGAGAGGCTGGATGCACTCACAGAGCTAGTTGAGAAGTTGAACACCAAAGTCACCTACCTAAGGCACCAAAATAGTCAATCCCAGGCAGCCCAAAGGGGGATTCGATCCAACTATGATCAAAGTGATAGGGATATGATGCAAGCTCAGGGGCAGAACTTTGATAGGGGACAACATCTTGATAAAGATCATGAAAGGTAGCCACCACATTGCAATAATGGAGGAGCCTTAGCATCTTTGGATCAGCCAAACAATCATAAGAAATCTAGTGGAATTTACCTAGCTGAAGCAGCTCTTTCAGGATGGTGTAGGCTTCATAACACTAATCAGCACTCTGAGTTGGACTGTCAAGAATTCTAGACTACTGCATCTATTTTCCAATAGAAAGTCCAACATGCGAGCAATAGTTTGAGTGGATGGGAGATAGTACCATATAATCCTTATGAAATATTAGTCATGGTGGTGAATCATGTCCCATTTCCAAGAAGTGAAGAGAATGGACCAGAAGAAGGACAAGACAAGAGTGTTGAAACAGGGTATGCATATAGTGAAGAATCAATAGTTCAACCTTTTGGAGGTAATGAGGAGAATGACAATGGTCCACTAGATGAAGAAGAGTCTAAAATTGAAGAGGTTCAAGCATTCCATCATGTGCCAACTCAGTATTTTGTAAGTGGAGGACAATCTGATAAAGGAGGAAGAGTTGAAAGCAACAGGGATAAATTTGTGGTTAGCTCTGAAGACAATTGTTCTACCATGACTGCAGAGCAAATAGGTGAATGTGTGGTAGAAGAACTCAAGAAATTGAAAGTAAGTCTCTCTGCTCATGAGTTGTTAGGGGATCCTGCAATCAAGGGTGCAGTACTAAGGTCTCTTGAAAGGGATATGCTTTATGAACAAAAGGGTGCTTCAGGCCAAGTTGATGCAAATACTTTAAAGGAGGTACTCATGTCTAAAACAAGCCTAGGAAATTATGTATGGCAGTTGACCCTCAAGGATGGGAGGTCGAGGAAATCCTCATGTTACGTGATATTCCTATTCATAAATTTGATAGTGTTGAAGCATCAGTAGAATCAACAAAAGAGGTGGAGGAGCAAGCATGGTTGTCATATTATACAAAGAATGTGCATCAAACTACGAAGAATGAGTTTCCAATAAAATAATTTCAACAAGCTACTGGTGAATGTCTAGTAGAAGAGTCAATTGGCATTGGATCTGAGAAAGTCATAGTAGTAAACGTTGAGGCATCCTTGGAGGAGGTTGAGCTTTCAGATGAGGAGCCTCAACAGATTGTTAATGAATGTCCCATGAAGAAAATTGTAGGAGCTGATGTTGTTGATAAAGAAGTTGAGGTTCCTGAGGGTTACAGTTACAAACCTAAACCAGTGCTAATAAAAGAATTCAGGGAGTTTTCTTGTTCATCTAATTCTATTTTTTCTCTATCTGTTGGTGGGACTAAATATTGAAAATTCACAGATTTTATGTATTAAGGATGAGATAGCTGATTTGATTCATACAGATGTGCAGGAAAATCTGAATGATGCTCAAAATAGCACTATTGCAGTCATATTTGATGGGCTTAACCACATTGCAGTATGTGAAGGCATGCTTAAAGATCAATCTGTGAGGCCTCCTGACGAACATCATGATGGGGAAGTTACTATACATGACAGGGTTTCTGCATTTTCATCATTGACCCTTCACAAAGACATTCAAACAGGTGAAAAGTTCCATGTTTACATTTTTGAACATGTTCAATCTAATTTTTACCAAGAATTATTCATTGAAGATTCTAATTTTGTTTTGCATGTTTCGAATGCAAGAGGGATATTGCATCATCAGTCAAGACCGCCTAAGGATAGAGACATCCACTCTTCACAATTGGAGAATGATGAATACAACATTCAGTCCACAACAGTACAAAATCAAGTTGTTTCTCTCCTTACAATGAATTCTGAAGCTTATCAATTTGATTATGGAGGTTTAGGGAAGAAAACTTGCATATGGATTGATCATGGTTTCAATAAGTTGCCTCAATTGCTGATTATTCCTATCAATAAGGTTAAGTTTGAATGCTGCAATTTGGTGATTTACTTTGCTGAGTATAAGGATAAGTTTTCATTCTTAAGGACTGTTACTTTCACCTTATTGCTTGTCCATGCACTGAAAAATCAAGTAGGTGTAGGTCTCAATTTATCATGTCTAGTAAAGAGTCATTTTGGTGTTTCTTTGTATATAGTTTGATTTGAATAAATGTAGCTTGCTCTGATTTTCTTTTTCTTTAGTTTTCTTTTGTTTTCTTTAGGATAGATTGCTTTAGGATTAGTTTGATTTGCTTAGTTTAGGGTTTGCTTTTGGTTTGGTTTGTTTTTGCTCTGCTCTTGCTTTGGGGGTTTTCTTGTTTTCTTTTGGATGTGTTGCATCCACATGGAAATCTTATTCATTATCTAGGACTGCTCTGGGTATTTCATTTATGAACTTTAATCATGTGTCTTGAATGGATGGTCGAGGTCTTTTGTTATCGTCAAGCAGTCTAAATGTTTGATTTAAAGAAGATGGGTCATTGGTTTGATTTGAACCCAAAGAATTTTGAAATCTTATATCTTTCATATATCTTAAGAATCCTGAGGTTGTTATGGGATCTTTGTGAGGTCATGTTAGGTGAAAAATTTATTTCTACTTCAGCACCACCATGGTTCTCAGCCCTGAGTGTGAACTTCATTGTTCACAGGTTGAAAAGAAAAAGTGAAAAGAAAAGAATATCAGAAAAGAAAGGAAAAGAAAAAATATTGAAAATCAAAAGAATGGATTCAACCTATCAGGGGTATCCAAATATCTCTACTGGGGCTATGGACGCCTGGCTGGCAGTAGAGCTATGTTCGGGAGAATTACAGCGATAACCTCTTCGGGGCTATGGATGCCTGACTAGCAGTGAGGTTCTATCAAAGTTTCTTTTGGAGTTAGAATCTTTACGTAGCCTAACTTGACTGAGCTTGGTTTCTGCAGTAGCTCAAGGAGGGAAATGAACTCACTTGCACACACTCGGATTTTCAGTTTATGGAAGGTTCATTCTACCTTTGATTCTAACTTTCTTTAGTCTTGCATTTCTGATTTGTTTTCCTAATTTGCAAATTGAAACCAGAGATTCTGGGTTCCTGATTCCTATTCGTCATCAAAATGCTCTAGAGCATTTTCCCAACAGAGTCGCCATTTGTTGTGCAATTTTCGCACACACGCCCCAATGAAAGTAGGGACCCTCTTTTGCTCTGGTTTTTGATGCTTTAGCCCTTGGATTTTGAGTTTTTTTGCCTTAGCGCGTGTTTGAATGATTATCTTATTCGTGCATATGCCCCCTTCTAGGAAGCACTTTGAAAATCTAATGTTCTGAGACTCAATTCGGGTATTTCACTGCTCTCAGGATTTTCCACTTCTTCCGGATTTCCCTAGATGCTCTAAAAACCTAGTGGCTGATGTTTTGCACTATTTTCCAGAGATTTCGTCCTTCGTGGAATTCTGCATGGATTGGATTTTTCTGACATTCTGTCTCCTTGACGAATTCCCAAATTGGGGTTTTGGTCTGTCATTTTTATGAATGTTGATCTGGCCCAGTCGATGTATTCTCCTGTTGATTGATGAGTTCAATGGTGCCTAGCATTCTCATGATTGCATTTTTGAGCTCAATCCTGTGTGCATGGTTCTTTTCGTTTTGGTTGATTTTCGGGTTTTTCGAGCTTGTGTGATTGTCGTCCCTAAGTGAGTTTGTGAGCTTGTTTTTTATTTAAGTGAAACTCACCTATGTCTCCTTTGATTAACCCATCCTCAGGCTTAATAGGGGTGGCAATCAAAATCCGGGCTAACTCCCCTGCGTTCATGGTGAAATTTTAGGGTTTCAGATTTAGGGCATCACCATTTCCTCATGATTTACCTCTAGATGAGCCTCGAATTTAATGATGATCTATAGGAGGTTCAAATCGAGCTGGTTGCGAACCCAAGTTCCTCAAATTTGTGATTGTTCGATCAATTTGAGTGAAGTCGTGTGAGAACATCGACATTTGGGTTTTCCTTAAGTTTTCTTGATTTTCCTTTGCTGGCGGATTTCCCCGATTTTCCTTGTCCTCTACATTTTCCCGAAGTATGCAGTGATCCAGAGTTTTTCCTGCTTCGCAGATTTTGCTCCCTCCGGATTTTCCCAAAATTTTCATTGTCTCTTCATTTTCTAGAACTTGTAGACTATTGTTGTTTTCACGGAATTTTGTCCTAGGCGGAATTCTCTAAAACTTTGTTGAAAATGAAGGATTGTGAGATAGCATGAATTATTAGCTACTAATTGTGCATCATGTGATTAATCTGAGTGATATTAAGATCTTTCATGTTGTTTCTTATCTGATTTTGATTGATTGAATGATTATTGGGTGCTTCTTATGATTATTTCGCCAGAATCCACCTGGCTGGGAATTTTCTGAAATTCCTCTCTGGTCTGGATTTCGCGAAGGGGTGAAAATCCTGAACTGTGAATGTTAGCGATATTTCGAGGTTGATTTTGATCTTTGTTTAGAATTATTTGAATGATGAATATATTATTGGTGATGGGCTAATTTTGATCCTCATGTTATAATGGATATTATTGATGGTGGTTTTTGCTGAGTGCAGGCTGAATTTAACAAGGTCATCAAGGAAGTTCTGGAGGAGATTAATTCGATTGAAAGGGGGTTTAAAGCATTTATTACTTCACCTATGGCTGACCTAGAGGGGATTTTTCTCAAGGTACCAGATAGATTGGATCAAGATAAGGATGAAGGGGCTAGTTAATGATCGATTGCATTGGGAGTTGTGCTTCCTATTTATCTGGAGCCTTTCTGCCTTGCTTCTTCCGTCCTTCGCATGCATTGGATCAAGTTACATTGTAAATCCTAGGCCGGCCTGGATGAGTCCCAAGCATATAATGCTAATTCATTTTGTTCTAGAACTTCTTGGGCCAACCTTGTTTTGTGGTTGTTTTTATTGTAACCCTAATTAGGCCAACATATCTTGGGGGTTTCTATAAATATGGCATTTCGCCTCATTTGTGGGGGGGTAGTAGAAGTCACTGGAGATAGTTCTTGGCTTAGAAGCAATTAAGGTAGTAAATTAAGAATTAGGGTAAGAAGTTAGTCAATTTTGGAGCAAGTGTTGTAACACAGAACATTAGAATTGTTGTTGATATTGGATGATTCAATACAATTGAAGACATTGTGATTTCTGGTGATCTCTTTGTGTTGACTTATCTTGCATGGTTCTTGTTTTTCCATCTTTTGAAATTGCTCAAGGTTATTTGATATATTCTGGATTTAGAATTAGACATGATTCAATGGTGTTTATGGTTTGATGCTTGAAGTGTTTGTGGCAATCCCTGGTCCATACTTTTTGTAGCTAGTTGATTGTTAGTTGCTTTGTAAAGTTAGCATGTACCTTACATTTATTGTGCTTAGTTCAATTGTGAATGCTTATTCATTTCAATTGCAACAGGGTTGGTTTGGATGAGGGTTCATGATTTGAAAATCTTTAATGCCTTAGAAGATTGCACTATTTCTATAAGATCGCAGATTTATCTAGGTTAAGCAGGAATTAGTTTATGAGGGATTGGTCCATTTCAAGTATTTCATCATTTGCATTGTTAGTCTTAGAAGTAGATTTAATCTTAGGGTCTCTCTTAAACCCTTATCTTTTGCTATTTCTTTATTATCTGGGTTAGTTTTAGGATTGAAGTATCACCATATGGCTAGAAAGATCCATTTATTGCTTGTAGTAAGGTCCCATTGTGATTACCAGCATTTTCACATTTATCACTGAGTTGTTTGTGCATTGTCAAGACCGGACATTAGAGACCTTGGGGTTATCTCTTGAGGCTTGCTGATAGAGATTTACCTTTCAAGAGAGATAGGATTTCCATATTTTGTTTGAGTTGTTGTTGTGCAGAAAACACCATCAACAACAACCTTATCATTTTTTCAAACAAGTGTGAAGATCAATTTTCACATCTCGTGAGAGTGTTCGAAAGATGCAGGTACCACAAGATCTCATTGAATCCTAAAAAGTTTATCTTTGCGGTGACGGAGGAAAAGTTACTTGGCCACATCATTTCCAAAGAGGGTAC
This sequence comes from Sequoia sempervirens, assembly GCA_007258455.2. NCBI lineage: Eukaryota > Viridiplantae > Streptophyta > Pinopsida > Cupressales > Cupressaceae > Sequoia > Sequoia sempervirens. Next base: position 160,120,657 of record VDFB02000015.1, on the reverse strand, counting down.
TAGGATTGACCCAAATCGGGTGGATTCAATCAAGAACTTGTCTCTTCTAGCAAATAAAACATAAGTACATTCCTTTTTCAGTAAAGTCAACTTTATCATAACATTTATACCAGATTTCTCGGAGCTGACAAAGGAGATATCAGCCATGATGAAAAATACGTCCACTTTCATATGGACAAAACAAGGCAAGCAAGCTTTCACCAAAACAAAAGAGGCCATTGCTAATGCACCAGTGTTGGTTCATCCTAACTTTGAGAAGGATTTCATCCTCCATTGTTATGGGTCAGAACACACTATGTCTACCATACTGACACAAAAGCTAAATGAAGAAGGAGAATCTCTAATAGCTTTTATGAGCAGAAGTTTTAAGGATAGTGAATCGCACTATTCTCAAATTGAGAAGAATGCATATGTTGTTGTCAGAGCTATCAAGTATTTTAGATTATATATCTTGAATTCTCACACAATGGTGTTTGTCATTGGTTTAGCGGGTAAAAGTGTACAAACTCAACAGGAGATGAGCATGAAAAGAGGAAACTGGATAGCTAAAGTTCAAGAATATGATATGGAGATCAAGCCAACCAAGATCGTTTGCAAGCAAGGTCTTTGTTAGTTGTTGCAAAAAGATGGAGATCAAAAGTACCATGGCAATGGTGAAATTGAACCTGAACCTGAAATTGAAGAGGACCTTCCTTTGGTCCTATTGGTTGATTCTACAGAGGAATGGTACACAACTCTATGGTATTATTCAACTTATGGAGAATGTCCACATCACATGGACAAACAGCAAAATAGAACCTTGAAGATGAAAGAACAGAACTTTGTGCTTATCAATAACGTTCTATACAAGTGTGGCCTTGATGGAACTTTTCTATTATGCATCGATAGAACCAACAACATATATTGTTGGAGGCATTCCATAGTCAAGCATGCGGTGGAAACTTCTCATCAAAGGTCACTACATTCAAGATCCTATGAGCATAGTTCTATTGGCTGACTATGTTTCACGACACATATGAATGGGTGTACAGGTGTTAGATGTGTCAGCAGTTTGCTAAAAAAGTCAAATTGGCATCCCTCCCACTCAGGCCAATGATTATCAATACTCCATTTCAATAATAGGGTATGGCTTTTGTAGGTCCTATCAACCCATGTTCCAACAAGGGGCATGTCTATGTCCTTACAGCCACATATTATTTTACAAAATGGGTTGAGGTGATTCCTACTAAGCAAGCTACCTCAAAAGTTGTGTGACTTTTTGAAAGAGAGCATCATTTCGTGCTTCAGGGTACCTCACAAAATTATGACTGATAATGAAACTTGTTTCTCATCAAAGGAACTACTAGAGTTTTGTTGGTAATGGACAAGCTGAGTCTTCAAACAAAAACATAGTCACAATTGTGCACAAGTTGGTTGACTCAAACTAGCAGGCCTGGCACAAAAGGTTATATGATGCTCTTTGGGCTAATAGAATCACTCCCAAAAGAGCCATCAGAACCTCGCCTTTTACTCTTTTGTATGGTACATAAGCAGTATTATCCATCACACTGGAGTTGTTTGATTTACAACTAGCATCTGTATTACAGCTGGCATCTGCAATGGAGGATGAAGAATTCAAAGATCCAATCGAGAAGCAGATTTTGTACCTGATGAAGCTTGAAGAGGAAAGGGTGGAGGTTGTCGATAGAATCACTCAGCATCAAGAGTGAGTGAAGAATATTTTTGATAAGAAGGCTCGTCAGCAAGACTTCAAGAGTAGAGATCAAGTCTTGTTATGGGACAAAAGACAAGAACCCAAAGGAATGCATGGAAATTTTGATTCCTTATGGCTAGGGCCTTTTCAAATCCATGAGTCCGTAGGAGAAAACACTTACATTCTCTTGTATTTAGATGGAAGGCTTCTCCCATTGCCATATAGTGGGTCAATATCTCAAGCACTTCATCCCTTCGAAGGAGGAGTGATTTTTTGTAAATAATTTATTTATGCTTTTTCGTTATGTCGTAATGTGTTTCCCTGTTTAGTGAAGTTTTGTCATGTTTTAGGTGATTTCTTAGGTAATCTTGTTTTTAGGTTTAATTAGGAAAACTCCAAGTTATAGGTGATTAGGGAAAGAGTCTTGACTCCATTTTCGAATGGATAAGTCACACTGGTCTACAAAAACACAGAGATTCTCGGTTCTCCTATGTCGTAAGTATCCGACATGGTCACCAGACAAAACCTAATGTTGTACCCAAAACGAAATTTTTGCTTCATTAAGGCATTTTGATTAAAATGGTCTAAATCTTATAAAATTATCGTCAAAACCCAGCTTTTGGTCAAATCAAGCATGGCCTTTTTGTGGGTTTAATTTATACAAGATATTGGAAAATTTTGAAAATTTTGAAAATTAAGGTTTTTAGGCCCCTATTTTTGGGAAAACCTTAAAAAATAGAATATTGTCAAAATTGGCTGAAATTTATTTTGATTGGCTTATTTCACATCACAGTCACATTGGTGAAGTCAGAATCAAGAAAAAGTTAGTTTAAGTCTAGTGGGTTGTTTTCACTTTTTCAAGAGAAAAGCTAGGACCTCTGATGTTGTCAATGGCAGTTGGCCAATACCAAGTGTCAAAATCTAAGCCTAAAACTCATCACAAAGGTTTCCGCAGAGAAAGATGCTGAAAAAGATGCTTCGTGACGGAGGGGATTTTCAAATGGCAAAAAATGCAAAAAATATTCTAAGTCTGGAAACACTACGCCTTGCTACGTGGGAGACGCTTGCATAATCAACATGCAAGACAAATTTGCAGTGTTCGTACATGTAAAAAAGGTGAAATATAGTCACGTACACATGTTAGTAGCAATGATGCTTCGATGCAGTCAACTCAGCAAGCAACACGATGTTCGCGAAGCCTAAAATGGTGAAAATTTGCACCCCTACAGGCCAGAGGTGCCCTTGAAATTGAGGGCCTAAATGCAATTGGTTTTGGTTGCAGAAAAATTCATCATCTTTGAAATTATGTTAGCTTTCCAATGAGTCAAGCGAATCCATCAGATTTGCAAAACTCCAGCAAATGATGGTGGAAGCAGAAGAAATAGGAAATTTATGCATCAAAGACGGCAATCAAAATATGGAATTTGTGCCTCTGTAGCCCAGGGGCGCCCCTGAATAAAGCCTATTAGGTGTCAAAATTTGCAAACCATTTCTAAAGGATCTCTTCAAATTCAGTCAAGCTCCGCGATGAATTTGTTCGCCAGTTCGTAAGACATACTGAGCAACTGTGGCAGTTGATCCGATGAGCACTTAAAACGGAGGGAAAATAAAAGTGAAAATATCAAATTGTACCTCTACAGGCCAAGGGTGCCTATCATTTTGGCCAGCTAGATGAGGTTTTTGACAGTTGTTGTCTTCATGAGATCTGTTCAAAATCCTCCTAGCTACGCAGTGAATCCAATTGTCAACCCTTGGGATCTGTCAAATGCCCATAGATGAAGAATCAGCAGAAAATGTTAAAGGATATTAAAGGCAAGCAGAAAAATGGCTACGTATGGAAAAATGCACCTTGCTTGAGAAAGGCACCCTTCTACTGGAGGCCTTAGAAGCAGTTTTCTCACTTTGTCACTCAAAGGAACATCTCTTCCAAGTTGTTCCATCTCCGCGATGAGATCATTGACACGTGCATCGGAGCAATCCAACTCCTAATAGTGAGGGTGAAAGTGGAGTGTTTGGTTGAAAGTTACAACTTACAAAACCATTCTCAAAAGTGCAATTGTGCCCCTACAGGCTAGGGGTGCCCTTGAATTTGAGGTCCTTAATCCAACTTTCAAATGGGTGATCCCACAATACTAGTTTACAATTTTTGGCCAAATTGGACACTAAACTAATTTTTTCTAACTAAATCTTCACTTTCGGGCACCTATAGCAGCTAAACCGTGAGGAATTTGAAGATGATGCAAACTAGTGATTTGTGACATTTTTTCTATAGATTCTAAATATATTTTTTTCAAAAAAATTGGAATCAGATTGCACTTCTTTTTTCATCTCCTTCAAAAACTAGTTTTATTCAGTAAACACCATTTTTAAGGTGTGATGCTTACAGTATACAACATAACTTTTTTTTCCATGAAGGATAAAAAAAAAAAAAAATTAATTTAGATTTGTAACTATGATATCTAGTATTTTCAATTGGTTTCATGGTGTTTTATTGAATATTTTTTCCTTAATCAAGTTTTGAAGTCAAACCAATTACAATTTAGACATAGGCAGACCGTATACAACATAACTTTTTTGTATGTATTGAAATTCAAATTTTTTTTGTTGGATTAAGGGCATCAATATCTAGTGCACTAATATTTTTCAAAAAAAAAATTGATAATCTGCTATTTTTCCACATGTGCAGAATAGAGCTTGATTTTTGGTGAAAAACCTATGTTTAATCAAACTAAAAAAACAAATACATAATGAAACCAAAACATATTAAAACTATATTCATTGGATAGCTCGTTCCGAGGACTACCATCATCCAGTTGGGTCTGTGAAGTCTCCTCCATTTTCATCCTCAACTCAAGCTTTAAAGGGAAAAATTCTGGAGTTTTTTAGTGCTAGAGGGGGAGAAGGGGGGAAAGGGGGGTTTGAACAAACCCTGGTTCAAGCAAGCCCCCCTTGGAGGTTTAGTTGAACCAAGGTTGAGTGAACCCCCTTTCCACAACCCTTTCCTTTGCTTTTTTTCCTGAGAAATGTGGGACCCAGCATCTAATGGGTTCACTCGAAGGGGGCTTCTAGCGAACCCTCTAGAAACCAAATGTTCATTCGCACGCCAAAAACCATTTTTTTTTGCATGGGGGAATTTTTGCAATTTTCCTTCCTCACTAAAATTGTAAACCAGTTTTGTGGGTTTACCCAGACGTTGCACATACAGTCATCCTTTGAAGAACTCTTCCAACTAAGCGATGGATCTAGGATCCAGTCGATAGGATTCATCATTCATTGGCAGCGGCAAATCAAAACACGGAGAGTCAAATACAGAAAATGGCTAAGTCTGGTGTCATATGCACCCTTTTGAAAATAGGCGCCCTTGAATTTGAGGCATCAGACTCAGTTTTTAGGACTTGTAGCTCCCAGCAACATCTCATTAGATTTGTTCCAGCTACGCAATGAATGTGTTAGCTCAGCTCCAAGATCAACTGGGCATCTAGAATTCAGGGTCCAACAGAGGTTGCGGTGACATTTTTAAAAGCTAAAAAGTAGGGAGTTAGCAAAAATGCTTCAATGTTGAGTAATGGCACCCAAAAAGTCAAATTTTGACTTTAAAAATTGAAGTACATGCTTTGGCACCCTAGAAAGGTGAAGTTAGTTAACTGAATTTAAAAATATTAAAACTTTAGTTTTAAACGTTAGTTTTACTTCCATATGGTGTATTTCCTTCATTACTTTTAAGTGGCGCCCATTTCAAGGCTCAATCTTTGTTTCTATTAACTAGGTGCGGCCCAATGAGATAATTCCTTCCAAAATTTAGGGTTTTCTCCTGCATGTGATGCGTTAAATCTCAAAAAAATTATTAAATATGCATTAAGGCGTCCATTGTTTTCACAACAGGTTGAGTGCAAACACATATTTTCTTGTGCAAGAGGATCTAAAGGAGACACAGGTGATATTTTTCAATGTTCTTCACAGATACAGGTCCAGATTGCTCAGCAAACTTCGTTCAAGGATAGGTAGAGGCAAAATATAACTTTTATTTTCTTCTATCCTTGTCTTAGGTTTTTTATCGCATGTCCAAGTAAATGACTATATTTCAAAGTTCTAATCATTTGGGTATGTTCTACACAGCGTTCTCTACAAAACCCATGTGCTAGAACTTTTCAGGAAAAATTGCCTCGTAGCTTCATTTTTTCAAGCTTTGCTTTTTTCTAAAAGATTCCTTTGCATGGTAGAGAAAAAGTCAATATTTTGAAAAACAAAGAATCTAGGTTCGATCAGCACATTGGCGGCTACAAAACCCACATTCCAGAATTTTTCAAAAAAATTTGCCCCTGCAACCCCTGCTGCCACATGTTGCTTTTCTTCGAAAAATCTTTGCATGTCAAGCTAAAAGGCATTTTTTTGAATTCCTGATGTTGTGGGTTTTCTTAGAATCATTTTCTCTACAAAAACCACGTCTCATAATTTTTTGTGAAAAATGACCCCCAACAGGGTATTTTTAGCCTCAGCGGGAGTCATTTTAGCTTTCTAGAGAAAGTTCTCAGAACATAGTCATGTTTACAGTCAACAGGTTAGTTTTTCATAATGCAGTTCACTCAGACTGAATTTGAGACCAAATCGATCTTAATTCATGATTTCATCAAAATGGCTGACATAGATTTGCATCAGATGGATCTAGAAGTTGACTTGAATGCTTCAAAAATGAACTAAATCACACTTCAAAACATCGAGGAATCCAGGTTGTTAGAGGTGGCTTCACTTCCCATCTCAATACAGTGTATAAAATTTGTAATGTCTTGTGTAAAACATTACAACTCTACTACCTGAGAAATTCAATCAGTGGATGGATGAGTGATATGCAGTATCAAGCCCAAGGACATCGAGAAGTGCTTCAGTATTCTTTTGAATCCGAATAGTTTGGTCATTACCATGGAACAATGTGAGAAGGCATTCAATGTTGATAAGGAGAAATGTCAGAGGAGGAGGGTAGAGAGGTGGCTCAAATAGAAAAAAGTTAACTTGCCAAAGAATGTGAGTCGTGGAAAGTTCAAAGATGAATATGTGGTTATGATTACCTTTCCTAACCATGTTTCTGGTCAAGCGGATGCCAACAAATTCCAGCCTTGGATGTATTAAATCATGGCTCAAATCATCAATAGAAAGGAGCATTATGACTAGGCCTCTTTGATTAGTGATGTTCTCCACAGAAAGATGACCGGCTTCTTGGTTGCTCACAAGTTTCACATGTGTTTGTACCTTGTGTATTTGATAGCCTTTCAAGGCCAATTTAGAGGGTTGAACACTATGGGAATTCTGTGTACAAAAATTTCATCAATGTTACGCATAGCTTGAGTTCACACAGTTCAAGCGACACTTTAAGCGAGTGCAGGAATCATTTTTGATGTACACAGTTAGGAACCTGAACCGGGACTTACATGTATGTATCTCAGTAGAAGCCAAATCAACTTTGGTAGAATGGGAGAATTGTTTATCCAGTTCCCTAATTTTACCTACATCCACGTGTATAGATATTCAGGTCATCCAGCCATGCTACCCTGTTATCCTTCGGATAAGGTGGTGTTCATGGAATTTCTAGGGCAGTTGTACGATGTTCACTCCTATCTACGCAACAAACGCAATCTAGCTGCCAATTTTCCATTGCATATGGGGATTTACATGTGCAAGTCAGCCTCTAATGCCAGGGTTATGAGCCATGAGTTGGCGAGACTTAATCTTAAGTATCTCATTGAGAGACACTCATATGACACTTGGGATCACTTCTTAGCATGTCTTGGAGGTCGGTCCTCTCACAAGCCTTCTATGGAAGACTATTGGTTCAACTATGAGGACAAGTTCGAGGTGCATCGACGCAGTTACAGCAGGTTCACCCTTTCACAGATTTATGTTTTCATGTCAGAGAATGTGGAAGGATTGTAAAATGATGATGGGGATGTCACACTTCCTCAATTCTTCAAAGAACAGGTTGACACACAGCTGCTTCTAGTCGTTGATCCAGGTTTGCTAAGGAATGCACATTTGTTAAGGAAAGATCAAGCAGGGTTGTCAGAAACAGTATACTCTACTTGGATAGCAAGAGGACAAGGAAGGAAGATATGCCAAATACAAATCCACCACCAATGATTTCTTCACTACCTTCGACGTCGAAGACAAAGCCCAGACAAAAGAAATGGAGTAATCCTTCTAAAAGAAGCCAAATATTAGGGCAATCAAAGGGAAAAGAACCAATTGCTGATTTGGACCAACAAGAACAACATGTGGAGGTTGCCAGAGATACAGTTGAGAGCATGCCAGAAACAGAGGTAGAGCCTCCCCTTTCATCACCAACACCATAGCAGTCTCCCATTCACATCAACTTGGAGCCAGACTCGCCACAACATAGCAGTGCTTCAACACATTCCCACTCATCAGGAGTTCCTAGGTCTAGCACCAACCCTTCTAGTGAGATTAGTCAAGACTCATCTTGGATTGAGAATCAGCTGGGTAGGAAGAGGAGGCAGCCATCCTACAAACTGGACTTCTCATATTTTGATCATGTCTATCAGGACACGCCAGCTAAAAAGATAAAGAAGCAAGTCCATGTTGAAAGGAACACTGACAAGGAAATCATAATTGAGACCACTACACCACCAAAGGATAAAAACTTGGATGAGGTAGAAGTTGATGACTTCACCTTGATAAAGGTCAACCTTGGTAGAAGTACACGCCAAGCAGATGTGCATTTCCTCAAGGTTGCAACGCAAAGCATAAAGGAGAGAGTCATAAGGGATGGAGAAGATAAAGCAGCCCTTAAGGCTGAAAACCAACAGCTTTGCCATTATATGTCCAACCTTATGTACAGCACTGAGAATGTCACTTCCTTGCTCCTGCAGATGTTAGAATTACCAGTAGAAAAAAATCAGTTAAATCAACTGGTTGTATACAGGACGCACCTGAAAGACTAGGAGGAGGAGTTCATCACAAGGGGTTGTTTCATACTTTCAAAATTGTACCAATTGAGGTACAATGCCCACAAACTTCGTACACATATTTAGGATTCAAAGCAATACATAGAGGTTGACAAACCACTTAATGAGATCATGATCTCTCACCTGAGGACGGCATATGATTTAGTCACTACAGAAGAGGATAAGGAAGTGATTTTTTCTTGGAGAGAACAATTAACCTTCAAGGTAAAAATAGATGAAACAATTTCTGCAAAGTTGGTCAAGAGTAGAGAAAAGGTGACAAATGCTATCAAGTTGGTGAGAACTTTCATGTCACAAGTCCCTTCCTAGTATCAGCATGAGGGTGGTGAATTCATCGATGTCACTGATGTACAGTTAGAGTTGTAGATGCTCATTCATGGTATTTTCAGTGGTGATTCAATTGGTTGGAAGTTGGATCAACTTACAGTCATGTCAGCATTATTGGATGAGGTGGCCAAGAGTGGAGGAGAACTGTAGATTCATATCACATATGGTGAATAGATGTAGAGGAGACATTGAGTACTTCAGAGGAGTATTAGTGCTCCAGATGGTGATGTAGTCAATGACCTCATGGAGGCGTTAATTGCTCAAGATCACAGCCAGTGAACTACCAAATCAGGGTGTCCCACCTTTTCAGGATAGGCATTATACACAACAGTTAACTTGATGCTTCTTTTCGAGTTAACTTGTTGATCCACATCTCATTACATGTCTATTTTAGAATTACCTATGTATATATGGAGTTCTCATTTAGTTTTCAGTTTCAATTAACTGATGTTAGTTGTCATTTGAATTTCATATCAATAAGGACTTGTGTGTTGAAACGTCCATTTAGTTTAGTTTTAGTTCAGTTAACGAAGGTAGTTTTTCCAATCAATTGTTTAGTTGCATACATTTAGGTTTAGCAATAATTCTTGCATGCTTGCAAGACTAATGTTAACTCGAGGATATTTTAGGGTTCCCTACTCCTCTGAGGTCTATAAATAAGAGCACCTTTGCTCATTGTATCTTTAACTTTTGTTGTGATAACAAATTGTTTTGCCCACCTTTCCATGCAATATTGATATTATGTATTGGTTCACTTTGTTAATATAAAATTGGTTTGATCATTCATTTGTGTGATAGGTCCTTCATGCAATTTGTTGTCCCAAATTTATTTATTTTTAATAAGCTTGTTTCATATCTACACCTCGGATAGGGGTTCCTCCTCGGGAATTTACAAATAAAGTTTATCATTTGATGTTGTTATTAATAGTTTTTCTTTCATATCTACACCTGGGATAGGGGTTCCTCCTCCTTGGGAATTTAGAAAGAAATATTGTCGTTTAAGTGTTTTTCCAGTAAGTTACTTTCAGCCTACACCTCGAATAGGGGTTCCTCCTCCTTGGGAATCTTGAGAATGAGCTTTCTGTTTGATGTTGTTTCCAATAACCTTCATTTCAGCCTATGCCTCATATAGGGGTTCCTCCTCCTTGGAAATCCTAATATAATGTATATCATCTAAACATTCCCACTTACTCCTAATTCCTCATTCTCTAATTTTCTTGGGGAAATAGTATAGTTTTAGTGTTAGCCTAGTTTTAGTTAAGATCTGCAAAACCAAAGAAAAACCTTAGTTGTAATGTTCTTGGTTTCTTAACCTTGTGCCTCTACCAGTTGAGTCAAAAAGATAGGACTTTCAAATACTTTACTTTTTTCACGCATATCAGCAAAAAGGGAGCTTCCCCTCCTAATTCGAAGAGAATTTAATACTGTGCATAGTTGTCTATTGCCAATACACACTCCAGAGGTGCGAAGTGTAACACCAATAGTTTTTTGGTGCCCACTGTGGGGCACGAGGCAAGAAAACTTCAAGAAAAGCTTAATGCTTTTATGTCATGGGAATGACCATTTGGAATCCTACTACTCCAATTCAACAACTAGCACTCACTCCAACCATCATACAACCGAACTTTGTACTAATTCAATCAGAGCAATTGAATATGATCAGTAGCTTGCAAAGTTTTATCTTTGACAATCATAAATTATCTACTCAGTGGAGGAACGCAGCTACTACTCTGGACAAAGAAGAAGAAAGGGTGGATCTTGCAACCAGTAGACCAGTTTTACCACCACCGGCATGGGAATAGTTCATCCTGGCTTACCAAGTCTACATAAGGAGAAATAATCCTCTCTTTCAAGTAGAGCCAATCTTTCAAGAGGTTCGTGATCATTTCCAAGAAGAATCTCTCTGCCTCTCTCTCCCCTTTCCCTCTTCTTAGTCATCTATATCTATATCTCTTTGGCTCTCTATCTCTATCTCTCCATATTTCTTCTTATATCTCTCCCTTTATACATGTCTTGTTATCTCTCCCTACCCCTATACCTCTCCCTCTCTCTACTTCTCTCTATATATCACTTCATATTTCTACTTTTATCTTTCTATCTCTCCATGTATCTCCATCTTATATTTGTATCTCTTTGATCTCAATCCCTCTATCCTATCTCTCTCTTTATCTATCCCTCTCCTTCTTTCCATACCCCTCTCCTTCTCCATATCCATATTCATCTCCATCTCTATATTCCTCTCTATCTCTATCTCCTTAACCCCTCTCTCTCGCACACTCTTCCCATCTCTATCTCTCCCTATTTATATCCCTATATCTCCCTCTCTCTCTCCCTATAGCAAATATAGCATTACTCTCTTGGTAATGAAGCCTAATTATCTTCCCGATTCAAAGATTTTATTTCAATCATGTCTAGATCCCTGTAAGTGGATGGATACTTGATTTGAAGCTATCACTTCTCCATTGAGACCTTTGTTGCACAAACAACATCATTTGCTAAATAGCCTACCAAGTGACCTCACATTCTATGCAAATGTATGCAAAAAATAGAGCAATTTTTTTCCTAATTGACCTTCCACACTTTCGGCATACCCATTGCACACAAAGGTGTGATTGCTAGTTTTGAATAATTTTTAAAAATTAAATGTATTCAAAATGTCATAATTTTGATTGGACATAGTTTTTTTCTAAACTAATTATGATATATATATATATCTTTTGGAGAGGATTCTCCTCTAGTGCTTCATACTTTTTTATAAAATTTAAAGTATATTTTACTATTTTTTTAATTTCTAATTAGCCTTATGTTTGATTATAATGACCTACATATAGTAAATTGAAAAAATTAACAATAAAATTAATTAAAATATAAAAAAATATTGTAAATTGCATATACTAATACAATAGAGACATTAATGAAATGTATGTAATAACCTAAGAAAATGCACAAAGAATATAAAATGTTTGAAAGAGTACATTAAGAAGGAAGCATGATGAGGGAAAGCAAGCTATATGATGAAATGCCTCCAAAACATGAGTTAGTGCAATACATAGGAATCTCAATTGCAAGGTCATATGTAGAATTTGTGCCCTACATAATCTAGCCAATAACATGCAATTACCTATATGGTTGCCTTTGTAACAAACAATATCAATTGCATAAGGTATAGGTGATACAATAAATCTATCAGATTTATCTATATTGAGACATAAGGGAATATGTGCACATTTTTAGTTCCAAATCATGCACTAACACACAAAATAATTACTAAACATAAAGTAAGCCCCATACACCAAATAAATGTCCAACTTTACAATAAGCTATCAAGACGCCCTTACTACAGTGTAGGAGTGTTAACCTCAATTGTTCATTTTTAAATTGGTCACTTTATCATTATATTGCAACCAATTGAACCTTGGTCCTACAAATTTAAAAGACCTTGTGTTCAATAGGTTATTTAAGGAACCCCGCTCTTTTGCTACGAGATTCTTCTAGCTGAAACATGTGCAATTCCTATTGAATCCATTGTTATGGTGCATTTTTTAAGATATCTAAAAAAAATTGAGTTGATGAAAACAATCGTCAGCGCAATGTTGTATTTAAAGATGTATTGGGTGAAAGAAAGAAGACTTGGATGAGATAAAATTGTAGGTGGACAAACAAGTGGCACATTCACTTGAATATTTTTCCTAATAATGGTAAAGAAATAAAGGCTTTTGTTGTTGAGAAATTTTGCAAGGTTATGTGGGCAAAGACAGTTGGGGGACAGAAGTATCACCTTGGAGAATTTAACCCCAGCATGGACCATCAACAAAAAGCCTATATAGAGGCCAACATCCCATCAAGGTCAAAAATTCTCATTGCACAACTAAGGACTAACTCAAATCATCTTTGGTGAGAAATGGGAAGGTGGAAAAGGACAAAAGAAGTTTGGGAAGAGAGAGTTTGTATTTTGTGCATAGCAGAGGCTTAGGAAACTAAAAAGAACTTTATTTTAGATTGTAAAGCATACAATGACATTAGGTTTAGCTATATAAGTAATTTAACAATGACTCGTTTTTAAGATTTATTCAACAAAGATTGGGTGGAGAAAATGGGAGAGCTCATTATTAAACTAAATGGTAAAAGTTTGACACTCACAATACAAAAATAGCAAGGTCTAATATCCCATAGGCTATCTTTGGCCTCATGGATGGTAAAAGTCTTTTATTCTATTCTTATTTAAGTTGCAAGCACTTCCTTCACTCATCATGTATCCCATTCCTACGCCATCAATGTGATATCCATCAACTGTCTTCAAAGACCTCTTATTTCGTTTCCTTTTCTATTTATCTTATCCAAAAGAGGCAACTTGTCCTTAATTTAAAATTTGACATGTTACTTAATATTTTGATATTAAATGTACATTATTGATTAATCTGGTATATGTAGTTGAACATTGTGTATGATATGAAATGTTTACTTGATCATCTAAAAAATTGTCTTTTAAAAAACTCTTAACATTTTGTTAGAATAAAATTAGTCACAAATTAATTATACTATATTACACGTATATCCAAAGCTTAGTTGTTTAGATGTAACTACCACCTCATTTTTAGCATTTCTCGTGCAAATATTTTTCATCAATACTAAACATATATAGTGTAGAAGAAAACAATTCATTTATAAAGGCTCACTTTATTAGAAGTTTTTTTATTTAGTTGTTATTGAAATTATTAACAATGCAATCAATTTTTAATTCAAATTTTTCTTCAATAAAGTGAGCTTTTATAAAAAAATTATCTAGTTGTTATTGTTGTAATGACCTAGAAAGGGAAGAAATAGTGTTTGTAGTCATTACTATAATTGCTATTTGTTGTTGAATGAAACTATTTTGTGTAGTTAGCAAAAATGTCATTTCCTAATATTTACAAGCTTGAGAGGAATGTTGTAATGACTTAATAAGGGAAGAAATAGTTTTTTGCAGCCATTAATATAATTGTTATTTGTTGTTGAATGAAACTATTGCATCTTGCAGCTAGCAAAAATATATCTATTACTGGTAGAAAGAAATGGCCCTTTCAATAAAATTATTGAATGATGCCTACATACTTACAAAATTAGGCTTTATACAATATAAAATCACTCTTTTATTCAAGTGATGAAAATGTGTTTGTACTTTAAATAAATAAACTCATAGTTTTTTGTATGGTTGGTTATTTTTTAAAAGTGTACATTTTAAAAAGCCTAAATATTAAATAATAATATATTTAAGACATCTCCTTTATACTTTTTTCTCCCTAAAATAAATGTACATTATTTTTTCTTCACCTTTAATTGAAATTTAATGAGAAATGATTATTTGAAGGTGCTTACAAGTTACATTTTAGGTCTTCTCAAAAATAGTTATTTAGTATATTTTGATTACATTTTGTGATCATTAAAAAATTGAAGAAAAATATTTTTGCAATAATCATGGATTTTTTTAATGAAAAAATTACACCTCCAAAGGTGGAAATCATAGCCAATAAAACAAAAAAAATTGGGGTATTTTTTCCTTGAAAATCCTTTTTTTTTTGGAAAAATGTGATAGGTAATAGATCGAATATCAATAAAAAAAAATATCAAGTCTATAGGTCACACTAAGTAAGGAATAGAAAATTGCAACATTTTTTGCTATTTTTTGCAATTGCAACTAGAGTTACAATAGGGCTTCTACTATGGATAGAGTTTCACAACCATTTTTATTTTTATTTATTTTTGCAGAAAGCTCAAGGTTCTAAATTTCTTTTGTAAATTGTCCTTTGTTGGATGCACAATCCTTTTTTCATGGCAATTTGTGGAAGGAGACTACAACATCACATTAGTGGGGCATTTATTTTTGCCTTATTCTAAAAGTATAGGTTGAGTGAGGGAAGAATAATATAAATGGTCTTGTTACCCAATATCATGTTAGAAGGCAGCAAAAAGATTCTCTAGTGAAAATTATAATACTTGGAAGCAATATATGTTAACTATTTTCAAATATAGATGTCTCACAAGAATTGTGTTTGGTAGAGATTTTCAATCAATGACTCCAAGTAAAGACCAAGTGAAAATTATAATACTTGGAAGCAATATATGTTAACTATTTTCAAATATAGATGTCTCACAAGAATTGTGTTTGGTAGAGATTTTCAATCAATGACTCCAAGTAAAGACCAGATAAATTAGATGAATGCAACCATAAAGTGGTAATGTTGATCACATTATCTCTAACAAATGAAATGCTTCCTAAAGTCCAAATAAGGAAGCTGAAATTTTGATTTATAAGATTTGCATGAGACTTCAAACAAGGTCAAAGCCTTCTTCTTGAAGAGTATGTTAATTTTTATTACGATGGATGAAAAACAAGGCCAAAGCCTTCTTCTTGAAGAGTATGTTAATTTTTATTACGATGGATGAAAAACCTCCATTGTAGGAGAGCTTACTAAAGATCAAGAACATCATAGATCAGCTGTTATCCTTTGGTCAAAAAATAGAAGAGGACATGGTGGTAATAATAATAAAAAGTTTGCCACATGCTTATGAACACTTTATTGAGACCCTAAATATCACTTCTATGAATGTTGACTTGGATTTTGAAAAGTTGTGCAATAAAATTTTACAAAGATAGAACAATTTGATAGTAAAAGTGAGACAAAGGGTTTAGAATAGGCCTTTTGCAACCAAAGACAAGGGCAAAGAAAAATGATGACAAAAGAAAGGACAAGGTAGCAATGAGGATGCAACAAAGAATTTGAAGAACACTTAATGTCATCATTGTGGTAAGATTAGTCATATGAAGAAACACTGTAGAAAAATATTGGTTGATCAAAATTATAATCAAGGAGAGCCTCAAGAAAAGGCTCGTTTTGTAAAGCATTTAGATGAGTTAACCTTCTATGCTTTTAGGTCTAAAAGATCAACAAATCAATCAAGCCATCTACATGTTACATAAATTCAAGATCATACTATTTCACTAATAGCCAACATTGGTTCATGTAGTACGTTGCTTGAACAATTCAATGATCTCCGATGATGGGGAAAAGTACACAATGGTCAATAGAGGAAATGTGCAAATATCTTCTGGATGGAAAATATTTTTTTTTCTCAATATTTACTGTGTCAAGAATGGGTCTTAATTTAATCTCAATGAAGATTTCAATGAAAAAGTGTACATGCATCAACCACAAGATTTTCAAGTTACAAAGGAGTATCTTGTATGTCAAGTAAAGAAAGCTTTATATAGCCTAAAGCAGGCATATAGGGCATAGTATATCAAAATTGACAAATATTTAGTTGAACAAGGATTCTAATTTGGACATCAAAAACATGTGTACTTATCTCTCTACAATGATGACATCATTGTTAGAAGTAATCAAATCTAATATGAGTAAGGCTTTTGACCTGACTGATCTAGGCCTCTTACATTACTACCTAGCTATAGAAATTTGGCAAACAAGTGGCAATATTTTATCTCACAATCCAAATATGTTAGGATTTTGCTCAACAAATTAAAAATAACAAATTGTAAAATCTCATCTACACCAATAGATAAAGAGTTATGCTTTCTACCAAAATTAACTCCAAGGCAAGTAATGAGTCAACCTAGAAACTAGGGGGGAGCCTATTATATCTTACAACCATAGACTTCACTTGAGCTATGTTTTGAGTTTAATTTTCAAATTTATGACAATATCAAAGATAGAAAATAGGACTACAACGAAGAGGGTGTTGAGATATGTGAAGTTGCCATAGTAAATTTCTTCATTCTTATGCATTTTCTTTTTATTTGGATTTTCTCCACGTAAAATGTTGTTTTCTGATTGATTTTTGTGTACTTCGGAAGTATGCATTTATTGATCTATTAATATTGGTTGCAATTATAGTAACTTACATTTGTATGATATGGACACTTTGCAACAAGTGTAAATGTAAACAATCACCTAGATTTAAAACAAGAAAATCCGATACCTGTAAACAAATATTATATTTCTAAAATAGAGAATATTGATTTTGTTATTTCATGTCAAATATAATGCATTAAGATTAGAATAACTATAAAATATTAAAAAATCAATTAAAACAATTATTTTAATTATACATAAGAAAATTTATGTAAAAAATATACAACTGATCTTCAAATAATAGATAAATGGTACTGTCATCCAACATGACCTGTTATTTTATGTTTATACCTGTAATTAAGATATAATTTTAAAATAAAAATAAAAATAAAAACTCGTTAATGTTTAAAAGTTTAACTTAAAAATTAATACATTCAAAACTAAATTTGAAAAGTTAGAATGCCTAGCCTTATCCGTAAAGTAAAGAAGAAGAAAAAAACTCTCCTAAATCTAAAAATGAAGCAATAAAATGAAAGTCATACAATAAAAAAATTCAGAACCATCTATTAAAAAAATTCAACACTACATGGTTATTTATTTCTATTTAATTCTTGGAAGCATGAATTTATTATTGATCTACTTATATTGGTTGTAACAATTGATTTGATTTCGAGCTTGTGGGGTGAGAGCTCAGATTCACAGTATATAATTATTAGTCCATTCAAGTTCAGAATATTGCTACAGGAATCACGCAATGGAGCACCACTTTCTCAGGATAGCAAGTGTATACCCTTTGAATCCCATGTCCTGAGTTTAACCCAAACTGCGAGAGAAATCAGCCCAGCCTCGCAAATGCTAAAGACCCCATCATAGCAAATAGCCATAAACCCATGAAAACAACAGACATGCAACTGAAAGGATATTTAGCCTTCAAAAGTGCAGTCTTGAATGGGCATTGGTTCACCCATTGGTTTTGAACTTTTGAGTACCTTCTGGATTCAATCTCCCAGCACATTTAAGCAGTCATCCCTAAATTGCACACTGAACAATCAACAGCTAATAACAAAAGAAGAAAATGAATATAATAAATCCTGCAAAGTACTACTAGTTCATGCATAATAAAATCCATGAAGCCTTCTCCAAAAACCACTATCTATGCCTTCTCTTAAGGAATACAAGCTTCACAACAATACCGACAAACATTAATGTAATTAAATGAATGAAAAAGATGTACAATATATTAAGCAACATAGGAAATTTAAAATTTCACCAAATGCCCGTGTGCATGAGGACATGTGCAACCTCAAGATATGCATCTCAGAGACAGGGAAAGCTTGTCCATGTCTGTCTGAAGATATATCAAAGAAAGTGTATATACTTCTCATTCCTGCCTCTGGAATAAACAATGTGTAACTGTATATATTACAGATGTTTGGACTCGTGACTCAGGCATTCATCCTCTTTGCATCATGATCAAGATGTAAGACCAGCAATCTAGGATATCTTTTCCAAACTAAAGCACATCTCAGTACTTGCCATGCGATCAGTCCCAATCAGTGACAACTGATCATGGTAGACATCAATATAGCCAAATGCATCTGATCCAGGTGGACATTCAAGCACAGCTTCAAGGACCCTATGATGAATTCCATGAGAATCCACAACATACCCACCTTTGTGGGCATGGCCTGCTAAGCAAACCTTAACACAATTATATTTGTGAATAACGTGCATCACTTCATCATAATTCCACAATAATGATTCAGGAGATGATGCAGCAGGATCTAAAGGAAGATGGCAGCAAACAATCACCTTCTGATCAAGTGCAGATGCATCTTGGAGGACACTGTCAAACCATGCTAGTTGTTCCTTTCCAACTCCACCATTGAACATCACAAACCTTCTATCATTGCCAGTTAGCCCATCGGGACTATTTTTTTGCACATTTGGATTTTTTGTTTCAATATATTTAATAGCTTCTAATCTATGTGGATGATCCTCAGGCCATCCAATTGTACTGATGTCATATCCATCGAGAACAACAAATCGATAATCTGGCACTGGGCTAAAATCATAATATGCATTGCCATGGGGGCCAGGAATTTTCAACAGGTTAATTAAATCACTCCGAGGAAGATTATAAAGGCAATGATTACCAAGCATATGATAAACAGGTCCATTAAACTTGTCAAATTCCTTAATAACTTTTAACACGGCTGTGCGAGACTTGTCTTTAGGACAGAAGCCATCCACTATGTCACCAAAATGCACTGCAAACTCAAGTTTTTCCATCTGATTCCATTTCCTGACAGCCCTTTGCAATGCAAGAATGCTATGCCGATAATACCGGGGAACACCAAGGAATGAACGACCATCAGGAATATCAGCATATTGAACATCCGTGATGACCCCAAAAGAGAAAAGTGGCTGCTTCGTTCCAAAAGCAAAAGCTCCATTTAAAGAGGTCATCATTTTAATCAATCTTTGACTATGTTCCAGCGTTGAGGTTATGGCCTGTGCATGATATTCATATCATTGATCCAAATATGTGGTTTGCTTAACAAATATAGGACAGCTTTCTATCCAATTAAGCTTTGCAGAAACCAATACTGATGCAAACATCAAAATACTCACTCTGCAATCCACACACTTGAGTGATCCCTGCATGCTCAAAATATCAAAGTTTCATTAATTCCAATATTGCATGGCCAAAATAATCTCACTATTTGTGCCCTGACTCCATTCACTAAAACAAAATTAAGGTTTCATAGAACTTTCTTCTACAAATTTGCTTCAAAAATTCTATACATTACAACAAACTGAAATATGGCAAAGAACCAAGAATTGATAAACCATAGACTTATACTTAATGAAGAATAGACTCTTGTAGCACCAATAATATAAGAATAAAATCAAAAGCATAATCCCAAAAAAGTTTCACATTGAGGCGGGCTCCAATGGAGAAGGCTTCCGAGCACTCCTACTCTTACCGTTTGAGAAATCCCTACAGGAAAAAACAATACATTTTTTCTAGAGAAAATTTTAAGCCTGCCTTTGAGTGGGGGACTGGAACTTTCAGGCACCCACTTAGCTTTTAATCTAGGTATCCCATTTATCAATGGGTAAATTTAAAACACTTCTCATCATCTTTGGAAAAGAAATGGAGAGTTGTGTTTCCCAAAGCTACTAGATATCTATTTACAAACTTAATTCAAGCTTGTGGCTGTTTTGATATCCCTCAAAGGAGGGCATTTCTAATTCAAATAATTAATAAGTTATCAAAGTCCTGCTGGTAGAAAGGTTAGACAGTTTTCTGACAGGTGAAGCCTTAATAGATTTCAATTAGGTTGAATCGAGGGGCCTAACAAGATCACTGCCTGAGCAGGGGCTCATATTCTTGGACCTCAACCCTACAGGGTGAGTTACTCTTCTAACTACAAGAAGGAGAATTGCGCTTCAATCTTGCACAGCTGGTGAAGAGTGGTGGGAAGAAGGTAGACAAGTTAATGGAACCCAAAAGCTCAGCATAAACTAAAATATTGGTACAAAACCAGATTTCCTCACAAACCAATGCAATATAGGGGGACTCTCAAATTCAGGCACGCAGAAAAACTGCAGAAACTCCTAGAATCTTCACAAATTCTCTAGAGACAGAGATCCAGAGCTGTTTAGTTCGAAGGGAACACCAATACCAAGCATTTTCACTAGACAATATTGACAAAAGCATTGCTCCAGAAAATATCTCCTATATTGAATGACGTGGAAAAACTAACCAATCATGAGGAGGTAGAGGAAGTAACAAAGTGGACTGATGACTGAACCACTAGGGGAAAGAAAGAGGGCATGAGCAGCAATTCTTAAGCGTATTTTCCATCTGGTTGAGGAAACACAGAATGTACTGACAACAGGTCTGGAAGGCTTCCCAATTCAGTATTTCATAATAACATGGTAAAGAGTAAAAGATAATGATATGGTGATCTTTCTCCAGCAAAACAGTCAAGCCCATCCTCATGGCTTGTGGTAATGGCCATTCATGCTTTATGGTTCATGGGAAAGCTAAACAATCTGCAGAGGTTTGTGATATTACAATACCTTGAATCCATTTCCATCAGATGTCTCACACACATTACCAATGGCACAGAAATTTGAGGAGGTTGTACATGGCACCATCCAAGTGTGCACCAGACCTTACACGATCTTGATCATTGGATTTGTCAAGGTTTCAAGCACCTAAAGACCAAACTGCTAAGGTCCACTCACAAAACATGGTACCATAAAGCACCATCAAGCGATACTTTTCCTTTCTCCTTAGAGGGGCGGAACCCCTTATATGACTCCAGGATTTCTCCTTACAAGGTCAAGGAGCAGTACCCTTCAAAACATATTCAACCGTTACATTTGTTGTGGCACAACCTAACCATTAAGAAGTGAAGAGTCAAATATGGAAGCGCAACCTTAAATCTTCTATAACATTTCTTTAGCCTTGCTACTTTGTAACATTATACACATATCTAGTAGACGATTGCCATGATTCATCAGATATTAGAGAACAGACAAAGTTAGTGAAAGATAGACGACCATACTCCCTCTCAAGTATACCACACATAAAACATAGAGATTAATGTTTTTTATTCTAGTTCTATTTATCTCTCCTATGGATCACTTTCCAAATATTTTTAAATCATTTTTCAATAATGCTTCCACATATAACCAGTGTACTCTGGGAACACATCCCCGGGAATTTACTTGTGTTTCCCCCCATCCAGGGATGTTTGGGGAATGGGAGGACAAGGATAGAGCTCTCCCCATCGCCGATCTGCAAGAAAACTAGGGAACGTCCCAAGGATGTCTCCCCAAACTGGGGGATGTTTCCTATGGCATCCCCCTCCTGCTGCAACTTTTGGGGGCCAGCCTATCATCCCCGAAGTTCCTATGACATCTCAGGGACATCAAGATGCCCCTCTGCACATCACAATCCAAAAAAATGAAAAAAGATTTAGAAGAAAAGAAAAAGAAAAATCTAATCTTTTATGTGTAGCCCAAATTTACACCCAATAATGGCATGCACCATGAAGGTTCCTACAGCCTTGAAGGCCAGAACCCACAAGAGGCACTGCCCCTTAACTCTATTGGGGGCTGCCACCCCAAAACACCCTCTATGGTTTTTAAAAAAACCAAAAATAAATATTGTTTTGTGGTGCACTTGATGAAAAATAACATTTTTATTTTTCCAATTTAAATCCCATGTAATTAGATTTCACTTTTTGTCTGCCAAGTCAATCATGATTCCAAGTATTGCTACTATGATATAAACCATTTTGATTTTATCTTTCGCATTTATGATTTGGCAATTAACATTGAATTATCATTATAAATTGTGTTCTCAATTCTCAACTTAATTTAGTACATTTATTTATCAGCCATCCCACCACTCACCCAAAATCTAGGAAAACTATTTCCATCCCCGAAACCCTGTCCTGGAAACTTGGAGAAACACTGCATATAGCACTACGACATTCTAACAGTTTAGTGTCTTTCCCTCCAGAGATCTGGTAGGATTGAGATCAAATGAAATTTGATGAAGACTCCAGGAACACAAATCAGGCTCTTTAAGGTTTAAAACATAACTTGCATTGATTTTTCCTCAATAAACAAGATTTCATCATCTTTCAACAAATCCAAGACTAGTTCCTTCTACAGTTCTAGCTATGTAATTATGACCAAGGGGATTTTATTGAAAAGAACCATCCCCTGCCTAATGAATGAGGAAGATGATTGTTCTTTAGAACTAAGGCAATTTATTGACAATATTACTACATTTAGAACTAGTGCACTCCTCTTAAATGGAGAAAGAGAGAACAAATTATTTACATTTATGCCCACCAATGACCAAAATAGGTTAATGGAACTCAAAAATACAGCTAGTTAAAATAGCAAGGAATCAAACATGAGCTCTAATGTCTAAATAAATAAGAGGCTACAAACTAAAAGCTAGAGGCACTACAAAAACAGATTCTGACTAACTCATGGAGGCAAGTAGACCCTGAGCATGTCTGAAAAGACAATGTCATGTATTACAAACATTAAATAACATGTGAGTGTAATTTCTGTTACCAAAGACAATAGTAATAATAAAGGCCATGGTTCAAGGCAAATTCTCGCCTTTTTGTATTGGTATCCAAAAAGATGGAGGATTGAGATTTTCGTCAACCATCTTGAAAGAGCCGATACAAGCTCTAATAATGTCCATAGGTGAATGACATAAACTAAGTGTGCTTGGCTACAACCCTTACGGAAGCAAAGAAAATCTTCCATAAACTATCAAAATATCTATAGCCAATAATCCTCAAGTAGAGTGGAAGCTCGTAGTACATTTCTGTTTGAATCTCTTGGAATGTGGATGAGAAGCTGTAGTTGACCCTTTGCAACATAGAGTTGTGGATACACACATCTAGCACACAAAAACAAGGATGGAGATTCGTCAAAATTTATGCATAAAAGGAGACTCTGCGTGACACTCCAGCATTCTCAATTTTTCCCTGAACTACTGATGGGATAAAAACCTCAAGGAACTTGTAAATCATGGACCTAAATGGCATGAACTGAATTAATTTTGATTATAAGGTTAATGAATTATGATAGATTGTGGTATTAATTGCATGTTTATTATTAAGAACTGACAATGCCTTATATCACGTGTATCTTGGATTAGGCATGATTTTGATTCTAAGATTACTTGGTGTAGACTTGAACATTATGTTTTCAAACTAACTTGTGCCGGCTAAGGTGCATTCATGATAATAATCATAAGGTTGTGACAAGGCAGGATTGTGGTTTAAATTAAAGCTTGGTCATTGAATTTAGATTAAATTTTGATTATTTAAGTTTTCCAATCTCACGAAATATTTTCTATAAATATGATGCTTGACAGCAGGTTTTTTGAGTGCAGGTGGCCTATGACAGGGACCAAGTCAACCAAGTAGAAGGGGAAGTGTACAGTTTCACAAGAACTTTAACTGGGACTGTACATGTGAATGAGTGGCCAACAAAAGGAAGGTAAAGCAGCTAGGTGTTAATGTAAGATGCTAGATGTCATGAACCAAGATAGCACAAAGTTATCAAATTGCAAGAAATGACGGTAAGGCAAAGAAGAGGATAATGTGAGCTAGTAAATAAGCCTAAACTCAAGAGAATGTCTGTGCGTATCGAGAGGAAGTCAATCTCCTTAATTTTATGACCATAGAATAGACCAAGAATTGCAAACAAAATTCGCATGGCGTGATCAACCCAAGGATTGAAATGATTTCAGGACCAAGAGAAGATCTTCGGTAAATTTCAGAGGAGTAAATGAACTACCAAACCGACCAATGAAATCCAAGGAGAAAGTGGACTTGGAGATTGTATAAGTATCAAGAGAGGCTAAGAGTCGATGGCTGCTAATCCTATGAAATTTGTGTGTAAGAAGGGTATGATCGAATAGAAAAATTGAGCATGTTACTAAGGAGAGCAGAGGAGTTGGAGAAGGCCGTGCTAAGGTACAGGCTTGGGCAATAGCCTAGAATCAAGAAATTGCAAAAGTGAGGTCCTAAATGTGTAAGCATGTGTCATGTAATGTTAGGTCAATCAAACTAGTACATGTATAATCCATGTAGTCTGTGTATTGTGTTGTAAGCGTGTGAGTCAGTGACAAGGATGTCTCTGTGGTTAACTAGTCAAAGTTGTAGATGTCAGGGGAAACTCAAGGAGCTGATTAGCCATGAGGCTTTAATGTGTTGTATAGCCACCCAATAATGGAAAGTGAAGCTCAATGGTTGTTCCTATTGTGAACAATGGTCATCTTGGTAGATTTCCAAAGGCCAAACAATGGTCACTCTATAGGAACGAAGTGATAGCTATGCAATTCCTACTAGATAGTGTTGCCTTGCTTGTCAAGGTGCTCCCTTGCACGCTTGCACTCAGAATCAAGGGTACAATCAACAAGACTCATATGCAAAATGGGAGCAATTATATTATATGGAAAATGAGAGCGAATGCCAAATTCATGGCTAGAATCTATGGGCCATCATTGATGGCAGAGAAAAACAACCTTCAGATAGAAATATTGACCTTGATCCTTTATATTCTTTTAAGCATAAATTCCAAGAGGCTATGTCGATTCTTTTAAGAAGTATCAGAGAGAATTTCTCCTACATATCAAAAACCTAGATTCTTCTTGTGAAACATGGAACCTATTACAATACGTGCATGAAGGGTCAAGACATCAAAATTATTAAACTAATCCTAAAACTATTTACTATTCCTATGAAAGGAGCCAAAAAATTAAAAATAATAATTATCTACCTTACCAAAGTCAAAAACATTAAATGACAACTAAATAGATACAAATATAACCTAAACTCTTATACTTTATAATCCAAATGAACATTCACAAAAGGTTTGGAAATGTCATTCCCATCTTAAATTCAAAAAAATCAGAACATACTAATTTTTCAAAAAACGAGCATTTGTACTTGTTCTCATATGATAGATGTTTCAACGAGATGCTTAACACTAAGGAAAGACTTGTGTATCTGTTATCTTTTAGTTTATAAATTGCACTTAATTGTAAGCTCCAAATTGACCATTTTAATTTGTTTCACCTAACTTAATATAATACCAAAAAATGTCTACTTTTTATCAACTTTTTAAAATAAATCATTAGACAAAATAATCACACAATAGATCATTATATGATAATCTAGATGCATTTCACCACATGATAGCAACATGTTGACCTTAAAAGATTTATAAATGAAGTCACTATCTTGCTAGCTTCTTGTCAATTATAAGAAATGCATTCACCTGCCACGAGAACACATAGATTTGAGGCCCATTCTCAAACAATTCAATACCTAGTCCATGCGTACACCTTTTGCATGCATGTGTACCAAGGTAGTAGCAACTACATCTGACAAAATTCACAATCTGTTTTATTATAATTTACAGTTGTAATCTATATATGCTGAAGTTATCTCATAGATGTTCAACTCAAAATTCAAACCTTCTTCATGTTATTTTGCATGACCTATACGGTCCGATTATTGTTATTGAAGACTTGTATCTCTTGCTGTTGAAAACTATAGATGAACATCTATAGAAATAGAAAGATTTGATCCAAAATGGATCCACAATGTTCATTTGTGTCGTTTATAGTTATGTTCTAAGATTTGTATAACCACAAGACAAACTAAACGTTAGCACTAGCGACCCATTGATTAAGAATTGAAAGAATGATAACCAACATAGACAAACCATCAATGCCACTACTAACAGTCCTAGGGGATCTACTATCTGACTGTTTTTTATACAGTTTTTTAATGGTTTTTAGTGAAGAAATTTTATGTTATTTAAATCATTATTTCCTCATCCTAATGACAAAGTGTGATATGAAATGTTGATGCATCAAAATAATTTTTTCACATTAACTATAAAAACCTCAAAATTCTTTCATAAGTACAAATGACACTAACTAGTCACGAATATGTTATGTATCCATATATACCTGTTTGCACCTCATAGAGTTCAAAATTCATTACTTGATCATAGATGGGTGATGTCAGAACACTAAGTTTTACTAAATCAAATAATTTATGATATTGATATAAATCATGTTTTTTTCGAGAAAGAGATTGATAAGGGTGAAGTTTTGGTATTCATATCTCTATTCTATTGATTGTCTTTATCCAAATCTATTGATTCTAATGCTAACAAAGTTCTCTGACCACTTTGAAATATCTTCATAGTTTTGCTCCTACATTTATCCCCCTACATGTCATATGATATAAAGTTTCCTTTGGTATGACTTATGATATACTCACATTTGCATTGTAGGGACTAGGGAGGTTAAACCTTTTTGTTACTAGAGCATTTTATAGGCAATGCTTATTGGAGGTGAAGTGAGAGATTGAGGAACATCTTCTTTCTTGTTGATTATTGTACTAACAAAATCCTCTAAACTTCTTGAAGTGAGAGATTGAGGAACATCTTCTTTCTCGCTAATTATTGTACTAACAAAATCCTCTAAACTTTTTGGGTTAATGCACCTATTTGTATTACCATTTATATTGTTTTAATGCACCTATTACATTTATATTGTTTTAATATAAGGTTATATTACCTTATGCCTACTATATTCTTTATAAAGCATAGTTTATTAGATACCATTAATCATTAATAATCAAATAATTAAATATAGTAGTTGTTGAAGGTGTGGCAACTACCCTTTTAAGTATTTTGCCATCTCTTCTATATTTAAGGGGCTTCTCTCACATTGGCAAGTTATTAAGATTGGGTGATAAATTATAAAGTAATACAATGAACATTATCACTCTACCCACGAAATAGTATTGGACACTTGGAAGTGAGGAGAAATGAATTCCCCGTGTTCAATCTACTAATTTATAAATATAAATATGAATGTTCTATAATATAGTGGTGCTTTGTGGGTTTTTATCATTTACAATTTTTCCACATTAATTATGAGCAGAGTGTAATTTGTGACTATTTCATTCGTTTATATACTTTTATTAATTTGTAACTTATCTAAATTAATTATATAAATAATGCTATGTAAATAATACTTATCACATTATTAATTTACTTTACTTAAAACAAGAAGTGACTTGATCTCATGGCTTGAGAAGGACAATCTTTAGATTCAAGTTCAATTCCAAAGGAAAATGGCAAAAGTTGTTATGAAGAACAAGTCCTTAGAATTGTATGGATTGTTGTGATGTGTAGTCAATGGGAATCTTGATTGATCTAAATTTAAATGATTGGATATAGTCTATATTTAGAATTAGAGTCACGTAAAGGATATTAATGGTAGTGAGCATGGAATGGATTTTGGTTGCTCATGTACCTACTCACTTTAAGTTAAACTTATGAATAAAGGTTTTATCAATGACTCCTAGCTATTTAATAGATGTTGGCAGAGCCAATACTTATTACTAATTTAAAAGTTTGATATCCTTGATGTGGTTCTCATGAAGTGCTATGCGGATAATGTTACATGTTTCAAAACTTGATTTAGAGCATATGGATAGTATCCCAAGCCTAGAGAATAAGCTATGGTCTTAAATGCTAAGGTTGTGTAAAATTGGAATTCCCTTAAAACATAAAACCTCATTGATAGGGACCAAAGAATCATGTTTATGTTTTAATATCTTGCTCATGAATTCATATCTATGAATTGATCAAATCTTTTACTCTAAAGTAATTTTCATATCCTCATTACAAGGGAGTTACCTAGTCAATTGCACCTCAACATTAAGTTTCCCTCTAGGCCCTTAAAGTCTATTTTGTCTAATCATGAGGCCAAGGTTCCAAGGCTTGAAAGCCAATTGCACCTCAACATTAATTTACCCTCTAAGACCTTAATATCTATTTTGTCTAATCATGAGCCCAAGGTTCCAAGGTTTGCAATGATATATTATGCTTTATGAGATCCCTATATGTATTTTGTGATTGCAGGGATCTACATTGGGGGTCAAAACCATGACCATTAGTGTTAATCTGATCCAATGGTCCGCACAATTGCAATATTGACTATATAAATTGTCAATTCAAAAGTGTGCCAGCCATCCAATCTTCACTTAATCCTATGGTTTATGCCACTCCAAAGCAGCCTTTAAAACATGTCAAAGCTCTCTTGTGCCATTAGTTAGCCAAGTCCAACTTGGATTTATGGCATGCCCACTTTTTTAATTTTTAACCACACATTTCATCAACAATGTGCTACATGCCAGCCTCCTACAACCAACTAGGGTTGTCAATGTTCCCATGTTCCTAACTTTCCAACCATCCAATTAGAATTTGATATAACGACTCACACAATCTTATGGGGCTCCCTTAAGGATAACAGAATAGCATTATGCTATTGGTTGTGAGTAATCCAACTTACCTATAGAGAACTTCTCTCTTTTATTTTATTTAGTGATCCCAACAAATAATGACATTAGTGAGCAAAGTGTCAAGCTTAAGCACTCCTTAGGAGGTGTTAGACTCAACAACTTTTGGGATTGCACTAGCTATGTGATCTAATGGTTATGTTGGAACATCCTACGAACTACACTCTCATGAAATCATCACGTTCTTATCAACTATAGTTTTGCAATTGGTAAAATGTCATTGACTCAACACGGAAGCGGATTCTAGATCATTGGCTCATATGTGGTCTAGTCAGCTATGATCTTGTTGGTGGAACCCAAAGTTCTATCATTATGCATGAGCATGAAGTTGTTGGAATTCCACGCCATGAGAGCTCATGATGCTTTTGTAATGTCCCTTGCTAATTCTGATGTAATTTTCAATTGCAACACTTGGACATTTCGTCAAATGGTTGCCTAGCAATCTTCTTCTAGCTAGTAATTGAAAATTACATCAGAATTAGCAAGGGACATTAAAGTGGTATCAGAGCTTTGATCTTGCTAGCCTGTGAGAGGATTTTTGTTTCAGATTTAAATCATGGATTCAATGGGTGACATAGAGTTCCGTCAGAAACTTTTTACGGCAGGAAACAAACTTGGTCACTTGTCTCTAACAAAAGATGCTCTTCTTAGTTCATTGGAGGAAGTAGTAAATTGCTTGCATTTGGTGTACCAACCACCTTCTTAGATAATTCAAGCTAGTATGATTATGGTATTGATCTCTTTGAAGGAAGACAGGTTATTGAGACACAAAGATAACGATGTAAGACTTGTTGTAGCCAATTGCCTAAGTGAAATTATGAGGATTACAGCTCCTGAAGTTCCTTTTGACAATGACAAAATGAGGCAGGTTATGCAGTTGATGATTGAAAGCTTTAAGGGGATACGTGACATCAAAAGCCCTACTTTCAATAAGACTATAAGAGGGTTAAGATTCTAGAAACGACGACAAAGCTACGGTCATGTGTTATCATGTTTGATCATCTTATCCTCCAGTTATTTGATTTCTTCATATCAGGAATCAAGGAACAACATCCAGACAGTGTAAAGACAAGTATGTTCACTATCTTGTCAATGATCCTTGATGAGAATGAGGATGTTTGCAAACAGTTGCAATTTGAATTGTTAATCATTTGGAGAAAAGAGTAGCATGTTTCAACTACAACATATGATCTCGTAAGAAGATCGGTTGAGTGGAAAGTTGAAAAGTTTAAGGAACAACTGAATGCACAGGAGCTAATTTCATTTGGCCTACCGGTTCCATCTTCTCTACTTGAAGAAAACGTGCCATCATCTAGTGGAGCGGCAAAGTTGGATGAGTACAATTGTAGGAGACCTGGTGTCTCTTAACCCCAATTGATCATGATAAATGTAAATTTTTTTGTTTTTGTGGTTTTGAATTTTTTTTGTAGTTTTTTGAAATAAAATGGTTTATGCGTTTTTTCAATAAATGCTTGAAATTCATATAACAAATACAAGAAATTGATGACTATAGAAGCAAGAATTTTCAATGAAGGCGAATAGCTTTATTTTGCTTGTTGAGAGCTTACAATGCTAAATTAAAGACATGCATACAAAAAGGCAAGTAATGCATGATTAAAGAACCTGATCTTTGCCTGCAGCCGCCTGGAGAAGACAATGAATTGTACGGCCCACTTGATAAACTTATTTCTCCCTCAAGAAATTGCTTGTTTCAGACTCCCATAGCCTAGGCGCCACCTCTGGAGCAGATTAGAAGCTGAAAGAAAAGGCGTTGGATTTCTTATTCAAAAGGACATCCTTGCTGCTAGGTATAGTACGGCCTGACAGCAATAATTAAGAATGGTACAGCTGAAGAAATATGCCTAAGATTTGATGGATGAGATTGAAAATCGACCTCTTTTTTGATTCAATACTTTTTCTTCAAAAACCCCTGTTGATTCTTCCTCTGTAAGCACAAATATGACTTCTGAATAAAGTCACCCTGATGGACAAGCTTCAACCGGTATTTCACAGCCTCAATATGTCTAATTCTAAAGAGGGAACGTTCTCCAAAATCCAATGATGAAGCGAATTTGCAAAAACCCTTGTTTCACAAACTCCAATGTTCTCAGAGAGAATAAAAGACAAATTAGAATAATTCACAATGAAGTTCGATTTGTCTTTGATGAGTTATATATTCTCTCTAATAAGTTCGACCCAAAAAAGCAACTCATTAAGCATTTAATAATATAAATTTGTCCTTCTCAAAACTTAGGCTTATTAATTAATAAATGGCATCCCCTTTTATAATGAGTAATAAATACTCATTTAAAAATAATATCATTCCTTTATTATAAAGTAATAAAATACTTTATAATAAGCCATTTAATTAATTAACTTTATAAATTGACTTTATAATATAAATTCATAACATTAATATTTCTCCAATATCATTAAATGCTCAAATATTCCCTGTTTGCTCACCAAACTGTCAAACTGGGTCGGAACTGAGATGACCAACTGAGCCAGGTGCCCTGCCCGAAATAGTAACCCCTGTCTGCCTAACTTACTATAAATAGTAAGTGCCTAAATCTGACTCTGCGAGTCTTTGCCAAGGCCCAAACCTAAATCAACTGATGGAGTAATGTCCCAAAACGCAGGATAACTGCCAAAAGCAACCCTCTAAACACACTTGTCAGCCTACGAGGGTCCTCACCTCAGAGGATGGCCTCAAGCACCAATATCAACTTCCCCTCATCATCAAGGGGTGGCAGTACTGGAGAGGGAATCACATGCTCACTTAAACTTCAAAGCAAAACGTGAAACACATTGTGAATCCTGCTATCCGTCGGTAAATCTAACTCATATGCAACCTCGCCCACTCGTCTAATGACTCGGAATGGACCATAGTAACGAGGTTTCAACTTCTCTACACTCCTCCACAGAGTGGACTGACGGTAAGGCTGTAACATGAGATACACCATGTCACCCACTACAAAGGAACGCTCAACCCTTTTCTGATCAGCATACTGCTTCTATTGATTCTGTGCCCGTTGAATGTTGTCTCTAAGAGACCTCATAATATCCTGCTGATCCTGTAACATATCACCGGCGCTAGGCACTCTGCTGTCACTCAGCACCAAATCCAAAAGGTTGGGCACCTCAAATCCGTATAATGCCATAAAGGGTGTCATTTGTATAGTCATGTGGTAAGTAGAGTTATAACAATACTCACAGAGGTATATTCACCTCACCCAAGCTCTCTGTTGTCCAGCTATATAATTACGCAAATATCCTTCCATCCACTTGTTGACGATCTTCGTCTGCCCATCTGTCTGTGGATGGTAGCTAGTACTAGGTGTCAGTTCAGTTCCACAAAGCCTGAACAACTCCTGCCAAAAGTTGCTCATGAACCGACTATCTCTATCGTTGACTATAATCCAAGGCAAACCATGTAACCTAAATACCTCTCTAAAGAAAAGCTTTGCAGTCTGCAATGCTGTGAATGTAGTGGTGATCGGCAAAAAATATGCATATTTTGTCAGCTGATCAACAACCACGTAAATACAATCTTTCCCTTGGGCTTTCGGAAAGCCCGTGATGAAATCTATTGATAAACATTCCCACTTCCTATCAGGTATCGGAAGTGGCTGAAGCAATCCAGTAGGATATGTTTGTTCCTGTTTGTTCTGCTCACAAACAGAACACTCTCGCACATACCGAAGAACATTAGTCTTTAGCCCTTTCCAAGTAAACCGTTCCCGTACCAACTTATATGTTTTGAAATAACCGGGATGGCTCGCCATAGGAAGATCATGAAAGGCTTTCAGAACTATATCCTTCAATTCTGAATTAGGAACCAGAAAAATCCATCCCTTGTAAATGATCAAGTCATTCACAACGGTATATCTACTATCCTGCTCTGTCCCGTCAACAATGCTAGAAGCCCATTGGTTCTTAACATACTCTGCAATAATCCTGTGCCTCCAATCCTCAGAGATCTGTGCCATAGCATTCAACTAGGGTCTGCGAGACAAGGCGTCAACTACAACATTTTGCTTCCCCTTAATGAAGGTGATATCAAAATCATACGATTGTAATTTACTGACCCATTTTTGTTGCCTTTCATTTAAGTCTCGTTGTCCAAGGAAGTGTTTCAGGCTATTGTGATCTGTACACACACTGAATTTACTGCCCACCAGATATTGCCTGAACTTAGCCAAAGCGTGCATAATGGCTAACATCTCCTTGTCATAAATGCTATAAAATCTCTCAACACCCCTAAGCTTCCTACTCTCAAAAGCAATAGGGTGTCTCTCCTGCATCAATATGGCACCAATGCCCTCTCCTAAGGCATCACAATACAAATCAAAAGACTTCGTAAAGTCTAGCAATGCTAAAATTGGATAAGAAGTCATAATCACCTTGAATCTGTCAAAACACTCCTGAGCTTGCGGTGACCAAGCAAATGCCCCTTTCTTTGTCAAATCAATAAGGGGTGTGGCGTGTCGTGAGAACCCACTAACAAATCGTCTGTAAAAAGCACACAACCCAATGAATCCTCTAAGCTGGGTAAGGTTCTCTAGTACTGGCCACTCTACTATAGCTCGGACCTTCTCAGGGTCCATACTGACTCCCTTGGCACTGATGATGTGCCCAAGATACAACTCAGCCATGCCTAGCCCACACTTGGACTCCTTGGCATACAAGGACTCCTCCGCCAAAATACCCAAAACTATATCTAAGTGAGCTATATGCTCCTCCCATGACTGACTGTATACCAAAATGTCATCGAAGAAGACCAATACATAGCTCTGTAGTTGAGAACTGAAGACCCTGTTCATTGTAGCCTGAAAGGTAGTAGGGGCGTTGGTTAGACCGAAAGGCATAACCAAGAACTCGAAGTGACCACAATGGCACCTGAAAGCGATTTTCTCTATGTCCTGCTCCCTCATCCAAATCTGATGGTACTCGGACCTCAAGTCAATCTTCGTGAAGAAGATAGCACCGTGCAACTCATCAATCAACTCATCGATGCGGGTTATAGGGTACCTATTTTTGATTGTTTTCTTATTAAGTTGGCGGTAATCTATACACATCTGAAATGACCCATCCTTTTTCTTCACCAATACTACCGATGAAGCAAAAGGTGACTTGCTAGGTCTGATATGCCCCATAGCCAACAACTCATTGATTGTTTTCTCTATCTCATCCTTGAGGCGTTTCGGATGTCTGTAGGGTGTAATCATAATGGGCTTTGCGCCCTCCTCCAACTCGATAATATGCTCGATGCCCCTGTCTGGAGGTCTGCCAGGTGGAATGTCACTAAACACTTTAGAGTGTTTAGTCCTCAGTTCCTGAATGTCAGGATGATACTCAACCTTCTGATGCTCCTGTGGTGCTGGTAACAACATACACTCTGCAGCCCAATCCACCATATCATGGCGAATGAGCCTCTCCATCCGTCTAAAAGATACCACTCTCAAATTACTTTCTCTGATGGCTTTTATGACATGTGGTTTCCTGTTTACCTTGAACTTCATCTCCATGTCTCGAAGATTGAATGTGAACTCACCCAAATCGTGAAGCCATGCCATCCCAAGTACCACATCAGTATCTCCCATATTCACAATGTAGAATTCAGCCTTGAACTCATAGTTGTTAAGCCGCATCGGAAGATCTATTATTCCCCTATCACATTTGAGGGTGTACCCATCAGCCACCTTGACTCGAATACCCTCAAACTCCTCAGTCTGTATGCCTCGTCTCTCTACCAACCGTGCATCTATAAAGTTATGAGTGGCACCAGTGTCAAGTAGAGTAATCACTTTTTGACCTGCTAGGAGCCCACGTAACCTAAAAGATCCATCTCTCTGAAGACTCGTCAAGTGTGCCTCGTGTAACTTCTTTCCTCCCTCATTGTCACTATCATTTTCAGACCTTTCATCATCTGAATGCTCTGAATCAGCTTGCTGGTCTGACAGATCAGATTGCTCTTCACCCTCATAAAACCACTCCATCTGGTTACTTTTTGCTTTAGGACGAAGAGGGCATACATGTTTTTCATCATAAGGTGCCTTGCACCAAAAACATAACTTTTTCTTGCGTAAATCATTCAATGTTTCCCTGTCAAATGGTGGTGCATTCCTTCTCTTAGGATCAGGTGGATCCTTCTTCTTGTCAAATGTTCTATTTTTATCAAATGATCTGTTTGGCCTCGAATAGAATGATGAGCATGAAGAAAACTTGCTGTGAGGTGTTGCAAGCTCCATACTGCGTGCCTTCCTTATTGCCTCCTGAAGAGTAGGAGGATCAAATGCCTTGACCCAACCTCTCATCAGCTCATATAATCCCTCGATGAATAGAATGACAAGTCTCCTCTCTGAAATACCTGTCACCATGACTGCAATCCTCTGGAAATCACCAATGTAGGAATCCAATTTACCTGTCTACTTGAGTTGAGCTAGCTCTCTAAAGTAAAGTTCTGGATCCTTCTTATCAAAGCGCTCTATGAGCTTGTTCGTGAATTCTTGACCCAATGTGTACATGTCGTGATGCCACCAATCATGCGCTAATCCATCAAGGTGTAGTGTGGCAAATTTAATGGCCTCGTCCTCCTGCATAGGTCTCAAAGATAGGTAATTGTCTAACTTATGTACCCAAGACCTCGCTGAACTCTTATTCAAGCCATCAAAATAAGGCAAGACAATCTTGCTCACTGCATGCTGAAGATCCCTATTCACCTGTGGTGGTGGCTGGTACTGAGGAGCTCTGTGCTCAAATCTACCTCCACCTCTAGGTCTATGCACATCCATGAACTCATGAAATGACAACAATTGCCTGATTTCAGGAGCCAATGTCGAGTACTCTCCAAAGAATCTAGTCACGTCGGCCACTGACGTACCATGCTGTGGCTGAAACTCTGGCTGGTGACCCTGCTGCTCTGCCTCCGGAGTCGGAGGTGCCTCCCTAGTAATAAAGGTAGGTTGTCCAAGCCTACACTCATGAAAGATAGGTGACGACTGCCGCTGTACTGACACCTATGGCTGGTCTATGCCTGTAGTCCCGCTAGTCTATCCTATCTGTATGTAATGTTGTTGAGGCGGAGCATACTGCCTCATCGTGCCCATCAACTGAGACATCATGTCCATCATGTTATCATGTCTCCGTCTGAACTCAGTCTGTGACATCTCACCCTCAGTAGGTTCTTTCCCTAGATCCCTTCGAGACTCTGTTGGAATCTCTTGATCTGCCATGAGTGTGGTAATACTGTTTTCACTACTGCTAGAACTGGATCTGTGTATACCCAGAACCCCTGATACTATCTCACCTTTTAGAATAGGTGGTCCTATCCAATCCTCTACTCTGTCTGTTCCTCTACCCTTGCTATAGAGTATAATGTCTCTACTCATGAAAAAGCATCAAAAAAGCACACATCTAACTGAAAAAGCATAGGATGGCAGGAAAACTGCACTCTGATACCACTGTAGGAGACCTGGTGTCTCTTAACTCCAACTGATCATGATAAATGCAAATTTTTGTGTTTTTGTTGTTTTGAATTTTTTTTGTAGTTTTTTGAAATAAAATGGTTTGTGTTTTTTCAATAAATGCTTGAAATTCATATAACAAATACAAGAAATTGATGATTATAGAAGCAAGAACTTTCAGTGAAAGCGAATAGCTTTATTTTGCTTGTTGAGAGCTTACAATGCTAAATTAAAGACATGCATACAAAAAGGCAAGTAATGCATGATTAAAGAACCTAATCTTTTCCTGCAGCTGCCTGGAGAAGACAATGAATTGTACAGCCCACTTGATAAACTTATTTCTCCCTCAAGAAATTGCTTGTTTCAGACTCCCATAGCCTAGGCGCCACCTCTGGAGTAGATTAGAAGCTGAAAGAAAAGGCGTTGGATTTCTTATTCAAAAGGACATCCTTGCTGTTGGGTACAGTACGGCCTGACAGCAATAATTAAAAATGGTATGGCTGAAGAAATATGTCTGAGATTTGATGGATGAGATTGAAAATCGACCTCTTTTTTGATTCAATACTTTTTCTTTAAAAACCCCTATTGATTCTTCCTCTGTAAGCACAAATATGACTTGAATAAAGTCACCCTGATGGACAAGCTTCAACTGGTATTTCACAACCTCCGTATGTCTAATTCTAAAGAGGGAACGTTCTCCAAAATCCAATGATGAAGCGAATTTGCAGAAACCCTTGTTTCAAAAACTCCAATGTTCTCAGAGAGAATAAAAGACAAATTAGAATAATTCACAATGAAGTTCGATTTGTCTTTGATGAGTTATATATTCTCTTCAATAAGTTCGACCCAAAAAAGCAACTCATTAAGCATTTAATAATATAAATTCATCCTCAAAACTTAGGCTTATTAATTAATAAATACTCATTTAAAAATAATATCATTCCTTTATTATAAAGTAAAAAAATACTTTATAATAAGCCATTTAATTAATTAACTTTATAAATTGACTTTATAATATAAAGTCATAACATTAATATTTCTCTAATATCATTAAATGCTCAAATATTCACTGTTTGCTCACCAAACTGTCAAACTGGGTCAGCACTGAGATGACCAACTGAGCCAGGTGCCCTGCCCGAAATAGTAACCCCTGTCTGCCTGACTTACTATAAATAGTAAGTGCCTAAATCTGACTCTGCGAGTCTCTGCCAAGGCCCAAACCTAAACCAACTGATGGAGTAATGTCCCAAAACACAGGATAACTGCCAAAAGCAACCCTCTAAACACACCTATCAGCCCACGAGGGTCTGAATGATAGGCTAACCCCTGAATCATCTGAACTACCATGGAAGGCAACATTACAACAACGAACCTGAGCCCTCTTGTGTTGAGACACTTGATAAGGGCATTGATGATGATTTTACACATGGAATTAGGGCTAATGTAATTCCAAATCAGAATGAATGTATATAGGACTTGACAGAAGAAGACAGTTGGGTGACTCAAGCACTTCGTGAACAATCAGATACTTATTCATGTGAAGGAGAAGCTAATCATACATCCCATAGTCCGCACAATTGGAGGAACAATTGAAGGTGAATGAGAATGAGATTGTGGCAGCCTTATCTCATCATGACAAAATGCACAAGTTGATTGAAAATCACCTTTGGACGATTTAGTTGGAGAGAAGACAAAAGGGAGACAAAACAGAGTCTTCTCATGACAGCTTGCAGGAAGTCAAAGAAGGTATGGGAACAATGAAGACAAATTATTTACACCTTTCAGATTGTGACCACCTTCTCAACCTCGTTGAGATATATTCAGTTGCTTTGATGAGGAAAGAAGAGGAAGTTGATGAGCTCTCTCACAAGCTTCAGGTCACCAACGATTCCTTCAGGATGACTCAGATGGCTCAAGAATCAAAAATTCATGTTGATGAGCTCTGCTTGGAATTGAGTTTGGTTGGTGATTCATCATGTTCAGCAGAGACTTTGGTTTTGTTCCAA
Source organism: Sequoia sempervirens (assembly GCA_007258455.2). Lineage (NCBI taxonomy): Eukaryota > Viridiplantae > Streptophyta > Pinopsida > Cupressales > Cupressaceae > Sequoia > Sequoia sempervirens. The sequence goes on along the minus strand of VDFB02000015.1, from coordinate 160,082,396 downwards.
GTTCTTTTTAGGAGAGTGATGGCATTCATGATAGTATTCTTTCCACTCCTGAAAGTAAGTCAAGACGCTTGCAATTGCTTTATGATAGAGGCTTTATTGATAACGCTGCAATGGGTAATGATGATGTTGTTGCAAGACCAACTCATCATGTTGTGAGTTGTGAGTCTTCTCCTGATGATGGCAGTATTGGATGGGATACAATGACTACTCTAGTATTCCATTAGCACAGGCAAGAGGGTTTCACTTCAATTGCATTATGAGGTGTGCTCATCAGTTTTCCTTCAGCCCACATATGCAGGATTCAACTATGACTTTGTTGTCTCAAAGAGATGGGCTGAATAAGAGGTGTACGAGTTCACTCTAGTATGATATATTTCAAAGTTCAGGTGACGAGTCCAAGTTGTTCTCGCCAAACAATTGCTCACAGAAGCAGGAGCTTGTGTTTGGTTCGATTGGACTCTAGGGGTTAACAGAGTGGTGCAACGGAAGTCAATTGGTGTTGAGATTGATGGACTTACAACTTGTTCATGGGATCCAAGCGGAGTTTGCTTATGGACAGTATGGATGCCTGAGGTTCATCACTGCGGTTCTTGGGTGGTAAGAGTTGTTTTTTAGTGAGATCATCAAGATGCTTGGGCTACCGAGGTTCTTAGGTGGTGATAGAGACAGTGAGTTCTTGAGTGCCTTTTTGCAGGAGCTATTCAAATGGTCAAGTACTGGCTTGGCTTTTGGGGAGTGTAGAACTCCTGAGGCTAAGTATTGGATTCATGGGAACCAATACAACTTGTAGGCACTCCAGGATAGTTGGCAGGTGGCACATAGTCAGCTGAAGACATACGCTGATGGGCATAGGGTTGAGCACAGGTTTCAGATTGGAGACTTGGTTTACCTTCGGTTAAAGATTTACAGGTAGTCTTCTTTAAGGAAGAGCAGTGCAAGGAAACTCAATTCTCGATTCTATGGACCCTACAGGATCGTCAGGTGTGTTGGGGAGGTAACCTATGAGTTGGAACTGCCAAAGAGTAGTAGGACACACAATGTATTTCATGTTTCATGCCTCGTGAAGGCACTAGGACAGTAGGTTACTACCTCCTTGGAGCTGCCACCGATTGATGAGGAGAGACATTTGGCCCTAATTCCGGAGGAGATTGTCGATACCCAAGAGAGGAGATTGAGAAACAAGGTGGTTAGGCAGTATTTGGTGAGATGGAGAGGTCTACCAGCAGAGGATGCCATGTGGGAAGGAGAACGTAGTCTTCAACATCCCAGTTTGCAATTGCTTGGGGACAAGCAATTTCGGGAAGGGAGGACTGTCATGTCCCCTTTTTGATAGCCACCTTGATGAGCATTTAGCCTTTATTTATTCCCAAAGGCTAAATAGGAGAAATAAGGGAGTAAGTATTAATTAATTATTTATAAAGTTATTTCAATAAAGTAAAATTAAAAGATGACTTTATATTTAATTAATTTAATAAAGTGACTTAAAATAAATATTATATCATGAAGTCACTTAAGGGAATAAAATAATAATATTTCTAGAAGCTTCTTGGAAGTCTTGGAGAAATCTATATAAGGAGTTGTTGGCTTAGCATTTGAGCATGTTTGATTTGAAGTTCATTTCTCATTACATGTTTGATTCGAGGGTTTGAAGACTTTAGAGTACCAGGCTCAATTGTGAAAGATCAACCCTAGCTGAAATTGTTGAGGAATCCATCGAGGGTTTCTACAGGTGCTTGATTGGAGAATTTTGGCGGGTGCAATAGCTGATGCATTATTGCCCTTCTACTAAGGAGTTTGTTTGAATGCAATAGCTGATGTATTATTGCATTTTCTGAGGTTTGCATAATTGCAGCAACTGAGGTATTGTTGTAGTCATTATTTTTCTACTAGATTGATTATTCCATTTGCAATAGCCGGTTTATTGTTGCACTTGTGGTGTTAATTCTTCCTGGTTCAATATTGCAAAATTTAATGGTCCAAGACCAAATTTTGGTGAAAAAAATATTTGCAGATTTTGATAACGATTTCAAATTAGAGAAAATTCGATTTGAAGACTAGTTTCCAGTCAACAAGTGAAATCGAACTTTTGAGCAAATAAATATTTTGTCAGAAATACTATTGTAGTGGATTTCAATATTATATTGACTGAGGTCGATATTATACGAAGATCACCCAAAGTGTTGAATCATTCTGAAGCCATGAATAAGCAGGTGAGAAAAAATATTTGCAGATTTTGATAACGATTTCAAATTAGAGAAAATTCGATTTGAAGACTAGTTTCCAGTCAACAAGTGAAATCGAACTTTTGAGCAAATAAATATTTTGTCAGAAATACTATTGTAGTGGATTTCAATATTATATTGACTGAGGTCGATATTATACGAAGATCACCCAAAGTGTTGAATCATTCTGAAGCCATGAATAAGCAGCCAGATAAGACAAATCTATAATTAGACAAAGGAAGTCTTGAGTCTGTTGCCAGTTTACTAAGGTAAAGTCGAATATTTGGTTTTATTGAATCATTCTTCATTGAGGATTTGTCTGAAAACTCCCTTGCAAAATCTAGCCTTAATTTTTAGTTTTCAATGCTCTATAATTACGTCAAACAGTTGTCTAACATGGGCTACGTACCAACTCTCAAGTGAAACAACGACTTGGTGGGATAATGAGAAATTAGAACGGAACCTTTAGCTTGCTGAGAACACTTGGGAACTCTTCCTCCAAGCTTTCAGGAAGAGATGGTTACTGCAACTTTTCTTTGACAAGAACGTGACGGAATTTCATAACTTAACCCAGGGAAATATGACTATGATTCAGTATTGGGAAAAGTTCACAAACCTGTTGAAGAATGTGCCCTAGTATCAGGCAGATGAACGGTTCTGTATCTGGAAATTTATAATGGGACTCAAACCTCACATAAGAACTGAAGTGGATATGCATGAACCTCAAACCATAAATGAAGTCTTCCAAAAAGCCACCAAACAGGAACAAAAGCTGCAGCAATTATCTAATCTTCGTAGCAATTCAAGTTCTAAGTCTCGATATGGGAAGAAGAAATTTCATAAGGGAGACAAGAGCCATCAGATCCGTAATCTCAAGAGGGGAAGTGAATCGTGGGAGAAAGGTGAAGATGGTAATTGTGGAAAGAACAAGAAAGCAAACAAAGGAAAGGGAAAAGACAACCATAAGCAGAAGGGCTTCAGAGAGGACAAGCCAGGAGGTCACAAAGGACCTCCTGATGGATGTTATACTTGTGGAGGCGACCACTCTCAAGTGAAGCAGCGACTTAATCATTCTTCATTGAGAAGTTTTCTAACAACTCCCTTGCAAAATCTAGCCTTAATTTTTAGTTTTCAATGCTCTATAATTACGTCAAATAGTTGTATGACATGGGCTACGTACCAACTCTCAGGTGAAGTAGCGACTTGGTGGGATAATGAGAAATTAGAATGGAGCCTTCAACCTGTTGAGATCACTGGGAACTCTCCCTCCAAGCTTTTAGGAAGAGATGGTTATCGCAACTTTTCTTTGACAAGAAAGTGACAGAATTTCAAAACTTAACCAAGGGAAATATGACTATGATTTAGTATTGGGAAAAGTTCACAAACCTGTTGAAGTATGTGCCCCAGTATCAGGGAGATGAACAGTTTTGTATCCGGAAATTTATAATGGGACTCAAACCTCATATAGAAACTGAAGTGGATATGCATGAACCTAAAACCATGAATGAAGTCTTCCAAAAAGCCACCAAACAGGAACAAAAGTTGCAGCAGTTATCTAATCTTCGCAGCGATTCGAGTTCTAAGTATCGATATGGGAAGAAGAAATTTCATAAGGGAGACAAGAGCCATCAGATCCGTAATCTCACGAGGGGAAGTGAATCGCAAGAGAAGGGTGAAGATGGTAATTGTGAAAAGAACAAGAAAGCAAACAAAGGCAAGGGAAAAGATGACCATAAGCAGAAGGGCTTCAGAGAGGACAAGCCAGGAGGTCGCAAAGGGCCTCGTGATGGATGTTATACTTGTGGAGGTGACCACTCTCAGGTGTCACATTTATCATTTAATATAATTTTGGAGTAGGGGAGTTTGCTCAACAAGTGTATGACAAATTGTCTCTTGGTCGTAACTGTACATTTGGCTTATTTGCATTCATTTGAAAGACTTGAACAATCAGAAATATTGCATTTCAGTCTACTTGGCATTTTATATCATTGGCATGCTTTCTTAATGCATATGTTACCATCATATAAGCAAAGACAACAAAGAAAACACCAATTGCCAGCTGAAAGAAGTTGTCAGACAACTGTTTGATGTAATTATAGAACATTGAAAATTGAAAATTAAGGCTAGATTTTGCAAAGGAGTTGTCAAACAACTCCTCAATGAAGAATGATTCAATAAAACCAAATATTCGACTTTTCCTTAGTAAACTGGCGGCAGACTCAAGACTTCCTTTGTCTGATTATAGATTTGTCTTATCTGGCTGTTTACTCACCGCTTCAGAATGATTCAACACTTTGGGCGATCTTATAATATCGACCTCAGTCAATATAATATTGAAATCCACTACAATAGTATTTCTAACAAAATATATTTATTTGCTCAAAAGTTCAATTTCACTTGTTGACTGGAAACTAGTCTTCAAATCAAATTTTCTCTAATCTGAAATTATTATCAAAATCTGCAAATATTTTCTTCACCAAAATTTGGTCTTGGACCATTAAATTTTGCAATATTGAACAAGGAAGAATTAACACCACAAGTGCAACAATAAAGCAGCTTGTAACGTCCCCTTCTCAATTGTGATCAATTCAGTTGACTGTTGGCCTATTCCGGAGACCCGTAGGCTACTCGAAGGGTGACAATTAGGGTTTCCTGTTTTTGAGGAGGTTGTTGCTTGAAGTTTGGAGATTGGATTGCGGATTATTTATGGGTTTTCAGAGAGCTTCGCAGTGGTATAGCATGCATAGTGTTCCGAGCAACTTTGGGGATTTGCTATTTTTAGTAAATTCCATTTCTGGCAGTGGTTCTGTTGGTTTCAGTACAGTTGGCTCTCTTCTTCAGCCAGTTCAGTTGGTATTTCGATTTTTGGCCCTTGGATGCATTTTTTGGAGAGATAAGTTGATTTAAATAATGTTATATCTTCTCATTAACCCCTTGGCCTAGCTTTATCATTTTAAGTTGTTTTGAAAAGGGTACTTCAAGGGTGGTTGTGTCATCAGGAGATAATATTTTATTTCTAAGGCCAAATTATATGCTGGAGAAGTGGGAAGCCTACTTGGAGAGGAGATTAATTTTAAATAAAAGTAAAATGTTGCCTTATGAAATGGGACGCCATCTTTTGGAGGGAAATGAAGGCAATTCAAATTTGAAGTTTGGGCGCCCTTCTTGAAGTTTCTAGAAAACTCCGCTCAAGTCTATAAAAGCAAGCCTAAGCTCTTCATTTAGGATCTTTTGTCTACCATACCATTATACTGCTGGATTGTTCAGGCAAAGCTTCGAGAAATGCATACCTCCTAGCACTTGGCTCACCTTCTTACTTAAAAGGTAGCAACTAGTTGGGTGTTAGATTGTAGTTGAGATGTTTTGTAGTGGGATTTTGCATTGTAGAGGTTATTTTGCATTTGTGGTTCAGTTCCAAGCATGTCAGTGAAGTTTTCAGAGTTGCTGGCTTATGTAGCTGATTGTAAGTTTTCTTCATATATTCAAAAATAAAAATATTTTCATTATGGGCATTGCATCATTGTGGTTATTTGCTAGGGGCGACCCTTGGTGTTCATTTGCAGATTTTTTAGTGAAGTGTGGAATTTCCTCCAAGCAAATCGCCCTTCCTAGGGCCGTACCAAGTGAATCAGCATTGGGAGTTGTGCTAATAAAAAATTAAAGGCTGTTTGTTGGTTTTTTTGTCATTGGGATAGGGGCACCTTCATCCTAGGAGTCTTATGCACTTTGTTCTAAGCAATTTGGGTGAGTAGGGAGTGATTTGTGAGCATTTTAGTGCATTCTAGGGTTGCTAGTTGTCATATTTTAGTTGCTGGTCTGTCATATCAAAATTAAGAAATTCATCCTTGGGGCTGGGTTTGAGCGTTAGAAATCATATTTGGCATTTGAAATACATTCTATACAGTTGCAACTTGATAATCTCACTAATACAGTGTGCTTGCAAGATATCACTCTCATTGTAAGGTTGTTCAGTAGTACTGTCAGCCATTTTAATTATCTTGCTAAGTCATTGTAATTCATTAGTTGCAAACTCAGGGATCCTCTGACCATATGCTCGCCATTCCTTGCGCATTCTTGGTTAGAGTTACTTTCAATCAGCAGTTCATAGGGATCCTCTGATCATATGCTCACCACTCCTCAACGCATTCTTGGTTAGAGTTACTTTCAGCTCAACATGCATAAGACCCTCTGACCATATGCTCGTCTTCTCTAGACGCATTCTTGGTTAGAGTTCCTTTCCAGTCAACTTTGCATCAGATCCTCTGACCACATGCTCGCCCGTCTTGGGCACATTCTTGGTTAGAGTTACTTCCGCATCGTTTTGGTTTTGGAGTTAACCTTAACGGGTGCGTGTTGCATTGTAATTGCTATCAAAAAATTTGAAAAAAAAATTGGTCCAGTTCTTTACACAGCTGTTGCAAATGGAATAATCAATCTAGTAGAAAAATAATGACTGCAACAATACCTCGGTTGCTGCAATTATGCAAACCTCAGAAAATGCAATAATACATCAACTATTGCATTCAAACAAACTCCTTAGCAAAAGGGCAATAATACATTAGCTATTGCACCTGTCAAAATTCTCCAATCAAGCACCTGTAGAAACCCTAGATGGATTCCTCAACAATTTCAGCTAGGGTTGATCTTTCACAACCGAACCTGGTACTCTAGAGTTTTCAAAGCCTCGAGCAAGCAAAGCATTCAAGCTTTCTTACCAAACTGGTATGAGAAATGAACTCCAAATCAAGCATGCTCAAATGCTAAGCCAACAGCTCCTTATATAGATTTCTCCAAGACTTCCAAGAAGCTTCTAGAAATATTATTATTTTATTCCTTAAGTGACTTTATGATATAATATTTATTTTAAGTCACTTTATTAAATTAATTAAATATAAAGTCATCTTTTAATTTTACTTTGTTGAAATAACTTTATAAATAATTAATTTAATACTTACTCCCTTGTTTCTCCTGTATAGCCTTTAGGAATGAATAAAGGCTAAACACTCATCAAGGTGGCTAGCGAAAAGGGGACATGACAACGTTTGACAATCCATGGGCTCTTGCAAGACTAAGGGGTGAGTTCTTATTGTGTCAAAGTGTGATTGCACTAATTTTTCGCACCTCCCATTATCCCAAGCCTTGTATTAAATCAATGTTTCCCATGGCATAATCACGAGTGCTTGATTGTAACCACTTGTCCTTGCAAATGTTTAATAATTAATATGAGTGTCCAAACCAACATAAACCTAGCTATGAACTCTTGAGCTCAACACTACCCTCACCTCTAAGAAACTTGGAATGTTACTCCATAAGAAGCTATGAATCACTTACCCCAAAGGAAATTATTGTTGTTAACAGACTGTGTCCATGTTATAAATAAATTTATAGAGGTTAAGTTGTCAAAAAAATAGGTCTATTTTTTTTGGTAGCCCAAATGAGGTGTCACACTATCTATGTGGGTGATTGTAGCATCCAAAGGACACTCAACACCTATGAATGTCGGATAAGACTAAAAGAAGACAGTAATTATCTAGCTAATGTTTAATGCCTAAGGAGAGTACTTATCTAAGGTAAAGAACCAAGTACCCTTAACTAGGATAAAAGAAAAAGTTAGTGACTACCCTTCTTGAGTATTGTTAGAGTGCATAAGGTTGACATAAGTCTTCTACTAAAGAGACCTATCTCCATGTACTTATTTATGGTCCATGTGACCTTTCACACCTTTTGCATTGTGTAATATATATTGAGCCTTCTTGATCTTTCTCATTTTCCAATCACTCAAATGTGTATATAATTATATAAGCAAGCAAAGATAATTGCTTATATCACATTCCATTCCATTCTATTCAAAGTGGTTTGTTTAGCCTAATAGCACAAATACAATGCGTAGTCTCTTATTCTTGTGTGCCATACTTACTTGGAGTTGTTTCTTTTGGTTCTCATCTTATGTTGCATTTGTTCTTTTTGCAATAATCTTTTTTTTTATATTGCTAATCGTTTACAAATATTCTACTCATACAAACATCAACATGAGACCAATACAACCTCTTGTGAACATAACCATGAGAGTAATATCAACTCCTTTTGAGCAACCACACTAGAAGCCACCTATTGAATACCAAGAGTCACAACTTAGAAATCCACTTATTTAGAAACCAACTCCACATTAGAAGCAAACTATGGAAGACCAAGAGTCACAACTTAGAATTCTATATTAGCTGTCCCGTTGGGATTTGAACTTCGGTCTCCACATTGAGAACGCAATGCTTTAACCAATTAAGCTCAATCCCTTGGACCCTACAATAATCTTCATAATTTCCACATGGTATCAAAGCAAGAGCAATGAAACTTAAGTCAAAAGGAGGAGAAAAATGTTATTTCAAGGTCTCAATACATTTTCATATCAATTCAGTTAGAATTTCACTCTATGGAGTGCATATGATCAATAAACTTCACAAAATAAACATGGAATTGTCTTTTGTTCACTACAAAATGTGTACATTTAAGGAACTTTATTTCAGCTGAAATTTGGCATTCACTTGATTGTCATGGGCTATTTTGGAGCAATTTTGTTGTTTGGGGACCAAAATTTCTAGAAACCATAACTTTCACATATGAAGGTATATTCGGCCAATTTTCTCTTTCATTACCAAGTTTTGTCAAGATCCACATATTGTTGTGCCCATTGTTAATTTCGCATCAACTATCATAGAGAAGATGAAATAAAAATTCGGCCTAGAGAAACTCATGGATCAAACTATGCCTTATGGAAGATCCAAATTGAAGCATTTCTCAAGAGTTGGGGAATGTAGATGTACATCAATGATGATAATCAACCCTAAAAAAAGGTCAATTTGAAAAGTGAAGGTAGACAAAATAGAGAAAGAACCCATTATATTTTCACTCTTGCAATGAATCATCTATTTAGATACCATTGCATAGAAGAAAGTGATCCTACTAACCTACTAGAAAGGTTCAAGAATATGTTTGACTCTAGCAACACTTCTCAAATCAATTGTTTGGAAACTCAACTGTGTAACCTCTAGTTTGCTAAGTATGAGAGTGTTTAAAAATATCTCTCATTTCAACAACATATGTGCTAACATCCAATTTGTCAAATATAGGACAAGGACTCAAAGTATGTAAACATTTCACTTAATAATCTTTCTCTTGAATATAAAAAATTTGTATACAATTTTTATATATGTTGCCTTCATATGCATGCCTATTGAGCCTTCTTTCAATCCCAAGCCTCACTACTAACCTTTGAGAAGTTAGACTCTACCTATTAGGCCTATGCAAACAACCCACCAAAAAACACCTATAGATACATCTTCGAAAAGTTCTCTATTCAAAAGTCACAGCTCGAGGAAGGATTGTCCTAGGAAGAAAATGTGTGGCTATTGCAACTAATCCTATCACGACAAGAGAGATTGACGATGAAGATTTTGGGATCTAAAGAAGCATGCTAAGTAGACTGGTGGAGACAACTTTCTAGTCAAAACATACATTGCCTTTTATGTTACATCCCATCCTTGGATTTCTACAAAGTGACTAACCATTCCAGGTCATTCTCTACTTTTTTGCATTTTCATCAAGGTGAACACACTAACCACCCCCAGCAACATTGGATTCTCCATTGGAAATGCAACCTTTAGTGAGGTACTTCACATTCTAGCTCTTGGTCCTAACTTGCTTTCTATCTATCACATCACGCACACCAACAAAATGGTTATCAAGGATATAGATGATCACTACAAAGTCCCACTTTCTAAGTATTGTGATGAACCAGATCAAATTGACAAACTAGGATAGGGAAACCCTTTGTGCAAAGCATTATAGTATGCAGCCACCATTTCAAGAATAGACGACGTTAGCTCTCTAGAATCACAAGATGGGATGCATCAATTTTGCATTTGTGGCACATGAGCACGCATGATATGTGTTGAGATCTTCCCTCCATACGACCCCCAAATAGAGTACGTGAAGAATGTATTTGCAAGAAATACCACATAAAAGTGTTTCCAAAAAGCTCATCAAACGGAAGTTCTTCATATGGATGTAAATAGCGCTTTTTTTCACATGGATCCACACAAGGAAACTTTTATGGAGCAAACACCAAATTTTCAAGAGGCTAGTAATGTTTCACTTGTTCCCAAAATCAACAAGACTTCATATGGGCTCAAACAAGCCCATAGAGCTTAGTGTGAGAAGATCCGTTAATTTTTCATCTCTACAAGTAGTATGTAGATGACATGATCATCACAAGGGGCTTACTTTTTCTCATTCAAAGCTTCAAATGCAAACTACATGATTGCTTCAAAATGACTGATATGACACTTCTACACTTCATAGGAATTAAATCCTCTCAAATTGTCATTGGTATTCCAATTGATCTCTTGCTTGTTACCCACATGCACTCAACTTTAAGCTTCTCCAACTCATAAATCAGCTCTTATTGTTCCCGCTATCAACAAATATTTTGTGACAAATCTCATCTACCTCATGCATAGTCAACCTAGTATTTCCTTTCTTGTTGATGAAGTCTTGAGGTTGACACATACCCTGTTAATGTTTTAATTCGAACCTTTTAGTGTGACACAAAACAGAATAGATGTGCACAAGAACTGCTCTTTGAACTAGACGGAGAAGCTCCTTATAGACAAAAACTAACTTAATCTTAACAATATATAATTATTGTTTACAATTTTTACAATGATTTTTGGGTCGTTCACACTCATGTTGAATAAAACTAGAGGTGTGTCTTTTTTTAATTTACCTCGAAAGGTTTCTATGTTTTTTGACTAAAAGTATACTCTATGATTATTACACACTTACATTGTTTAGTTAAAAGCAAAGATTGAGCAATGAATATACACATAAGGATTGAATAGGCTAAAACACAGACAAAAACACTTTGGTGAATTGAATCAAGGAATCAAGACAAAGCCACAATCTCCAACTTCAACTAAACCTAAAATACAAAGTTTGCAAACTTGCAAAAAGCAATTTAATCTACCTCAACACACTAAAGAAACAATATATACCATCTCAATAGCAATTTAGAAGCAAAATAGGCATTACAAAATTCTATTTGAATACTAAATTTTGGATAAACAATACTCAATTAGCAATAATTTTAGTAACAAGAAGGCATGAAAATTAACATTAGGAATTTAGGTGCAAATGGCATTTATACATAAGATTTACAAAACATTGCGTGAGAAATAAATCAAAAAGCAAACTACAACTTCTACACTAAGAACACTGTTGCTTGCATGCAATGCAAACTTTATTACAACATTCTATCCACTAAGTCTAAAACTAAACTCATGCAATCTTTAGTTAGACTGCTAATAAACATTACTACAAACTAACACTAAAACTCTCATCTCATGTGATAAGAGATTCAAAAATAGGCTTCTGAAAATAGAGACTCCTCAAAAAGTACATCGGACTAAAATAAGAGACAACAAAAAATAGAAGGGCTATAAATAGCTACAGCTAAAAGAAAGTAAATTTAGATAGGTGGCTCTGTATGATAATTCTGGTGAAGCTTTTCATTCTGATCATGGAAAACCCTCTGAAGATGTTGTGAAACTCTGACTATGAAAACCTTTCTTCAACAAACCCTAGCTACTCTCAAAAACTTCCTAGAGTTTGATAGCAAGCTATTGCAGGAATTATATGAACAACTCTGCACCCTCAAAAATCCATCACAAAACTCAAGGGAATACCTCACAAACTGAATATGTTTGTTGTTCAACAACTGATATATACACTCATAAACCTGGCTGGAATGACAATTGAACTTTTTATGGAATTTTGGAGAGGGTAAAAGTCAAGGGTTTGACAATGTTGGACTGAAATTATTCCCCAAAACCTTGGATGCTGAGTTTTCTGTAATTCTAACTTTTTGTGTTTTCATGAAAGAAAAAGCATCTTAATAAAGGTAAAGCCCTGCCAAAAGGATGATAATTGGACAATATGATTGACCAGCCTGATGCAATATAGGGGGTGTTGGATTTCACAAAATGTCCAATGTCTGATCTTCAAACAATCTTCAAAGAGATCCACATAAACTCTTCATTTGTCAACGGTTACTTAGCCTGCCCTTGTAGCCATCAAGACCCGGTTTATGCCACTTTTCATTCAACCTTTACAAAACACTTGCCAAACAAAAAGATGGATTAAGATACCCCTTTAGGGCCTACACAACATATCTTGAAACCAACAGTGACTTCTTTGGACCGACACAAACTTTCAGTACACTAACCTTGCAAAAGGCTACTCAATTAGCCTACTTTTACAAAGGAAGTCCCTCACAAACATCTGCCCCACACTCAAACACATCAAACAGTCTTAAGACATGTGACAAAACACCAAATTTCATGATTGGTCTCCAGCTTTGAGGCATCTTTAGTACTGTCCCAGCAAACCCTCCATTTACAAACAAATCCCTAGGGTTTTAGTAAAATCTCATTTCCGAGGCTTTCCAAACTCTGCCAATGCTTGAAACAAGTCACAAATAACCTGTTCACACTCTTCAATCCCTCACATAGACCATACAACCAACATACATTCAAAACCAAGTTCTAGTTACTCAATTTTCTCATAAGAATGGCTCTGCCCTGCCATAAAACTTTACTTCCCAAGCACCAAAACACTTTATTATGACTCCACACACCTATAGACACCTAACCTAGCATGATACAGGCCATTCCTCCGAGTAACAGGTCCCACAGTAGGAGGAATGGCTAATTCTCCATATAAAACCTCAGATCAGGCCCTTGCTGGTTTACACAGGCAGTGCCAAGAAAAATGAAGTTTTCTTTCACTAAAGCTAACAAAGGACTCTCAAAATGATTAGAATTACAAGTTAAACATAACTACACATCATACCATGAATTTCAGATCAATAGGGACCTGTACGGACCCGTATACAGCAGGGAAAGAACAAAAACACAGAAATTCTGATGAAAACCGTTTATATGCTTATTGAATTCACCTTTGAAATGTTTTCAACAACTTTTGAGCCTTCAAGAGGCCTTTTATACATTACCAACTCATAACTACCCTCCAAACGACCACAACTGACCTTTGAACTCCAATGACTTTTTATATTCTCCTAAATTGAAAAATGACAACTTTTAGAGGAACAACATTACATCTTTCATTGACACTTTTTGATCTTTGAACACCAATGTTTTCTAAACCCCTAAATACATTTCAAATGGTCTTTTAGACCTTATTTAGACATGAACAAAACTTTAACACCCCCTTACTAACCTAGACTTATTCAAAGTTCTCCTTGACACATTATCACCAATCACATTTTGCACCGAGGGTGTAGGTGCTCCTGCACCACAGCCAAGGATTGATTGAAATACTGCTGACACTCAATGAAATATTACTACTGATATCAGGAACCTCCATGTATAGATGAAAACTTTGTCTTTGATGAAGAAGACTGTTGTCCTAAGATGCTGGAAATATTGATCACTGCCATAGATGACTAAATTGATGTCAAAAACCCTGCTGTAAGCGGATTTGCTTTATCCTAGTCTATTCTCAATCATGAGGAAGAAAGTAATGATCTATCCTCAAAGCTGATATACACGATATAACTAATTATAGAACTTTGTTTTTCCTTGCCCATGAATTGTTATCAATAGATTCAGTAATGATTTCTGCCATTTTAAGACTGAGTTTCATCCTTGTATTGCTGGAGTGACTATTTTCAACAGATTTTGCTTGCATTTGAAAAAGTCACAAGGTTGTGAATACACGCTATCTTTTCTAAATAGAAAACTAGCCTTCTTTTAATCAGCTATGCACGAATAGACATCCTTGGTGATAGGTTTGCTCCTTTTATCATGGGTCTGGTCAGCAGTTTGCATAGGTGTCCACTTTTATTTATACCAGACAGCTTCTCGTAATAGGTGAGTGCTTATATGCTAAATTTTTGGCCTTTGCCTTTGAGTGGATTACTATTTATGTCAGCAAACCCCTCTATGCACAAATTTCATGTTTGGTTTGAAACACAATTTCTCTTTGTTGAGCTCACACCTATATGTACGAATTTGTATTCAAATTTACTAACCCATCAATGCATTCTGAAACTTTGATTTTTGACTATGTTTTTGTTTCTCCCTTATATAAGTGTGCATCACTAGACACAAATAAGACACTTGGAATTTGAAAACAAAATTCTGTGTTGAAATGCACCCTTGTACAAGCACAAAATGTTTGTTGATTTGGAACTAAAATTTCCATTTCCATGTATGTGCCAATGTATGGGCACTTTCACTTGCACTTGAAAACCCTATCCCGCTTGGTCAATCACACTCTTGACACTGAGTTTGAAACTAAAATTTGAACTAGTTTTCCTTAATCAGGGGTGCCCCTAATTACAAAAATGACACTTGATCTTTGAAACAAATAATCCTTTACATAAGGGCTCACTTATACATGTAAATTTGTTATTTGACTTTGTAGAACTAAACTTCTTCATACAAAGCGCACTTGTATGGGTGTTTTGAACTTAAAAATGAAACTGAAGTTTGCCTGTATGAGTGCATGCTTATGTGTGTTTTCAACCTATAATTGTAAATGTCTGATTTGCCTTAAGAGTAGCATGCACCCATATAAGCAAATCTAATTTTAACATTGAATTTTCATTTTTCCCTTGTTAGGTGTACCCATGACAATACAAATCTCTCCAAATTCATCAACCGTTTCTTCCCATTACTTAGGTACACAACTGTACAAGCAATTTTGAACTTGATGTTTAAACTAATAGCATTTTTCCTTCATTCAGGTTCATCCCTAACAATAAGATATCAAACAGATTTGGAACATCATTTTCTTCACATAGGTGTGCCCTTGACATCCTTCCTTCGGCAAATTTCTCCAACAAAAATTATCTTTCTTTGGTAAGGTGTGTCTCCTCAATTATGTGTGATCTCAACATTGGGGTTGCATTTTGACTTTGAAATTCACTTTTCTTTGATTAACCTCTGTTATTTGACTTACAGGATTTGTTTTGAAAGTCATATCTGCTGATTTGCAAAGAATACAATGAGAAACAACAAAATACTACACAAACCAACAGAGCAGAACTTTAAAATATGACCATTTCTATTGATGGAAGACAAGGTTTTAGCTTTGAAACTTGACACAGTATGAAAATTTTATATGGGTATAACACATTTCATGCCTATCATCTTTGGGTAGGTAAGCATGTCCTTCTACATCATGGTAGGCTTTATTTCAGGATTCATTGTGCAGCAGACAATACTCCTCTTCTTTTAGTATTATATGATACAAATTGCAAACTATGCAAAGGATCTCGATAGCCAAAAGAGTACATATAGCTATATTTTTTATCTTGGGTTTGGCCCTATTTATTGGAGAGCAAAGAAGCAAACTTGTATCTTCTTATCTACTTTCAAGGCTGAATATTACAGTGAGAAAGAGGTGGCATGATACCTCGTGTGGCTTCAAACTCTTCTTTCATGTATTGGTTTTCCTCAAAACAACCCCCAGGATCATCCACGACAATAGCTTGAGTAACATTCAAATGATATGCAATCCAGTTCACCACCAATGGACAAAACACATTGAGATTCATTTGCACTATGTCAAGCAATTATTTCAGGATGATTATGTGGATTTCAGCAGGATTTAGCATGTTTCCTCTGCTAAGCAGCTCACAAAATAACTAGTTAAGGTTCCATGCAGGTAAGTCAACCTTTTGGAAAAATTATCAGTTTAGAAAATTATTGTAACAAATTATGCAATTGGCTATCTTGGGTGCTAACATTTCACCAAATAAAAGTGATTCTAGAAAAACATAATAGACAAGAAGAAGTTGCCCAATGTCAAATTAACACAGAAAGTTAACAACAGAAGTAATGCAGCAATATGGGCATATTATTGGAGTAGCCATCTCCCTTTTGTCCATGATGTCAGAGTGTCCCATCTAATTGAGTTCATTATTAATATGGCTGGGATAAGAGCGGACCTGGCCTCATATGATTCAGCCAAAATAATTGAAAACAAACAGAAGAATGGCTAGAAAAGGCCAACAACCATGTAGTGGTTGTAAAATCAAATTTAAAGGATATCTTAGCCGAAAGACATCTGATTTCTAATAACAAACAAGATGAACTTAACAGGCTGCCAAAACCACAAGAGTGAAGGCAAAGTCAACATAGGATACAAAGTTCTAAGGAGACAGCATTGAAGAAGTAGAAACAAATAATTTGACAGTTACCTTGCATTTAGTTATTTAACATAATGCCTAAAATTTTAATATCTACACAGTTGGCCTATCATTAATCAAATAGTAGCCTGAGCAACCTGTGGAAGAGGGGCTATACTAATCCAATATGTTGTCCTCTCTATATAGCAGATGAAAAATATACTAATTGTCTTATATGCTCTTCACCAATACTCAAATGCATCTACAATCAAATTGATCTTGAGGACTTACAGATCTTGCAAGTCTTCAGTGAGCGGGAGTGGTGGCACTTCATGGAAAAGTAGCCCAAAGGCTAAATGAGAGACGGTTAAGTGAGAAATCAGCCTTGGAATGTTGTAGAAACAAGACATTTATTCTGGGACAGCAAAGCAAAACTGAGCTGGTGGTATCATTCATCAAGAGATGACTGAACATCCAGTGAAGCAATCTGTAATGCCCCCTTTCTTGTGTGAATATACTGGTAGCATAGAAATAACAATTAGTTAGGATTGTAGCTACTTTCAGTTAGGGTCAGTTAAATAAGGAAATAAGACAAATGAATGCTTTCAGTTAGGATCAGTTGTTACATCCCGATTGTATAGCTATTAGGCTATTAGAATTAAATAAGGATTATGTGTTTGTAAAGACAAGTTTATGAATGAATAAAGATGTGAATCACCTTGTTTTCAATATGAGTTTTGATTATCTCATTCTTATGTTATTATTTTGATGTTAATCATGGTGAAAAACGTACATAATGTGATTTATGTGTGATGTTTTTATATCTTGTGAAATTTATATGTATTGCTAATTTTGTGAGCAATTGACTCCCGTGAGTTTATAATTGTGAATGCAGGAATGAGATCCAGTCCTCAAGACAGAGGGGAAATATCACTTGGGAGAGGGGTATTGGTCGTTTGACCGGTAAAGTTAGTCAGTTGAGCATACACACACATTATGAACAGTACATAGAGAAACAGGTCAGATAAGTTAGTCATCCATAGGCTTAAGAGTATGATTTACTTCCTTATGCTTTATATGATGTGATTGAATGTTAGTCTGACTCTACTGTGAATCCCTGTGAATGAACGTAATAGAAAGAATGTGATAAAGGTCGAATGGGTACGTAAATACATGTATACACTGTATACACATATCTAAATGTATAGACATATCAATACGTATGTACGATAAGCAAATGGATATGCTCGTACATATGTATCGACATGTATATACGCATACATATGTATATATGCATAGAGTACATGTAGACATGTTTACACGTACACATTCCGCCTGGTATCTTGATAAATGATATTCAAGTATTATTATCTGGAAGATTTAATTATATATTTATATATATATGATATATATATATTAATAAGGAGATTATTAATATATATTTATATATATAAATATCAATACATAAGAAATGTATAAATAATAATATATTTATATATTTTATTGATTTAATATTAAAATTAATATTTATTTATATATAAATACATTTATATACAAATAAATATTAATGTTTAAAATAACACATTAATAAATAAAATATATAAATAGAAAGTATTAAAACAATTTCAATTTCAAAAGAATGAAATTCGCATTTTCTGGAAGGATTAAATTCGCATTTTTTTATTTGTGAAAGCCTAAATATTAGAAGATAGCCGTGTATAATACTTAAACTTTTCAAATTACATTTGAAAATGAAGCAAAAAGGAAATATTAAAAATCGAACTTAAGGAGATGAAAGAAAATATAAAATGAAACTTACCCGTGAAAATGGCAGAACTCCCTGCACAGCTGGGAATGGAAGAAGACAATGTCAAAGCTTTGAACCAGAAAATAGCAACAAACTACTGAGCTGTGTCGATTTGGAACTTAACCTAAAACGCAGCAAAAATATCATGAAAAATTCTGACGCCTGGCAGAAAAACGTGACTGTAGATTTCGTTTTGGTTTCAAGTTGAAAGATTCTTCGAATTGCTGGCTGTATAGGAGTCGAATCATCATGAAAGAACATGACTAAAGGTTTAGATGAATGGCAAGTATCACTTTGACTGAGTAAACTTTGAAATCTGTCAATGCACATGCCCAGAAATGGGGAAATTGTTTTAACTGCGGCCTATAAATACCTCACAAACTTTCATTCGAAATCATTCTCTTTGCTTTCTGATTTGTGACGTTTTTAGAGAGCTTATACACTGCAAGTTTTGAAAGCCAATATTGTGAGTCTGTGTTAGTTATCTGTTTCAAGTGTCTCAGTGAGTACTGAGTATTATCAGTTATAAATTACTCTGAGATAATAATAGTAGTTTTTATTTGGAGAATTTCTGAGTGAGGATACTATTGGCTGACGTCAACAATAGAAGATTGTTGGTGGAGTATTACTGGAAAAGGAGCTTAAAACAGGCATGATTCTGAATTAAAGTTTAAAACTTTAAAGTTATTTTTCTTTACTGTCTTATATTTGCTGTCTGTGTTAAACTGAAAATAATGAATTGTGACAGTAATCATTTGTTGTTGATAATCTTTAATTGCATGATGAATAAAGGGATTTCATTTTATGCATGGGAAAAAAATAGGAAATGACAATGTAGCTAAAGGAAATAGCTTAAATGCAATTCGTTATATACATTTTACCTAAAGAAGATTTAATTGGAATTTGGGATTTTGAATAGAAGGAATTCAATGGGGTTAAGAATGATTTAGTAGAAAATTGGGGGTTTTGAAAAGAAAGGATTCTTTTTGATTATATGCATTAGTAGGAAATTATATGCATTGCACTACAAGACTGTCTTTTGTGTGTGTTGATTGATTGGTAGTAACAAATGGTTATGCAACTGTTTGAAGTTCTAAACTTGTATGATCTCTGTATATGGAGAATACGTAGAATATGTAATAAATTCTAGGAACGGAATGATGTTAAAACAAAGTGTAATCCTAGCTTGTGTTATTAGGTTAACATTAGGAAGCTCTCTCCTAGGATAAAGAATTCCGGAAATAGGAGATAGGATAGCAAACACTTGCTTAAAGATCCATTTCTAGTAAACTGTTTGAGGTAGGTAGTCTGGGGTAAACTAAACCCACTGAAGGACACGGCCTACGCGTAGAGTAAGGTAGCCCAAAGGCAAATCGGCCCTGAGTAGTGTAAGTGATAGTTGACTTATCAGTCGTTTACTGAATCAAAACACTATGGCCATAGTAATGTAATGTACCTACATCCTCTTAGTTTAGGAAGATGATTACATTGTCAGTTCACAGTGATCCAAGACACATATACTAGGTTGGGATTGTAAGATACAAGAATCTAGTAATGTAGGACACGACACTATGCTCAGTTGGTTAACAGAATCGGTCACTCAACCAATCTCTTCGACGAAGGGAGGGCCATTAATTGAAAAATGAATGTGCGGGGGACCGCATTATTAGTCCGTGATTGGCGGAAAAGCACCCGAGTGATATTTCTCCTCCACAACCTGACAACCGAAGAACCAAGATTTGCAAGGGAAGAACCTGGACCGTCTTACTTCTATTTGTGCAAAAGCTTTTAAAGCTGTGTATGTAATTCTTATACTCTTATACTCTGTTATTCATTGAAAAGTTAAAGTTATTTAAATTGGAAAAAGTTTTGAAATCATATTTAGATGTTGTACTTTATTTCGAAAAGAAAAGAAAAATTTTGTTATGCTGTTGTTTACTCGTTTACTTTGGTTAAAAGTTATAAAAGATAGAAATTTTTTTTTTACGTAGATGTCGGGTCGTTACATGTGGTATCAGAGCTACCAGGTTTGTACTCTGGAACCTATGAGCTCACTTATTTTCCCTTCCAACATAATCTCATGTTGTGAAAATATTTGTGTCAGGATGGTGCGTATCAAAATGACAGCACGAAAGTCTGTTATTGGAAATGAGCGCTACCTGAAGGCCAAGAAGGAAAAAGAAGCTATCGTTAGAACCATCCAAGGAACCAATTACGACAACGCAATCTGGTTGAGCGATACAGAAACCTTCAGTCACGCACTTTCTCGAATCAGTCTTGAGAAGAGAAAGATGAAGATGGAGGCAATGTTTAACTATCTTCCTGCAATTCAACCTGAGGAATCTGATATGTTACCACTCTCCAGAGATATGCCATCTGAAGAAAGTACAAATCTTGCACTTGTCTTTAGGGATCCAAGGGTTCAACCTTTAGCTGAAATTATTGAAATTTCTTCGAGTAACGAGTCTGAAGGCTATACACCTAAGACACCACCCATGGAGAAATGGTCTCATGAACAAATGTCTGCGAACATTGTTGATGAGCACCATAACAATATTGCTTTACGCAATTATGTATCGGACAATAAATCCGAAGGATACTACCCATTTTGGGATAGGTATGAACAAATTAGAGATGAAGAAAACGAAAGAGAACAACAATTCGCTCAATCCGTAGGATACACCCTCTTAAGTTACGAGTCTGAGAGTGAATCTTACTCTCCCCTTGACTTTTTGAAAAGTCCTATGTAATCAACGGAATATTAATTCCTATTATATGAATAAAACGGAGTTTTTCATCAATTGTGTCTATGATAAACTTTGTTGTTTATGTGCATGTGTTTTCTTTGTAAGTATATATTTTACTTAAAAGTAAAACAATAGTAAGATTAACATGAATTAAATATTCAGGTTAGACAAATCTTTTAATAATGGTGAAAACTTACGAAAGATCTCGAAGTAATCCTGGAACTAGTCGAGAAGGCGAGCAGGAAACAATAGGAATGGAAGCCAAGCTGGATCAGATTCTGGCAAGACTAACCAATCTCAAAAAGGCAAAAGAAGTTGAGATACCCATCATCAATAATGAAGAAGAAAACTCTTCGCATGGAGAAGACATTAATCATAACCATGAAAAAGAAAAATCTCCAACTCTGTCAATTGAGAAAAAGAAGAAACAAGTATCCACGGAATTAACAAGAGATATGAAAAAGATATATCCTCCTAAGTTTGACGGAAGTGCTGGAGGTGACGAAGCTGAAATATGGTTAGTACAAATGGAAAAGTACTTTGAAATAAGAAATTATGACGAAGTCACTAAGGCAGCTTGGGGTGCATATCAGTTAGCGGGTGAAGCTTCTAACTGGTGGATGAACAAGAAAATGGAATTGAATATAAGCTCGTGGAAATTGACATGGAATGAATTTGTTGAAATATTCCGAAAGAGATGGTTACCCCAACTCTTTTATGATCAAAAGTTGACTGATTTTGAAGAATTGAAGCAAGGAAATATGACAGTACATGAGTACTGGGAGAAGTTTACTAGGCTTCTTCGCTATGTTCTCATATACCATAAGGATGAACGTTTTCGTATCAAAAAATTCATCTTAGGTCTCAATGGTAAGATTGGTGGAGAAGTTGATATGCATGGACCAACAACTATGGAATTGGTATATGAAAAAGCTCTTAAGCAAGAACAGAAATTGAAGTCAGACTTTGCAAGGCAAGAAAGAAAAGAACACAAAAAGGAGGCTGAAGTTTTTAATAAAACAATTCCTAAGAAGGAAGAATCTTTACAAGGTGTTGCTAAATCAAAGGGGAAAAGATTTCGCTATGGTGGAAAAGATTTCAAAGGTGATCGCAAGAAAAGCAATACTAACACTGGCAACGTTAATAAAACCACTGTGAGTTCAAGCAAAACTGGAGAAGCTGTTGTAAAAAGAGGTCCAAGATCGGGGTGTTTTATTTGCAAAGGAGATCACTATGCAAATGAATGTCCCAATAAAACTTCAGGAACTCAATCTCATGGCAATGCATTACCAAGTCAGCAAGCAATGTTTCAACAGAGGATTCATGCCGCTGTTGATGATCGTCAAGCTGATTATCAAATAACGCCAATTGAGACACCAGGTACTTTATTTGGTTTGCCTATTTCTATTTTGATTGATACTGGTGCTACTGAAAACTTTATTTCTCCTAGAATAGCAAATCAATTAACTAGAAAGGCAGGACACATGGCTATGTCATGGAGTGTTGAATATGCAAACAACACAAGAGCAACGGTGGATCAATGTCTGTTTGAGGCTAAAATTGAACTACCTAGTTTTTCAACCGAAATCAATCTTTATGTTGCCCCACTAGGATCCTATGATGTTATTTTAGGAATGAACTGGTTATGGAAACACAGAGCCATAGTAGATTGCAATACCAAAACAATTGAATGTCTAGACGACTATGGAAATTCAGTCAAAATTCAAGGAATACCAAGAGAAGTAAAAGTCGGGCAGATATCAGCAATGCAACTTCTTAGAGCTAAGAAGAAAGGGTGCAAACTCTTTGCAGTAAAAATAGATGAACTTGAATATGAAAATGAAAATTTTGATTTTCAAAGTCAACAAGAACTAGAAGACGGAGAAATTGAGGAAAGTGGAAAGACGGATATGGAAAAATATCCCATTTTAAAGAAATTTTCCGATGTTTTTCCTGATGAATTACCGGGTTTACCACCAAAGAGAGTATTTGACTTTTCCATTGATCTAATTCCTGGAACCGAACCTATTTCTAAGGTACCATACAGAATGACTACTACAGAACTCATGGAGTTGAAAGCACAATTAGATGAATTATTGTCAAAAGGATTGATAAGACCAAGTGTTTCACCATGGGGAGCACCTGTGATATTTGTCAAAAAAAAGGATGGAACTTTAAGACTGTGTATAGACTATCGTATGCTTAACAAGATTACGATTAAGAATAAGTATCCTCTACCCCGCATTGATGATCTTTTCGATCAAATGAAAGGAGCAACAGTGTTTTCAAAAATAGATTTAAGGTCTGGATACCATCAGCTGAGAATTAAGGATGAGGATATCTTCAAAACAGCTTTTAGAACACGGTATGGACATTATGAGTTTACTGTATTACCTTTTGGGTTGACAAATGCACCAGCAGCATTCATGAATCTCATGAACAGTGTATTTAGAGATTACCTGGATAAGTTTGTTCTGATTTTTCTAGATGATATTCTAATTTATTCTAGAAATGAAGAAGAACATAGTAAACATCTGGAGATGGTTTTACAAAGATTAAGAGAGCACAAACTATACGGGAAACTATCTAAGTGTTCGTTCTATCAGAAAAAGGTTCATTATCTGGGTCATGTCATTTCAGCAGAAGGAATATCAGTAGATCCAGCTAAGATAAAAGCTATAGTACAATGGCCTGTACCCAAAAATGTGTCTGAAGTAAGAAGTTTTATGGGTTTGGCGGGATATTACAGAAAATTTGTGGCAAATTTCTCAAAAATCACTTTTCCTATAACATCATTACAGAAGAAAGGAAAAAGATTTGAATGGAATGAGAAGTGTCAAAAAGCTTTTGACCTACTCAAAGAGAAATTAACTACCGCACCTATTCTTAAGATACCTGATCCTGAAGGAAACTTCATAGTCATAACAGATGCTTGTGGAGAAGGATTAGGAGGAGTACTAATGCAAGATGGAAAAGTGATTGCTTATGAATCTAGAAAGCTCAAACCATATGAAATTAATTATGCTTCACATGATTTAGAATTGGCAGCTATAGTTCATGCTTTGCAGATGTGGAGACATTATTTGCTAGGAAGACCTTTTGAACTTAAAACTGATCATAATGGTCTTAAGTATCTCTTTACTCAGCCAAACCTAAATGCTAGGCAAAGAAGATGGTTGGAGTTGATAGCAGATTATGACTTCAACATTAATTACATCAAAGGAAAAGAAAATCGAGTAGCTGATGCGCTAAGTCGAAGATGACATATCTCTTCGATAGTTGCAATTCATACCGATTTTAAGGAGAAAGTACTTCAGAAAAGCAAGGATGATGAGTACTATTTACAAGTAAAACAAGCACTAGAAGAAAATCCACAAGATTCTAGATATGAAGGATTTCAATTTGAAACCAATGGATTGTTGAGGTACAAAGGTAGAGTGTACGTACCTGAAGACAAAGAGTTAAGAAATCTGGTATGGAAGGAAGTGCATAAAGCACCTTATTCTGGTCATCCTGGAGTGACGAAAATGATGGCAGATGTTAAACCTTTATATTTCTGGAAAGGAATGAAAAGAGACGCAGCTAATTTTGTAGCAAGTTGCCTAGAATGTCAAAGGGTAAAAGCCGAACATCATCATCCTGCAGGATTGTTATATCCGCATGAAATACCAAAATGGAAATGGCAAGTAATTAGCATGGATTTTGTTCAAGGACTACCTATGTCTAGGAACAGACATAATGCAATATTAGTGGTAGTGGATCGATTAACAAAAGTGGCACACTTTATACAAGGAAATTTGACTGATGGAGCACCAATCATTGCAAGAAAGTTTGTTCAAGAAGTATTCAGATTGCATGGAATTCCTGAAAAGATTATTTCTGATAGAGATGCAAGAATCACTTCTAGATTTTGGCAACTTTGTTCTCTGCACTTGGGACACAGTTAAATATTAGTTCAGCATATCATCCGGAAACGGATGGGCAAACGGAAAGGGTAAATCAAGTATTAGAAGACCTGCTTAGGGTATATTGCATGGATAAGCAATATAAGTGGGAAGAATACTTACCTTTGGTCGAATTTGCTTATAATAATTCATATCATTCAGCTATAGGAATGGCTCCATTTGAAGCTCTATATGGTCGTAAGTGTCGAACTCCGATAAGCTGGGATAAGCTTGAGGATCGAATAAGTCTTGGACCAGAAATGTTGGCAGAAATGGATGAGCAGATAAGGGTTATTAAGCAAAGGTTAGCAGAAGCTAATAGTCGACAGAAAAGTTATGCAGATGCGAAAAGAGTGCCCCGAAATTTTGCTATAGGTGACAAAGTACTGTTGAGAGTCAAGCCTCATAAGAGTTCCATCAAGTTTGGAAAATCTTCCAAATTATCTCCTTGTTATGTAGGTCCTTTTGAAGTCCTTGAGGAAGTCAATCCTGTAGCTTACCGAATTGCCTTACCACCAGCTCTTGCCAAAATGCATAATGTCTTCCATGTGTCCTATCTTAAAAAGTACATTCCAGGAGATAGTCATGTTATTGATTGGACTGCTTTACAGGTAAAGGATCCCGGAGTAATAACTCTCGAGCCCGTAAAGGTACTGGAAGTGCGTAAACTCCATTTGCGCAATAGAGATGTCACTCAATGTAAAGTTCAGTGGGATCAGTACGCGGAAGATTCAGCAACATGGGAAGACTATGAGGAAATTCTACGGAAGTTTCCAAAAATTCTCAAAGCTTTTGAGAATAGTGAATAAAACTATGTATTTGCTTTTTATTATGTTTGAAATAATACCTTAAGTCATCGAGGACGATGATTCCTAAGGGGGGAAGTATGTTCCATCCCAATTGTATAGCTATTAGGCTATTAGAATTAAATAAGGATTATGTGTTTGTAAAGACAAGTTTATGAATGAATAAAGATGTGAATCACCTTGTTTTCAATATGAGTTTTGATTATCTCATTCTTATGTTATTATTTTGATGTTAATCATGGTGAAAAACGTACATAATGTGATTTATGTGTGATGTTTTTATATCTTGTGAAATTTATATGTATTGCTAATTTTGTGAGCAATTGACTGCCGTGAGTTTATAATTGTGAATGCAGGAATGAGATCCAGTCCTCAAGACAGAGGGGAAATATCACTTGGGAGAGGGGTATTGGTCGTTTGACCGGTAAAGTTAGTCAGTTGAGCATACACACACATTATGAACAGTACATAGAGAAACAGGTCAGATAAGTTAGTCATCCATAGGCTTAAGAGTATGATTTACTTCCTTATGCTTTATATGATGTGATTGAATGTTAGTCTGACTCTACTGTGAATCCCTGTGAATGAACGTAATAGAA
The DNA here is from genome assembly GCA_007258455.2 of Sequoia sempervirens. NCBI lineage: Eukaryota > Viridiplantae > Streptophyta > Pinopsida > Cupressales > Cupressaceae > Sequoia > Sequoia sempervirens. Next base: position 160,056,065 of record VDFB02000015.1, on the reverse strand, counting down.
AGAATGTGATAAAGGTCGAATGGGTACGTAAATACATGTATACACTGTATACACATATCTAAATGTATAGACATATCAATACGTATGTACGATAAGCAAATGGATATGCTCGTACATATGTATCGACATGTATATACGCATACATATGTATATATGCATAGAGTACATGTAGACATGTTTACACGTACACATTCCGCCTGGTATCTTGATAAATGATATTCAAGTATTATTATCTGGAAGATTTAATTATATATTTATATATATATGATATATATATATTAATAAGGAGATTATTAATATATATTTATATATATAAATATCAATACATAAGAAATGTATAAATAATAATATATTTATATATTTTATTGATTTAATATTAAAATTAATATTTATTTATATATAAATACATTTATATACAAATAAATATTAATGTTTAAAATAACACATTAATAAATAAAATATATAAATAGAAAGTATTAAAACAATTTCAATTTCAAAAGAATGAAATTCGCATTTTCTGGAAGGATTAAATTCGCATTTTTTTTATTTGTGAAAGCCTAAATATTAGAAGATAGCCGTGTATAATACTTAAACTTTTCAAATTACATTTGAAAATGAAGCAAAAAGGAAATATTAAAAGTCGAACTTAAGGAGATGAAAGAAAATATAAAATGAAACTTACCCGTGAAAATGGCGGAACTCCCTGCACAGCTGGGAATGGAAGAAGACAATGTCAAAGCTTTGAACCAGAAAATAGCAACAAACTACTGAGCTGTGTCGATTTGGAACTTAACCTAAAACGCAGCAAAAATATCATGAAAAATTCTGACGCCTGGCAGAAAAACGTGACTGTAGATTTCGTTTTGGTTTCAAGTTGAAAGATTCTTCGAATTGCTGGCTGTATAGGAGTCGAATCATCATGAAAGAACATGACTAAAGGTTTAGATGAATGGCAAGTATCACTTTGACTGAGTAAACTTTGAAATCTGTCAATGCACATGCCCAGAAATGGGGAAATTGTTTTAACTGCGGCCTATAAATACCTCACAAACTTTCATTCGAAATCATTCTCTTTGCTTTCTGATTTGTGACGTTTTTAGAGAGCTTATACACTACAAGTTTTGAAAGCCAATATTGTGAGTCTGTGTTAGTTATCTGTTTCAAGTGTCTCAGTGAGTACTGAGTATTATCAGTTATAAATTACTGTGAGATAATAATAGTAGTATTTATTTGGAGAATTTCTGAGTGAGGATACTATTGGCTGACGTCAACAATAGAAGATTGCTGGTGGAGTATTACTGGAAAAGGAGCTTAAAACAGGCATGATTCTGAATTAAAGTTTAAAACTTTAAAGTTATTTTTCTTTACTATCTTATATTTGCTGTCTGTGTTAAACTGAAAATAATGAATTGTGATAGTAATCATTTGTTGTTGATAATCTTTAATTGCATGATGAATAAAGGGATTTCATTTTATGCATGGGAAAAAAATAGGAAATGACAATGTAGCTAAAGGAAATAGCTTAAATGCAATTCGTTATATACATTTTACCTAAAGAAGATTTAATTGGAATTTGGGATTTTGAATAGAAGGAATTCAATGGGGTTAAGAATGATTTAGTAGAAAATTGGGGGTTTTGAAAAGAAAGGATTCTTTTTGATTATATGCATTAGTAGGAAATTATATGCATTGCACTACAAGACTGTCTTTTGTGTGTGTTGATTGATTGGTAGTAACAAATGGTTATGCAACTGTTTGAAGTTCTAAACTTGTATGATCTCTGTATATGGAGAATACGTAGAATATGTAATAAATTCTAGGAACGGAATGATGTTAAAACAAAGTGTAATCCTAGCTTGTGTTATTAGGTTAACATTAGGAAGCTCTCTCCTAGGATAAAGAATTCCGGAAACAGGAGATAGGATAGCAAACACTTGCTTAAAGATTCATTTCTAGTAAACTGTTTGAGGTAGGTAGTCTAGGGTAAACTAAACCCACTGAAGGACACGGCCTACGCGTAGAGTAAGGTAGCCCAAAGGCAAATCGGCCCTGAGTAGTGTAAGTGATAGTTGACTTATCAGTCGTTTACTGAATCAAAACACTATGGCCATAGTAATGTAATGTACCTACATCCTCTTAGTTTAGGAAGATGATTATATTGTCAGTTCACAGTGATCCAAGACACATATACTAGGTTGGGATTGTAAGACACAAGAATCTAGTAATGTAGGACACGACACTATGCTCAGTTGGTTAACGGAATCGGTCACTCAACCAATCTCTTCGACGAAGGGAGGGCCATTAATTGAAAAATGAATGTGCGGGGGACCGCATTATTAGTCCGTGGTTGGCGGAAAAGCACCCGAGTGATATTTCTCCTCCACAACCTGACAACCGAAGAACCAAGATTTGCAAGGGAAGAACCTGGACCGTCTTACTTCTATTTGTGCAAAAGCTTTTAAAGCTGTGTATGTAATTCTTATACTCTTATACTCTGTTATTCATTGAAAAGTTAAAGTTATTTAAATTGGAAAAAGTTTTGAAATCATATTTAGATGTTGTACTTTATTTCGAAAAGAAAAGAAAAATTTTGTTATGCTGTTGTTTACTCGTTTACTTTGGTTAAAAGTTATAAAAGATAGAAATTTTTTTTTTTACGTAGATGTCGGGTCGTTACATCAGTTAAATAAGGTGATGAGCTTGTTGGTTATCAATTAGGGATTGCCATCATTGAGGGATGAACTTGCCAGTTAACTACTGTCAATTTAGGGAGGAGCTTGTCAGTCAACTACCATAAAATGAGGAATGATTGCCTATGATTATAGAAGCATGGAGTATAGACAGCGCTGGGATGAAAAGAGAAAGGGACTTTGGAAATTAGAAACCAAATTCAATTTCATTCCCAGGAACGTCATGCTGCTTTCAGTAGCTTTGGCACTTGGAGACAAAAACCTACAGACGTGTCAATCTGATTACCTTGGGAATGGAAACCCTAAGGGAGCAGTTCATGGTACAGAGAGTCGGCAGGATCATGCAGATTGTCATCAGAATAATAAGAGGCATCCAGATTTGCATACTGGATGCACCCAGTAAGTTGTATCAGTTTAGTGAACTTCAATGAATGTATGTGTTTGAATAGAAGATAAAATAAACAATATCTATTGCTAGTGTATTTCTAGGTATCAGAATGGTAGATTTCAATTTGAATGCATGTGTTTTTAAGTTGTATCAGACTGGTAGAAGTTGTTTTCTGTGTGCATTTAGTTCATTCTGATACCTAGAAATACACTAACAATAGATATTTTTTAATTTTATCTTCTATTCAAACACATGCATTCATCAAAATTCACTTAACTGATACAACTTACTGTGTGCATTTAGTTTTGGTCTTGCACAATCCTTCCATGAAAACGGCTCCGAAGGAAATTATAAATTTATAACAATTAAGATAGTGATTTTTAGCTATTGGATAATGATGAACCTAGTCCAAGATAGGATGAAAAGGAATGCCTCTTTCAAACTGAATGTCATTAGAGAAACAAATAACAACTTGAAGCTTGAGGAGTCCATAGGAACAGTCTAAATAAGGGATGGGCTACAAATTGTGTCATAAACAACAAAAACAAATTCTATTCCTCAGGTCTTGGAGAAGCCTCTAATTACAAGATGGAATATCATTGCAAACTATGGTTTAAATTTCTGCACGTAAGCAGTGATGTCTTCTCTGACCAATGAATAGTGAGTATCATATCTATTTTATAGTCCTACTTGTTGACTTTTATGGTAACAACTATCTCAATATACATTCTACTGCTTTAACTGTCAGCTTTCATGAGAACAAAGATGACAATATGGATTTATCTTTCTAGAGCCCAGCGCTTCCCTCTTGTGATTGCTCTTGTCTTCCTCTTCTTCCTGTTATTTTAATAGAACACCCTACAAACGCTTCTTGTGCATGTCAACTCTTAAGCTATAGTTCAATTATTCAATAATCTTCTTCTAAGCAACATTTTAAATTCTATTTTCTTGTCTTTCTAGAGCTGCATTGCAAGTTTAGCATTGAGTTTGGAATTCTAATGCTTCTTGAACCTTGTTGTGAATTGCTTCTTCAACCTACATGGTAGTTTCTTCATTTGCAGCCTTCATTTCTTCCTTGTGCTCTCAATCATGATCATAATACATGTCCTCAATGGCAAGTAATTCCAAGTTTGATTATACACCAAGGCTCCAAAGGTAAATAGACTTGGGAAGCCTTTCTTCCAACTCTATTGCATAGGTGAATGTGCAATCTCCACTTGCATTCTTCTTAATATGCTTAAGAGAAGTTGTCCTCATCAAATAAATGCAGAGATCATCTAAATCAAAAAGATCCCTTTAAATTCCTCCTCAAGGCTGCATACTACCTTGATTTCCTTTCCAAAATCTGATCTATACTTACGATGATGTCATGGAATTTACCATTAGTATCTAGTATCTATTGCAAACAAAGTTAGGGAATTAGGCCTACTCACCACAGAACCTCATCCACACTATGGGTTACACAAGGATAAACATTAATAATTACAATATATATGTCAATAGCTCTGTATTCAAATGAGCAGCTTTGTGGTTGAAATATCCAGTGTAATTGGATATCTTTGGTGACATAGTGATTGCAATCCCCACCTTTGTTATCCAGAGCTGTCATCTGATTTCATTATTGTCTACTGAGGACTGCACTCTGTCTTCATTATTATTTACTCAGAGCTGTGCTCTGTCTTAGTTATTCTCTATAGAAAGCTGTGCTTCATCATTATTACTCATTATTTTGAAATCATCATCACAGTATTAATATTTTGTTGATCTTTTATAATACTTGCTAATTATTCTAAAATTATGATTGCAGGTTCAAGGCAGTTGTCTAGTTGAGTTCACTATTGGATTAATAATTAAATATGGTTCTAAATGACTAACTCTTTGCAATTTGAATGTGAGTATTTTATTTTGTATGATAATGGAACATTATAAAAACTCTTCATACAGCCATACCATATTGTCTGAAAGAAAACATCAACAAACACATATGTAATTCATTTGTCGCTGGGTCACCTAACCGCCCTGGAAGATAATACAAGAGAGATGAGTTAATTAAGCAGACCTGGGAGCAAATTTGCCTGATACAAACTGATCTGTGAACTCTTAGATTAATGAAGAATTGAAGAAGCGCAAATTTAAATCTACTGTTCTACTTGCTCCATCAAAAGAAAGTGTCAAAGAGAGAAATATTGTTGCAAAATACAAAAACTAAAGTGCTGGAAAAATAAAAGAATCCAACGCCACGAACTCAAGATTTTTTACCCTCAAAACCCTCAATGACAGAAAAACCAGCTTTGATAGGGGCAAATGTACTTTTACCAATATAATAGTAAAAGATCACTGAGTACAATGAGTTGCTATGAATGCAATCTGCCCCTTGCTCCATTATTTGCATACACGATTGTCTTGGTCTTTGATTACACTAATGGACCAGCTGAATTCTCCTAAATTTGATCAATACAACATTTTAATTGCTCTCCCATGCATAAAGAAATACTTCCTTCCTCTATTTATAACTGTTATTTATGTTGGAGTATCCATCTCGAGCACTAGAAGGATCCCCTTCAAGCTCAAGGCAAATAAGTCACTTTTTCGTTTCAAATTTTGTTTTGCATAGTCGGGGTGATTTCCATTTCCACAGCTACATGTTTGACTTGGGTCATTTCTGCAGAGCAGATTTGCCCCACACAATCAGATTCAACCCTGCAAACTCTAGATAATGTTTGTTGATGATCTTTTCATGAATCATATTACTGTTCACACTTCTATTTACATTTTTCATGGTCTATATCAATCACACCTCCCTATTAGAGAGGCTTTTGGTCCACAAAGACTTAACGAGACCTTGGGTGAGGAAAAATTTCCCCCACTTTCTCCCGTGGAGGGTGGTATTTATTTTTCGCCTTTGACAAATTATGCTTGGACACAAGCTCTGTCCAAGTCTTGTGGGTTGCTTGTGACTACTCCTCTTCTAATGTAGATGCGAAGACCTCTAATATGAACATCTCCAATACCAAATTTATTGGGAGTGCTCTTACTGTTGTTATGTAGAGCCCGATCAGACTTGGTGCTTATATTTTGACCCCTTTACCTGGCATGTTTTCCCTCCAAATTAATTAACAAGGGAATGCAAGGGGGCGGAGCCCCTCTTGCAAGGTCCAGGGGGACCAGCAACCACCCCTCCCCCTCCTCCCCACCTCCCCGCCGTCCCCCCGACAAGGTCTCGGTAGTGGGGCCCACGGTGGGAGTCTAGGGGCAATGCCCCCAACGGGGGTTGCTGGGGCCAACATCCCCAAAGCAAAATTTGGCTTATTTTATTTAAGGAAATTTGCTATATGTTTGAATTTGAATTTCAGTTAAAATGGTTTGAAAAACTGCCTGAAAGTTGAACAATTTCTTGCTGTGAACAGGAAATGAACTGTCATGGCTTTGAACAGACACGTTTTGGTTTTGTTTACCTTTTGCTACACGGAATTGATGTTGCAGGGTGTGTGAAGCACTGAGAAGAAGTTGCAAGTCACGGGTTTTGTGACTGTGATTAATGGAAGTTATGCGTTGGGCGCACATAGCACTGTGCACGGTAATTACAGAGCAGTGGAAAACAATTCAATTCATTGCTGCAAGTTGCAATTATTGCTACAAATTATTACAAATTGCATTTGCTGGAAGCAAATCAATAAATTGGACTGCTGTTTGTGGATATAGCCCGAGAATTGGGTGAACCACATTAAAATCTTGTTGTCTCGTTGTTTTTTGTGTATTTGTTCATTCTTCTGTTTAATACTTTTGTTGTGTTAGTTATAATCTGAATTTAATTGATAATTCATATCCTCTATTACTGCCTGCAATTCTTAACACTTACTACTAATCCCATAGAAGCCTTATATTGACCCATATGGTCTTGTTGATGGATCATCCGTTCTTGTTGTTGCCTCATCTAATTCTTATCTTTTGTAACAATGTCCATGTTGTTTTCAAGGGTTATCACTCTTTTGTTCAAATTTTCAAGGTTCTCCATGTTTACATCTATATTCCACCTATAGGTAGAGATGTTCGGATAAACTAGCAGTAGCTCCTTTTCTATTTGCGACCTTGTAATTGTCATATAAAAATTTCTTCTGCAAATACTACAAAGATCAAACAGCTCTAATACCAAAATGATCTATAAACCCCTCAAATTAATGTAGAATTTAAGAATCATAATTTTGTTGGGAAAAAGTGTGTTGTTCACATTGCAATAATACTTATAACGTAAATTAATATTTATGTGTGGTGCACCAAGGGAATGTAGGGATGCATGCATCACATAGGCTAGACATTCTTGGAGCCACTTTGCATGAATGTAACATTGAGATAAATATTTAATGCGTGTTGTGCATTGGGAAAATATTTAATATTGGGAAAACTTAGTATCAAAAAGTAAATAAGGAAAACATGGTTTTGTAAGCTCATGGTATTAAGCACATGGTTTATGTAATACCAGCTGGTGATTCAAGCTTGTCTCTATAAAAGCAAGCACATGAGTAGTTGTTAAAGATGGCTATCATAACCTTTGGCTTGGCTTATTGGTTAAGGTTAATTGAGCACCTCTTGTAAGTTGCATCTATGAGAAAAGCATGCATGGATTGGGATGTGTGGTTACATAATTCTCATTTGTTTGTTCACATGGAGTACAATTAGGGAGATTGATGTTTCAGAAGCCTTGCATGGAGACTCTACAAGTCTATTGTAATCTTTGTTCATAAGATAATACATTGAACATGTGAGTGTTTTTGGAGACTAGGTTTTTCCCTTAGAGGGTTTTCCTAGGGTACATCTTGGTCATCTTGATGGTATGTTTCACTATTCTTTTGCATTGTGGATTTGAAATGCCTATTTGTACATTTTTCTCCCTTGGGGTTGTGTGGAAATGGTATATTATAGCCACAAATCTCTTTTCATTTGATATCAAAGCCTAGTTGTCAAGTTGAAAGAGGAAATATCTTCTTGGTTGTCAACCCTTGGTATGAGTAGATTCTTGTGCATTGTTGAATCCATGGCCTTACAAGAAAAGGATGAAGGCATTTTCAAGATTACAAGTGTGTTTGCAGACTTGGGTTGTTGCAAATTTAGGGTTTGATGAAGATTTGGCAAGTGGAATTTTTGTTTGGGCTCTTTCTATGAGAGCTTTATGGGTGACGTTTTGTTGAAGACCTCTTGAGCAAAAACAGACCTCACCATTGAGTCCGAAAGAACTAGAAACCAATGGATTTATATACAACTCAACTATATTTATAGAAAAAAAATCAACCATTTTTAGGGCCATGGAGGAATCTTGCAAAGTTGACCGTATCGTCGTATGAATCTATACATGCCATACGGTCATACGGAAAAACAATCGTCAAATATTTGCCACAACAACAATCAAGTCCAAAGCATATTCAAAGAATATTTTGGCACTAATGCAAGGCCTATATCGACAAGTGTAAGACCAATAAGCAAAATATATTTTTTTAAATTGAATAAGAATGTAGTCAAGGCCATATGGAGGACCCAACGACCAACCAACAATGGGCTAAGCCCCTAATGGCAACTAGAAGGCTGCACCACTAGAAATCATCACCTCTACCACAAGGAGCCACCAAAAGTCGCCTACCACTCCACCACCACCCAAGTGGCAAAGACCCCCATTACCACTCATTCACCACTGCCACCAGCAACACCACTAGAGATCCATCGCCCAACCACCAATCAATTTGTTGAATGCACTTAAAGAGGCAAATATTTTCAAGGAGCCATATCATTTCATCCAAAAAGTGGAATTTTCCCATTCTCATAGTCGACAAAAAGTTCTCTTTTCGAGTAATGCACCATGGCATCTATGGTTTTTTCAAATTTTGTTGTTTCCAACAAAAAATGTTAGTTGAAGGCCAGTTTTTCTCTCATTGATTTGAAAAATCATATCTTGTGTCCACAATGTCTAATTTTGGACTTTTATAGGCAACAAAGAGCACTTTTTAAGCACTTCACAATTGATCAAGTTTGGAAGGGTTGATATTTGATTTTTTCACAAGTTTTTATTTGAGTTGTTTGTAGGTTCCTTTGACTTTGGTACTTTGTGAGTTTGCAACAAATCGAATCTAGAGGTGATTTGGTGTTGGTGAGAAATTTACATGTTTATCTCTAGTTATCTATGTTTGACATGGTTATTGATATGATGTTGAATTTATATATTGCATTATGAGACCTACAAGTTGTGCAATTTTGTAGGATGTATGTAATGTCTCAAAATTAATATTTTTGAAATTTTTACAAATGTTTGATGAAATGCATAAACCCTCACCCTTTTTGATCACCCAAATCTTGATGGCGACAAGGTGAGAGTATACAGTGATTGGGAGACTAACTTACTGGCAACAAGCCACCCAATTCAACAATGTAAGAAGTATGGAAAATTTAAATATTCAACCATGTCTTGGCGACATTGCCATCTGGGCATACTAATTCAAGCTAATATGGCAGTGAACCGCACAAATGACGAGAATTTTCAATGATCAGCAATTAATACTCTTCTATATTCAAATCCAAAAAAATTGAGAAACAATTGCCCAACAATCTAAAAGTAGGCATTTCGTCAAACTATTGGAATATAAACTAAAACACAAAAAAATACTCAAATTGAGCTGATATAATTGAAAGTATAAATGACGAGTCAACTGGTGCTACAAATTGATCCAAAACCAGCAACAAACCAATTGATTGACTGATAAAAGATGATGTAGAATCTCAATGAAACACACCACTACTATAAACCTTAACTATTGCACAAAACCCTAGTAATATTGTATCAAACAGAATATGAATGCCCCAGATGGGAACAGCACACTCTTACAGAGTTGCAGCTGGCTGTTAAAAAATATACAAAAACTACTAACTCTGTATCCTTTCGACTCCCACAACTGCTATCAAAGTGTATGGCAAACTGCTGATTTGAATTGCACAATAAAATAACCCAGCTTCAATAAAGAACAACAATGTGTGAAAGCATGCGGAAGGCTGAAATCATAAAGTAATACTACAGCAGTATCATATGTTGTGGCAGCCTTAACTACTCACATCCCACTCATAATGTATGGAAGACTATAGCTGTAGTAAATATATTATACAGCCCACCAAAGTGGCAGACCAAGCATAAATGCTCAGATTTGAATCAAACCTTGTTTCCTAGTAAAGGGTTCACAAGCCTTAGAAAGTTATATCTTCACCATTATGAATCACCACACCTTAAAATAAAGTATAGCAGCTTCACACTAATTAAAATCAACAATAAAATATTAAATGTCAGACTTTGTCTACCATTTTCCAGACCTTCAAACAGTTATAACCCATGAAGTATTAAATTGAAATATTGTGAATCCCTCCAAAGTTTTGATACCCAATTATCATAGGGTATGGCAACCACTTAATCATTCAATAAAGGGAATGGCATGAAGGCATTTGATACCTTCCTTATGATGCTCAAACAATTTCAGCAACTCTTCTTTTAATTTGAAATAACAACATAAGCATATGAAAAGGGGTATGGCTGAAAAAATAAGTAGTATAAGAAATACTATTGTATGTGTCGGTGTGATAAGATGTTTTGCCTAGCTAGTTCACCTAGTAAGTCCTATTCACATGTTAAGTTTATTTAAATCTTAGGAATCTTTTTAGAAGTCTTAATTGTCATTAGATCTTATCTTATATCATTTACTTCTTGTGTCCTAGGTCATTTAATATTTGTTACGTTAGTTGTCTCATGTTATAGGAATAAGACACTTGCCGTGATCTTGTCTGCCTATATAAGCAAGGCTTCTTGCATGCTTTGTAATATAGGGAAAGTATCATCATTAATCCAAATTTCAATCATTGTACATTATTGAATCAATATCAAGCAAGCTATTCCCTTGTCATACTCTCTTGTGGAAGGTGTATCTTTTGTTTTGCAAGTGATCTTGGGCTGTGTGAACTAATTTTCAGCTCCTACATGGTATTAGAGCTTCAAATCTGCAAACTCCTTTTCGGATATAAGGGTGATTTGGGCATGAGATTTTGTTGGGTGCATTTTGGCACAAAAAGGACCTCACCATTGTGATGAGCCCTGCTGGCTCTCAGCTCAAAACCCTTACTTAAGTCTTTATGTGATATTTAATTTTTTTAGAGAATATTTGATAGACAGAAGAGAAGGGGCGCACATCATAATTGCTCATAAAATGTGAATTTGCTCTAATTTCTTCAAAAAGAAAGTACAGAAGATATTATTTAACTCCAACAAATAGATTGAGAATGATAAACATACCGAAATATCTCCAGATTATTTAATTAAAGATATAAGCCAGTTTGACAGCCGGAAATGAAGAATTCAAGCAAATAAGCTCACCCAAGCTCTAGATCTGGATTCTCCCACTCAGAAATGAGATACAATGGCCTGGTAGTAGTAGACGCCAAAGTAGAAGCACAAAGAAGAGCAAAAAGGAAGGCGTTTTATCAAGTTCCCTTCACACACCTTTTCCAGAGAAGCACAAAACCCAAGGCAAAATGTACGGCCAAGTCAACTGCTGAAGAAACAAAGATGATAACTGAAGAGTTGCTAAAGAGGACGCCTCATGATGAAGAAACCCTCATTTATTTGCAAACAATAAGAAATCTGAATATATAAAACCTCTGTCTGTATCTGTAGAACCTCTGTGTGAAGCTCTCAACTGTACTGATTCAGCTGATCTTTCACAGCCTCAAAAGCACTCAACACTGAAGAGTTATCGTTCCTTAATGGACAAATGTTCAAACCCTGGTCACAGGAGAATGCACAGGAGAAAATAGCACAAGGCAAAGTGAAATTGTCAAAAGATGAGTTTCTATTGCCAGGGAAATGCTTTATACCCAAATGGCACGCATTTCAAGAAAAATACGCCTTTTTCAATCATTAAAATCTTTTAATATTGTATTAAGTCTTTTTCAATAGTTTCCACTTAATACTTGAGCGCACCTTTTTAATATTTTAAGTCATTAAAATATTAAATCCCCTTTTGACACTTTAAGTGATATAAAATATTATTAAAGTCGATGTGACTTTAATAAAAAAGGCATTAAGTTAAATAATTAACTTAATCACTTAAAATTCCATAACTCGCTCAAAACTCAGAATATTTATGTGCCGTCAGAAGCTGTGGACTCCTAAAATGCCAACGCCTGCTGTGAACCAGTCACTGAGCTCTGAAAACCAAAACGATCAAACTCTCCAGTAAGTACCACTGACCCTCTAACCAATCTGGCAGCCCACAGGGTCCAATAAAGGGCTAACACATCGCTCTCGAACTGTCTAGCGAGGACATCCATCCGCCCCGAATTTGCTTGTGCACAAGCAAACTCAAAGCCGGATGCTGAAGAATACTGTCACTCTCCCAAGTAGCATCCTCTGCCGGTAGATCCCTCCACTTAACCAAGTATTCCTGATAACCCGCCTCCGAAGATGACGCTCTCTGGAGTCCAGAATGGCCTCAGGTATCAAAACCAGTTTCCCCTCATCATCCAGAGGTGGCAAATCAATAGAAGGAATTATGTGTTGTCCCAACGCCTTTTTGAGCGCGACACATGGAACACGTTGTGAACCTTACTGTCCACCGGAAGATCTAACTCATAAGCCACTTGACCGACACGTCTGACAACTCTGAATCCATAGTATCGCGGCTTAAGTTTCTCGGAGCCCTTCTTACGAAGGGGGACTGCCTATAAGGCTGAAGCATCAGTATACCAAATCATCATCTGAAAGACCGCTCTACTCGCTCGATCAGATATTGCTTTTGCTGATTTTGGGCTTCAGTATATTTTCCCTAGTGCTCTATAATATCCTCTCCTGTAATAAATCACCAGCACTGGGAACTCTACTGTCACTCAGCAATAAGTCTAGAAAGCTCGGAGCATCATATCCATATAATGCTCGGTAAGGTGTCATCTGGATGCTCATGTGATGGGTGGTATTGTAGCAATACTCACAAAGGTATAACCACCTCACCCATGCCTTCTGCTGCCCTGAACTATAATTTCGCAAGTACCCTTCCACCCATTTGTTGACGATCTCAGTCTGCCCATCTGTCTGGGGGTGGTAGCTGGTACTCGGGGTGAGCTCTGTCCTGCAAAGTTTGAATAACTCCTGCCAGGGTTACTCATAAACCCTGTCCCTGTCACCACTATATGCGAGGTAAACCGCAGCCTGAATACCTTGAAGAACAATCGCCACCTGGGTAGCCGTGTGTAGTAGTGCTAAGAAGTGTGCATATTTCATCAATCGATCTACCACCACGAAAATACTGTCCTTCCCTTGAGCTTTTGGCAAGCCCGTGACGAAGTCCATGGACAAACAATCCCACTTCTTCTCAGGAATAGGAAGCGGCTGGAGTAAACCTGCAAGGTATGTGTGCTCTTGCTTGTTCTGCTGACAAACAAGACATTCCCTGACATACTGGAGAACATAAGACTTGAGACCCTTCCAAGAGAATCTCTCCCGTACCTGCCTATAGGTCTTAAAGTAACCGGGATGTCCTGCCATGGGTGAATCATGGAATGACCTCAAAACCCTGTCCCTCATCTCAGAACCTGGGACCAATAAAATCCTCCCTTTGTAGATGATAAGGTCATCTACAAGTGAATACCTGTCATCCAGTACTGATCCATCTACTATGCTAGAGGCCCATGGGTCCTTAGCATACTCTGCTACTATCAGATGTCTCCAATCCTCTGAAACCAATGTAAAAGAGCTCAAGTGAGGACGGCGAGATAAAGCATCAGCAACCACATTCTGAGTGCCCTTGACATAAGAGATGTCAAAATCGTAGGACTGAAGCTTGCTGACCCATTTTTGTTGCCTCTCATTAAGATCTCGCTGCCCAAGAAAATGCTTCAGACTATTATTATCGGTTTTTACAGTGAATTTACTACCAATCAAGTACTGCCTGAATTTGGCCATCGCGTGCATGATAGCCAACATTTCCTTATCATAGATACTATAACTCCGTTCAGGACCTCTTAGCTTTCTGCTCTCAAAAGCTATAGGGTGTCGATCCTGCATGATAACTGCACCAATACCCTCACCACTAGCATCGCAATGTAACTCAAAGGGTTTAGTGAAGTCCGGTAGAGCCAAAACGGGACACGTAGTCATGAGAAGTTTGAACTTCTCGAAGCACGCTTGTGCTAATGGTGTCCACACAAAAGCACCCTTCTTAGTCAAATCAGTTAGTGGCGCAGCATGCCGCGAGAACCCACTAACAAACCGACGATAGAAGGCACACAATCCTACAAATCCCCTGAGCTGTGTCAATGTCTCAGGTGTAGGCCAATCGATGATGGCTCGAACTTTCTCTGGATCCATGCTGACTCCTGCACCGCTAATGATGTGTCCCAGATATAAAAGTTCAGCCATGCCTAAAGCACACTTGGACTCCTTGGCGTACAAGGACTCCCTGTCAAGTATACTCAGTACCTCATCCAAGTGAACCATGTGTTCCTCCCATGATTTGCTATAAACCAGGATGTCGTCGAAGAACACCAATACAAATTTCCTCAAGTGAGGATGGAAAACCCGATTCATTGTAGACTGAAACGTTGCTGGAGCATTGGTTAAACCAAATGGCATAACCAAGAAATCATAGTGTCCACAGTGACATCTAAACGCAGTTTTCTCTATGTCCTCCTCTCGGACTCTGATCTGATGATACCCTGTCCTCAAATCAATCTTTGAGAAGTAGCAAGCTCCATGAAGCTCGTCTATCAACTCATCTATCCATGGAATAGGATACCTGTTCTTTATGGTCTTCCTGTTGAGCATTCTGTAGTCAATACACATCCTGAGTGTACCATCCTTTTTCACCAGAACAACTGATGAAGCAAAGGGTGACTTACTCAGCCTAATGTGCCCCATAGCTAAAAGCTCCTGAATAGTTTTCTCAATCTCATCTTTCAGACGCTTGGGGTGCCGGTAAGGAGTAATCATGATCGGTTTCGTGCCCTCATCCAGCTCTATAATATGCTCAATACCTCTATCAGGAGGTCTGCTAGGTGGAATTGCACTGAACACCTTCGCATGTTTGATTCGAAGTTCCTGCACATCTGGATGGTAAGAAGAAGTTTGTTGCTCCAACTGTGAAGGCATTAGCTTGCACTCAGCAGCCCACTCTACCATATCATTACGAATCAAACGTTCCATTCTCTGGAGTGAAATTTCTCTAAGGTTGCTGTCCTTGATGGCTTTAAGAATATGATTTGTGCCATCAATGTTGAATTTCATCTCCATGTCACGCAAGTTAAGCATGAACTCTCCTATTGCATGAAGCCACTTCATGCCAAGCACTATATCCATACCTCCCATGTTTACAACATAAAAATCTGCCTTGAACTCAAAATTGTTAAGTTTTAAAGGCAAGTCAGGTATCATCCTCTCACAGTTGAGAGTGTATCCATCTGCAACCTTCACACGTATGCCTTCAAACTGCTGAGTTTGAATTCCCCGTTTCTCGACTAACCGTGAATCGATGAAGTTGTGGGTTGCACCTGTATCTAGAAGGGATATGACCCTTTGACCAGCTAGTATCCCACGGAGTCTGAAAGAACCCTCTCTCTGCATGCTAGACATATGAGCCTCCTTAAGTTCTATTTCCACTACAATTTCTGCCTCATTTTCTGACTCTTCTCCATCTGTATCATAGATTGGAGCTTGCTGATCAGAAAAATCAGTCAACGCTTCTCCCTCATAAAACCACTCCATGTGCTTGTTTTTCCCTTTAGGTTTGAGGGGGCAGTCATGATTAAAGTCATACGGACCTTTACAGTAAAAATAGAGTTTTCTTCTTCGTAAATCATTCATGGTTTCTCGATCTAAAGGAGCTGTAAATTTCTTCTTTTGATCTGCATTATCAGCCTTCTTTGGATCTGATTTATTCTCCGTGTATGAGGTAGTAGGCTTCGAGCCAAATGGCTTACGAGGTGTAGATAGCTCCATGCTGCGAGCTTTCCTCATAGCCTCCTGTAAAGTAGGTGGATCAAATGCTTTTATCCAACCTTTCATGGGCTAGAAAAGACCCTCAATGAACAATATGATCAGCCTTCTTTCTGAGATTCCTGTCACCATCACAGATAGTCTTTGGAATTCACCAATGTATGATTCCAAGCTACCTAACTGTTTCAGTTGTGCCAAATCTCTGAAGAAGAGCTCAGGATCCCTTCTGTCAAATCTCTCTACCAGTCTATCAGTAAACTCCTGGTACGAGGTAATCCTGTCATGATGAAGAGTAGTCATACCATGAATCCACCAGTCATGTGCCACGCCATCAAGGTGAAGTGCTGCAAAACGAATGGCATCCTCCTCTAGCATGGGGCGTAGTGTCAAGAATGTATCAAGTTTACTAACCCAGGCACGTGCTGTAACTCTACCACTGCCATCATAGTGAACTAAGGTTAGTTTGTTGGTAGCCTGTCTAAGATCATTCTGCTTGTGTCTAGGCCGCCTGTCATTCCTGCTCCTGGTGTGTTCTCTCTTCTGGCTCATGAATCTGTCGAAGTTAAGGTGCTCCTTAACCCTCGGTGGCAAATTATCCCACTCATCATGCATAGCCATAATGTTATCTGCAAAATTAATCTCGCCACCCTGTTCAACTTCGTCCACTTCCTCAGCATCATCTCTGGTGAACGTAGGACATGTAGCTCTCTCATAGGTACGTGCTGGAGCTATAACTCTCTGAGGCTCTCTGTGAATACTACCATCACGATCTGGATCCAAACTATGAGCCCTATTAATTGTCAAATTTTGAACATTCGTGCTGAGTTGTTGAAGAATAGTCGCCACCTGTTCTTGCCCTGCAACCATACCTCTGAGCACGTCTTTAGCTTCTCTGTCCTCATCATCCCAAGGATTCCTGTGAGAACTTTCTCCTGCCCTGTTCGCCATATTATCCCAATCTAATTCCTCCTCCTGATCTGCAAACGGAAACGGTGGGAAAGGATTTTGATCACCTCTCTGATTTCTAGGACCCCCTCTGGAATAGAACTTGTCAAAACCCTCTCTGTGAGACTTCATAAATTTCTCTAACCCCACAAGCTGGCAGGATCAGAGCTCTGATACCACTGTGAAGAGCCCTGCTGGCTCTCAACTCAAAACCCTTATTTTCTTAAGTCTTTATGTGTTATTTAATTTTTTTAGAGAATATTTGATAGACAGAAGAGAAGGGGCGCACATCATAATTGCTCATAAAATGTGAATTTGCTCTAATTTCTTCAAAAAGAAAGTACAGAAGATATTATTTAACTCCAACAAATAGATTGAGAATGATAAACATACCGAAATATCTCCAAATTATTTAATTAAAGATATAAGCCAATTTGACAGCCGGAAATGAAGAATTCAAGCAAATAAGCTCGCCCAAGCTCCAGATCTGGATTCTCCCACTCAGAAATGAGATACAATGGCCTAGTAGTAGTAGACGCCAAAGTAGAAGCACAAAGAAGAGCAAAAAGGAAGGCGTTTTATCAAGTTCCCTTCACACGCCTTTTCCAAAGAAGCACAAAACCAAAGGCAAAATGTACGGCCAAGTCAACTGCTGAAGAAACAAAGATGATAACTGAAGAGTTACTGAAGAGGACGCCTCATGATGAAGAAACCCTCATTTATTTGCAAACAATAAGAAATCTGAATATATAAAACCTCTGTCTGTATCTGTAGAACCTCTGTGTGAAGCTCTCAACTGTACTGATTCAGCTGATCTTTCACAGCCTCAAAAGCACTCAACACTGAAGAGTTATCGTTCCTTAATGGACAAATGTTCAAACCCTGGTCACAGGAGAATGCACAGGAGAAAATAGCACAAGGCAAAGTGAAATTGTCAAAAGATGAGTTTCTATTGCCAGGGAAATGCTTTATACCCAAATGGCACGCATTTCAAGAAAAATACGCCTTTTTCAATCATTAAAATCTTTTAATATTGTATTAAGTCTTTTTCAATAGTTTCCACTTAATACTTGAGCGCACCTTTTTAATATTTTAAGTCATTAAAATATTAAATCCCCTTTTGACACTTTAAGTGATATAAAATTATTAAAGTCGATGTGACTTTAATAAAAAGGGCATTAAGTTAAATAATTAACTTAATCACTTAAAATTCCATAACTCGCTCAAAACTCAGAATATTTCTGTGCCGTCAGAAGCTGTGGACTCCTGAAATGCCAACGCCTGCTGTGAACCAGTCACTGAGCTCTGAAAACCAAAACGATCAAACTCTCCAATAAGTACCACTGACCCTCTAACCAATCTGGCTAGCCCACAAGGGTCCAATAAAGGGCTAACACACTGTTCCTGAGAACTGTCTAGCGAGGGGACATCACAACCATTGAGCCCAGAAGGCCCAAAAACCCCTATTTTCATATATAACACTTCAAATTTTGGCAACAAAATTTTTGGCCATTTTTTTATTTTTGTGCAAATGTCTTAAATTTGATGACCAAACAATTGTCATCGAGAACTATCCTAAATTTGATAGCCAAATGACCGTCATCGAGAACTATCTCAAATTTGACAGTCAAACCTCCATCATCACACAAATATCTTAAATTTGTAAACCAAACAATCATCATCAAGGGCCTTTCTTCGCCTCTCAAGCCCTAATTGGGCAATTTTCTTTTGGAAGCCATAACTTTTGACTCCAGTATCAAATTTTGGCAAACCAGATATGGTCAAAAAATTCGTTCCGAACTCTTTTCAATGGTGTAGATCTCATTATCAGACTTTGCTACTAGAGAATTTTATTGCGAATTGAAGTTGGATCTCTCATTTGGACTTCTACACTCATAACTTTTTGCCTAGATCTCTAATTTCATGATTCTTGCAACGTTAGAAAGGATTGAGGAGCTCTATTGTCCTATCCATGAACTTTTTCCAGATTCAGCCCTAAGTATGTTTGATTTAGATTTTGTCAATATCACATTGCAACTAATTACTTGGACATCCTAACACTTGGAAAAGTTATGCCTTTTTGGGAAGGCTTCATTTTTAGTATCATATTTGGGGGTTTTTAATTGTTGTTGAGGATTTTTGTCTTTGTAATTTTAGAGATCTCAAGCATTATGGGTTTTTCATTTCATCCATCTCTAATCATCTTGCAAAGGGAAAACTATAAACAATGGAGAGATGGCATCGTAAAACATCTTGGTTGGCTTCATGCGTTGCCACATTTGTATGGCCTTGTTCCCCCCTCCAAGTACTAATAGTAAGAAATTTCTTGGAATTGCAAAAAGGATCATGTCTTAAGAGTAATTTCTATGCATGTTGACGATGACATTTTGCATGCCCTTGCACACTTTGAGTGTCCTCATACTCTTTGAACTAAAATTTGGGAGATATATGAAGATTGTGATACACAACCATAACCAAATGACCCTGTTTCAGATTGTTTTATACCTCTTGATGATTCAGATAACATACCATATGACTATGATACTATTCAAGAGTTTGCTTCTTTGGAAATTTTGAATCTTCATATGTTGATGATGAGCTTTCTTCAGATTCTCCTCCTTCAAAGATAGATGTTGATCCTTCACCTTCTTTGATTCCTTGTGCAAAATCATTGATTGAAACTCCCAACATTCCTGTTCAGCAAAACCGTTTTTGTCTTTCAAATTTAACTTTGGTGGATGAGCATTTGATAGGTATTTCTGATTTGTTTTGTGAATCTCATATTGTAGATTTGGAGGACACATTTGAGGGGTTATCTCTCCGCTTTGATGACAGTAATTGCTTTACTGTTGTCAAACCATCATTGTCTTTGGATCTTGTTCAACATCAATTACCACTTGTTCCTGGTTTGTCACTTTCTTTTTTGATTAGGCATGTACCTGATTTGATTGTGACATCATCTTCCATGGACAAGGTGACAAATGAAAAAATTTTGAAGACACCATCATACATATTCATCCTTCTTTCTATCAATTCCTATTTGAAATGGGAAGTATTCATGCATCTATACTTGGTTTGCTTTCTTCCCAAGGGGAGGAATGTTGTTTGTAGGCATTGTATCATGTTTGTCTTCAAGCACTCTCTCTTTCCCTCTTAAGGGGGCCTATCAATTGTATATTTGTGATACATGTAATCCTTGGGCAATCACATTTAGTCCTCCATTCATCACTTGTGCATGATTGTTTTCTTGCATTCTCTCTTTTTGAGAGGTTTCTTCCCATGTGGTTTTTCTCCTTTACTTTGTTTGTGAGAGATCATTTGTAAATGAGTATCTAACATGGCCTAGTAGTCAAGACCCATCATCCATGCATCCTTGCACCATATTTGCATTGTTGCATTTATCTTCTACTCCCCAAATTGTACTTAAGAGGGGGTGTTGGTGAATAAGTTGTTTTACCTAACATATTCATCTAGTAGGTCCTATTCACATGTTAAATTTTCTTAGGTCCTAGGAATCATTCTAGAACTATCAGTTGTCATTAGATCTTACATATTTTATGTCATTTACTTCTTGTGTTCTAGGTCATTAAATATTTGTTATGTTAGTTGTCTCATGTCATAGGATTAAGACACTTGTCATGATCTTGTCTAATCCTATCTCTCACCTTGCTTATATAAGTAAAGCCTCTTGTACACTTTGTAATATAGGGGATGTACTATAATTGATCCATTAGAAATAGTTTTACCTAACATATTCATCTAGTAGGTCCTATTCACATGTTAAATTTACTTAGGTCCTAGGAATCATTCTAGAACTATCAATTGTCATTAGATCTTACATATTTTATGTCATTTACTTCTTGTGTTCTAGGTCATTAAATATTTGTTATGTTAGTTGTCTCATGTCAGAGGATTAAGACACTTGCCATGATCTTGTCTAATCCTATATCTCACCTTGCTTATATAAGTAAAGCCTCTTGTACACTTTGTAATATAGGGGATGTACTGTAATTGATCCATTATTGATCATTGTACATTATTGCATCAGTACCAAGCAACCTATTCTCTTGTCATACTCTCTTATGGAAGGTGTATCTTTTGTTTTGCAGGTGATCTTGGGCTGTGAGCTGATTTTCAGCTCCTAACATATAATGGTATGGCCTAGTTGAGTACACCCAATAGAAAATTTTGCAATTTAAATATTATTCAATAATGCTTGTCTCTAAATAACAAATAATATAGTATTCTAGAATAGCTAATAAGAATGAATTTCCATATCAAACTAATAATTGGAAATATACCCAACAACTAAAATAACAAAAATTGTAAACCACAAACCAATTGAAATCTAAATCCTTCAATTTTCAGCCCAACTTTTGAGATTTTCAATATGCTGCTAAACTGTTTTTTTGCCTTTGTTGGATAAGAGGGTATTCATCCCCAAATCGAATCCAAAAACCAAGAATATTTTCAACTTTTGATTTCTTTACCAAGAGGATTTTTATCCTCTAGCCAAAAGATGGCAAGCATAGCTCCTCCTTGTTGGGATTAAGGTATCTCAACCTTTGCAAGTCCTAGAATTTATTTGGTGATTATTTAATTATTTTATCCCAAGTTTATTTGCCTATGTTATTTAATTATATGTGCACCCAATGATGCCATTTGTGGGAGTGGCAACTTGAGTTGTTTTCATACATGTGAAGTGGCATGGGTGACATGTCTCCTTTTTTTTAGGAGGTAGACATCCCACTTTGTATGAGTTGACTAGAGTCATAGTTTGATAGTTAACTCATGACAAATTGTCAGCTAACAATGATAGGAACTATTATAGAGGACTCAATTTTGGAAATTGCCATGACGGATGGAGTTGTGCATGTAGGCGAATTTCATGCAATATTTCAGTTTGCATGGTGCATGTGCCTTGCATGTTAACTAGACACCTTGCATGTGCAAGATAAGAAAGGCAATTTGCATGTCAATCTTCAGTCTTGCATGCATGCAATGAAGAGGATAATGACATGTGGCATTCTAAGCATACTATTTTGGAAGCATCTAATTTATGCATTGTAAACTCCTATATATTGAGCACTTGTATTTTGGAGTTGTATTGGGTTATTTTCACAGGTATTGTTATGCTACCGGAATTACTCTAGCATTATGTTGAAGTGTGAAGACTCCTACAAGAGCATAGCTCTGCAATTGTATTGTAAACTCTATTTCCTTATAATACATTGTGTTGTGTTTTGGAGTGTGGGGTTCTTTTCCCGAAAGGGTTTTCCCCACATATATGTTGTGTTATGTGATTTATGTTTTGAATATTTGTTTTAAGTAAATGAATGTGCATCTAAATCTGTAATTGTTAAGGTATTAGAATTTTTTTGCACTATCTCCTCTACTTAGATTGGTGTAGGAAGTTGCTTCCGCACATCCAGTTTCCTTTCAATTGGTATTAGAGCCTGGACAGCATTTTTTGTGTTGTTGGGTTGAAGGATTTTTTGTACTGATTAAGTTTCAATGGGAGTTTGCAAAAAAATATTTTGTGACCTTTGCTGCAAGCAAAAGTTCGGAACCACATCCAGTAGGATCGAAATGGAAAAGTTTAATGGTGGCAATTTCAAGCTATGGAAGCTCAAAATGGAAGATATGCTTGTAGATCGAGATCTATGGGCTGTAATATCTAGAACAAAACCAACCAACACGACTCAAGAAGACTAGGATCCGATGGATTGAAAAGCCAAGGGTCTCATAAGGCTCTGTTTGGCAAACTCCATATTACTGAATATCCCTAAAGAGAAGACTACAAAAGATTTTTGGAAGAAGCCTGGAGATGTTTATCAAGCTAAATCCCTAGTGAACAAGTTATTCCTATAAAAGAAACTATATTCTTTGAAAATGGAAGATGGAGGATTTGTAGCAAATCACCTGAATGCATTTAATATGCTAGTTGCTCAATTGGGTTCTATTGGTGATAAAATAGAGGAACATTTGTCATGTTCCCATAATTTGTGCCTTCTAGTCAACAAAAGCATAATCTCAAAATTATTAATTTAATTGACATTATAATTATAATTGTTAAAAGAAACAATATTATAATTATAAATAATGCTATAATTATCAATATAATAATAATATCTTTATCATGGGTATTAGATACAATATTATTGTAAACATTCTAAATATTGAACTAATAATAATATTGTTTATGGTATTATGAAGAATAAAATATATATATCATAAAATAAATCTTGTAATTATTAATACAAAATAAATGTAAGGTATATAAAGAATAACTAATATTGAATAAATAAATAAACGAATAATGTTTAATATTCATATTAGCCAGTGATTAATATTGTTAGCAAAAGACGCTTCTATTCGAAGGTCGTCTCTCTTTATCGGAGTTTAGGTAAATGGATTTAAAAGGAGGAAAGTCGAGAGGCTAAGGGTATGGGAATTACCTACAAGATATTCTCTTTAATCTAACGGAGAGGCATTAAGAGGAATTGTGAGTTCTACAAAATATTCATTGTTTAAGTTCACTGCTTTTCAAATGGGGGACAAGGTCTGAAACGTGGGTCCCAGCAGCAACCTAAAATTGTGTTAAGTATAAAGAGAAGGAAAAGGGACATCGAATTAAAAGAGAAATCTATTTCTGACAAGGAATGGACAAGGAAGGAAGGCCAGCAGACAGAACCAAAGAATATTCACGTGGCTGAAGGTAGAAGTCACTACTGGAAGGTTAAAGGGCAGACTGGTCTACATTGGCAAATCGGTTCAGACAATTAAGTGATACCTGATGTCAGCGCTTGGCCTTAATGCAGTAAGAGGTAATTTAATAGGAATAAACAAGAGTTAAGGATTAGTCAATAAGTAGGACTGACATGTGTCTTTAGCAGGCATGTGTGATAATTATTTATATAGACAAGTTCTAAGATAAATAATATGGAGGGGTGTATATATATATATGATAAGGAAAGAATAAATGTATATACAAGTATCAATAAGTGAGAATAATTAATGTAAATCAATACAAATAAATAATTATATATAAATAAATAAATATCAATTGACATAAATAAAAGAGTGATTATATATATATATATATATATATATATATATATTATTTACAAATATTCAATGATAATGATTGTAGCAACTATTGAGTCTTGCAAGTAGAAATGACTCTATTCATTTATTATGGTATAAGAGAATTCCATTTATAGGAGCTTGAAAAGATATTTAATGTCTGATGTACTTATGTAGCATCTTTTAGAAGAATCATGCATGGTAGGTGCAAGTGGGAAAATGAATAATCCTTTGACAAGAATCAAATAGTTATACCATCTTTGACCTTCTCAGATGTTATTATTGAAATTTAATGATCTCTAACATTTATAATGCCTCTTTGAGAAACACTTTGAATGCAAGGTTCGGGTTCATGTGCTTTCACCAAAAATGGGGTCATTACAACATTGCATGTTTTTGTTATGTTCTTTGCCAAACTCGTGGGATCACCTTGTGATGGCCATTATGAGTACCACCACCAAGTTCAAGATGGATGGCGTGGTTGCATCGTTACTCTGTGAAGAGATGTGGAGGAAATCTTGTGAGATGGCTAAGGAGACCCTTGCTATTTGGGGCAGATCTAAAGAAAAAAGGCAAGAAAAAGGGCAAGAAGTCAAAATCCAAATCTCTAGGGAGATCTATGTCTCTTGGTAAGTCCAAGGAAAAGTGTTAGAACTATGGAAAAACTGATCACTTCTGCAAAGAGTGCAAGGAGGAGAAAAAAAAGAAAGGTAAAAATAATTTCTCTAATTCTAACTCTAATAAATCCTCTCAAGATGATGTAGATGCCTTTGTCGCAGCCTTTGTAACACATGCATCAAAAGATGTGTGATTGATAGGCTCAAGTGCATCTTTTAACATGACATCACACAAGGGTTGCTTCTTGAAGTACGAAGAATATGATGGTGGAAAAGTGTATGAGTGATGACTCTCCTCTAAAGATTGCTGACCATGGTAGAGTCAAGATTAAATATCTTGATAGTAAAGTGAAGGGGATTGATGGTGTGCTACATATCCCACGTTTAGCACAGAACCTACTTTCTATAAGTAAATTGAATGACTCAAGTGTGCAAGTTGTTTTCTCGAGTGGAGGATGTAAGATGACGAGAGGACTATGTGTTGGCTAAGGGTGTTTAGATCAACACCTTGTAAAAAGTTGAATGCATGCACTATTCAGTGCAATAGTTCTTTTGATAAGCCGAAGAAGAGAACTTTGGATTTTTCATCCTCATTGTCAAATCAAGCAAAGAAAACTTATGTAGCATCTACATCTAACAGTTGTGCATTTTAGGTACCTAAGGGTGCTTGTTCTTTGGAAATCAAGCTTCCTACAAAGAAAACAATGTTATGGCACCAAAGACTTGGTCACATTGGTGAGAAGGGTCTTAGAGCGCTAAAAAATAAAAGCCTTGTTGATGGGCTTGATGATTGTAAACTCAAGTTCGATTTTTGTGACCATTGTGTTCATGGAAAACAAAACCATGTTTCATTTTATTCCAATTCTCATAAGTCTTCTAGGGTTTTGGACTATATTCATGCAGATGTGTTTGTACCTGTTAATGTACCTTCAATTTCAAAATCTGTGTACTTTGTTTCATTTGTACATTTGTTTATTTCCTCGGGAGTAAATCTGAAGTGCTTAGTTGGTTTAAGGAATTTAAATCCTTGGTTGAAAATCATACTGATAGAAAGATTAAATGTTTGAGGGCTAACAATGATGATGAGTTTTGTTTAGCAAAACTCGACAAGTTCAATAAAGAGAATGGGATTGAAAGACATAAGACAACTCCATACACCCCACAGCAGAATGGAGTTGTGGAGAGGGAAAACAGGATGTTGGAGAGGGTTAAGAGTATGTTGTAGTGCTGGCCTTGAGCAAAAGTTATGGGCTGAAGTTGTAGCCACTATATGTTAACTGATCAATAGATCTCCCACATCAACTCTTGTTGATAAGACACCCATGGAGACGTGGTCTAGTAAAAAGCCTTCAATGAGACATCTCAAAGTATTTGGTTGTCAGGCATGTGCACATGTGCCAAATGAGAAAAGGTCTAAGTTGGAGAACAAGGTGGTCAAATGTATCTTCATTGGCTATGGTGTCCGTGTGAAGGGGTACAAGCTTTGGCATTCAATGATCAAGAAGGTTCTCTACAGCAAAAGTGTAATTTTCAAAGAGATGAAAGCTTCCTCTATTCAATTGCAACTAGAGAAAGAAGAGAAGGAGGTAGTGTAGGTTCCACCTATTCCAATGAAAGATGAACTACATACTCCTATTGGACCTTATGATGAGGAAAGGTCTAGGAGCTATGAAAGTTCTAAAGAAGAAGAACCTCAACCTCAACCATTAAGGAGGTCTACACAAGCAAGGCGACAACCTAATAAGTTAGGATATTCACCTAAAAGGTTTAGATATTCTTTGTTGGATTCCAGTTGTATTTTTGCTTTGATTGCTAACACTGATGAGCCTAGGACTACTAGAGAGGCTATGGGTATGAGTGATGCAAATTCCTAGATGAAAGCCATGGATGAAGAAATGGCTACTTTGAAGAAAAATAACACATGGGATATGGTACCCCTACCTAAAGGATGTAAACTCATTGGTTGTAAATGGGTATTCAAGAAAAAACGTGGTCCTAATGGCAATGTTGAAAAGCATAAAGCACAATTAGCCGCGAAGGGGTATTCTCAAGTGGAGGGAATAGACTATGGTGAGATATTCTCCTATTGCGAAGCTAACATCCATTTGATTTTTGTTATCACTAGCAGCAACAAATGATTTAGAAGTGGAACAGGTGGATGTGAAAGCAACGTTCCTTCCCAATTACTTGGAGGAAGAGATTTATATGTCACAGCCAAAGCGTTTCGTAGTAAAAGGTAAAAAAAATCTAGTATGTTAATTGAAGAAATCTTTGTATGGTTCAAAACAGTCTTCTAAAATGTGGTACCAAAAGTTTGATACGTATATGTTGAATGTGGGATTTCAAAGGTCTAAATCCGATCATTGTGTTTATTAAAAAAATGATAATGGTCGCATTCTCATTATTGCATCATATGTTGATGTATGTTGTTCTTTGGGAATGAAAAATATTTGATTTCTAACTTGAAATCTCAATTTTCAACACAATTTGAGATGAAAGATCTAGGTGCAACTAGGTACATTCTAGGAATGGAGATAAGAAGAGATAGAGCGAGCAGAAAGCTTTAGTTAAGCCAAAGCAACTATGTGAACTAGGTGTCCGAGAGATTCACCATGACAACTTGCAAATCCTTGGCAGTTCCTATTTTGCAAGGAACAAAATTACCTATAGAGGATTGTCTAAAATCTCCTTCTAGATGGAGGTCATGACCAGAGTACCATATGCAAATGTTGTTGGCAATTTGATGTATGCCATGGTCTGTGCGAGGCCAAACATTGCCCAAGTAGTGAGAGTCCTAAGTCAGTTTATGGCTAATCCTAGACGAATACATTGGGATACGGTGAAGAAAGTATTCAAATACTTGCAAGGTATTTCTAAGTGTTCCCTATGTTTTCATGGTTATCCTATTGGACCTCGACCTTCAATTTTTCTTCATGGATATGTGGATTCAAATTGGGCAAATGACATTGGCAGCAAAAGATCCACCAATGGATGTGTTCACGATGTTTGGTGGTGCTATCAGTTGGATGAGTAAGCGATAGGCTGTAGTCACTTTATCCACAACAGAAGCAGAGAACATGGCAGCTACTCATGCTTGCAAGGAAGCCGTTTGGCTTAGACAGTTGTGTTCAAATATAGGTTTTGACACAAGAATGATTCCTCTCTATTGTGACAGTTACAATGCCATTTGCTTAGCAAAGAATCCTACTTTCCATTCCAGAACAAAGCATATTGATGTTCAGTTTCATTTTGTTTATGATATGGTGGAAGATGCGAAGGTGAAATTGGAGAATGTCATGTCCCCGAAATGACATTGGAAAAAAATAGATAATAAATAAAAAGAAATGAATATATGTTGGTCAACTTGGAGGATAAATACCTCTATTATAATCATCCCTAATTGGCCGACCTCTCTCTAAATAGGTGATTTGAAGTTTAAACTAATAATTATATCATTTGGGCCGACCCCCCATGTTTGGCGCCCAAGACAAAGACATATAAAAAGAAGTTTAATTGAATGCATTTATAATTAAGAGAAGCAGCGATTATAATTAAGAGAAGAGCAACAATTAAAATTGAAGGCACAGCAACCCCTCACAAAGGCAACAATAATTTAAGATAAATTGTCCCTTCAACCGTGATAATAATTACCTCTCAAATAGGCTGACTTATATAAAGATCGATTCATTATAATTGTTAATTACTCTAACATTGGCCGACTTGCATGAGAGAATCAATTCATCTTAAAGACATGACTTTTCATAACAAGTGAGATGACTGGAAAAAGGAAGGGTCGCACCATTTGGGTAAACTGAGATATAAAGAATCAGAAAGTAGTAAGCATAAAGGCATGGCAGATAGAAGAAAGAGAAGATAATTAGCAGACAAAGAAACACAGACATAGAAACACGGGTTATATCACAAGTGTATTTCTATCATTTAATATATATATATGGGTCGATTTCATATTTGTTCTAATATTTGTTGCTTATATTATCAATTGATATTGTCTGAATAACATTACATTATATGTTGCTTAGATTACATCTCTACTATTCCATTAGTGATCTCTTGCGTAGGTCTAATTTTGTAGAATTCTGTCATTTTCATTCTTGCATGTATATATAGATAATCTAGGTCTGCATAGTATTAACTGTCTAAATTCTACAAGTAAATAAGGAAGCTATACATTTCGCTTATTAGACTTAGAATAGATTTTATTATTTAGAATTAAATGAAAACTGCATGTGACTGTTTGTAGCCCAGCCTGTGGAAGGGCCTGAGGTGCTAGTGGTAGAGGCCAGGAGCCCATCTATGACCTCCACCCAATTCCTCCTGAAGGTAGGGCTTGAGGTGTAGTGGTAAGAGCCATGAGAGCCCACTCGCGATCTCCGGCTGACCCCATAGGTTGGCAAGTGTTTTCAAGGCATGGGATATGATGGGGAAAACAGGTACAAGTCACCAAGGGGAAGGACTATGGTAAACACCCTTCTAGGCTTGGCATATGGCATTGAGCAGACCCATCATGTTCCCACTCCTAATTTCTAATTTTGTTGCATGATTAATAATCGGTGAATGCGGTACCTTTATCTAACTTTATATGTATATATACATGTACTTGCATACTTGTCTATGTGGTGCTTGCAGGGATCAAACCATATTTACATCATTGAAGGTGAAGGACCTAACCCTGACTTGTCACAATTGAAATCAATAGGCACATTCTAGGGCAAATCGGGATTGGGGACATTACAAAGAAGGTAGACACTTTGGCAAATGTTGCAAATGCATTGACAATGCCAAAGAGCACTAATAAGTTCATATGGTGTTCGGAGTCTATGGGCCTCACAACCCCTAGCAATTAAAATCCTATTGTTTCTATTGACTCTTCAAAGGTGTTTGACAAGTGGGAGAATGTTCGGATTAAGGTGTCTCAACCTTTGCAAGTCCTAGCATTTATTTGGTGAATATTTAATTATTTTATCCTTCGTTTATTTGCCTATGTTATTTAATTATATGTGCACCCAATGATGTCATTTGTGGGAGTGGCAACTTGAGTTGTCTTCATACATGTGAAGTGGCATGGGTGACATGTCTCCTATTTTTGAGGAGGTAGGGATTCCAATTTGTATGAGTTGACTAAAGTCAGTTCATAGTTAACTCATGACAAATTGTCAATTAATAGTGACAGGAACTATTATAGAAGAGAAGTTGATTCCAGAAAATGCCAAGACAGGTTGAGTTGTGCATGTAGGCGCATTACATGCAATGTTTCAATTTACATGTTGCATGTGCCTTGTAAGTTAATTTGACGCCTTGCATGTGCAAGATAAGAAAGGCAATTTGCATGTCAATCTTCAGTCTTACATGTGGTATTCTAGGCATACTATTTTGGAAGCATCTAATTTATGCATTGTAAACTCCTATCTATTGAGCATTTGTATTTTGGAGTTGTATTGGGTTATTTTCATAGGTCCCATTATGCTACCGGAATTACTCCAAATTCTTGTTGAAGTTTGAGGAGCAAGAGCATAGCTCTACAATTGTATTGTGAACTCTATTTACTAATAATACATTGAGTTGTGTTTTGGAGTGTGGAAAGGGTTTTCCCCATGTATATGTTGTGTTATGTGATTTTTGTTTTGAATATATGTTTTAAGTAATTGAATGTGCATCTAAATTTGTAACAATTAAGGTGTTAGAAATATTATTCACTATCTCCTCTGCTTAGATTGGTGTAGGAAGTTGCTTTTGTGCACCCAGCTTCCTTTCACTCCTTTTGTAATCACCTATTTGTTATTTTAAGCCTTCAAGAATCTCTAGAATTTCTTTATCTTTTAAATTTTAATATGTCAAATCACTCCTTGTCCTAGTGACAACAATTGAGGCCCTCTTTTTAAAAACACTTTCTAATATCAATTTGAGGTACTTTATAATTTAATAAAAAAATAAGTTGTATTTTTATAAAACTATAGTTACTTTTTTGGGCAACTTAAATTAAATTATTAAACTATGTTCCCAGTTCAAAAAAGGGGACATGACACTATCTACACTAACAAGTTGCATGGATAACTTGGACGTGGATTATCTATACCCATAAATATTTCAATGTGGATGCAGATTTTATTTAGTTGGCCTCGTTTGGTCACTTGTTTCGTTGGTTTGATAGTCATTATGAGACAAAGAGTAATGGTGTTACCTGACATAGTTGTGTTGTGGGACCTATAGTTGTTAACTATGGTGCAAGACATGTGAGACTCAATCCAAAAGTAATCACAGAGTCATGGAGGCTCCTTGTACACTTGGAGATTTGGCACAACATGGTTGTTATATGAATCTATTGTTGGTGGTGGATTGGTTCTTGATTGTAGGTGGTTGCTTATCTTCTTGATTTGGAGATCTTGCTTCTACTTTATCTTCTAGAGTTGTTGGTGTTGCAATTGAGTGCATGGGGACCATGGTGATCTTCATTGAATGATGGTTATCATGATGCCATGTGTAGCTCAGTATCATAGTTCAGTGTCACCTTTGGCAGTGATGTGGACTCATCACTTGGTGATGGATGATCTTTTGCAATAGTTTTTGGTGTCATGGAAGAGCTCTTGGATCTTGTTTCTTGTATTCGATGAGAGTTCTTTGACATCTTGAGTTCTATTGACAAGAAATGGTTGTCTTCATGTGGTTTGGAGATGTTGACAACTTGGTACCATGAAGGACTCTTGCAGTCTTTAGTTGAGGTATTGGTTATGATTTGTCACTCTCACAAATGAACCTTATTTAGAGGATGGATGTTATTGTGCCACGTAGTGCTCTTGATTATCGGTTAAAGTTTTGAAATGATACAAGTGCTCTTAGGAGCAAATATGTTCATTAGAGACGTAATCTTTTGAGGAGATGTAAATCACAATGTCATGGAGAGTTCCTAATTTTGGAGTTCGAGCTTTGGTGGTCATTTGTGGTAATCTGATTGATGAGTGGTGTGATCGTTTTGCTTGTGAACTTGTGGTTGTTGTAATGTTGCATTGGAATTGGATTGCCATGAGATGATTGGTTGTACACCTATATCAGATTTTGATGAGGCTAGAGATCTCTTGTTCCTAGAGATCATGTGTTGAGATGGTTGCTCGTTGATGAGGTTTCAGCAAGAGGACCAAAGAGCCCACACCTAGGTTGGACCTAAGTTCAAGACAGACCTATTGAGGAGATTGTTCATTGTGAGAGTCATTGTGACTTGGTGTATCTTGGAGGAGCAATTTCATTCTTCAATCTTGGTCCTCTCAACAATGAATCGCCTAATACGTATTCTCCAACTTGTTTTCAAATGCATTTTGTTTGGTGTTTTGTTTTCTCATGGGAATGAATCTTGAGCTATGGATGTTAGTTCGGCTTATTTGAAAATTAATTGGCATGGTTTGTTTTTCCTTTGCTTTCTCATGGGAATTATGGATGTTAATTCTAGAAGGCTTATTTGTGAAGTGTAGAGAATGGTTTTGGGCTTATTCCCTCAATTTTGGTAAAGGATCATTTGGTTTGATCTTGCTTCAATTTGAGAGGCTTACATCTTGGTTGGTCTATTGTTTCACATTATATGTTTCATCTTTGAGTTGAACAATTGGATGTTGATAAGGCTTTTCTATTTGGGGTTTTGTGAAGAACATCTAACTTGTCACAACTTGAACACTTAGAGATGTTGATAGGAGATGCTACATGTTTTGATTTTACAAAGTCTCTCTATCATCATGTGTTTCTTCCTAGAGATTCGTGTTCACATGACATTGAGGTTGAGGTTTGTGTGGAGCCACTATGATCACTATATTTGTGGTTATTTGTTGTTATTGTACTTCATTGTTTATTTTTGGGTAATAATCTGAAGACTATGGATCTTTCTCTTCTATGGTATGGAGAACTTGAGAGAGCTATGGAGACTAGTATTTAAAGAGTTGTGTGTAGCAATCTAGTGTACAAGCTTGCATGTCATTGTAGATGTTCCTTGGTACTAGATGATATTGATACCATTTGCTACACCTTCTATATAAGTGCTATTGGTGGATTTTGGATGCCTTGATTGATTTCAGATTTGGCATTACTACAGTGAGAGTTCAAAGTTGTTTATGTGTTGTTACCTTGTAGGACTTCTTTATGCAAGATAATGTATATGTTGAAAACTGAAGATCAGATTAATGCACAGAGAATTTAATTCAAATCAGACAATAACACAGTAGATACCCTGGGAAAACCCTCCACTTGAGGGAGAAAAACCCAGCAACAAAGATCCCCTTGTATATATAATAATGGCAACAGTTCACTTTACAATGAGGCCAATCACAGGGCCAATATCTAGCATCAACTCTAGATGCAATAACAGATGATAATCTGCTCTTCCTTGTGATCTAAATCTGCACTTTAGGGAGATTCACAATCTGCTCTTGAAGGAATTCGCACTTGAATGAAAGAATAATTCGAGCTTCCCTTGATCGTGTGTCAAGGAGAGAAGTAGTCTCTAATAAATACATGGCCATAATAGACCTCACAAGGTCGGCCTCAAACATAAATTACAATTTGAATAAGTCAGCCAAGATACAAGACAGTTACAACTCATAAATGATGTCGGCCCCAAGAAGAATATAATTTACAAAGAAAGGTCGGCCCAAAAAATAATAAGTACATTATTTACAAAGAGATGCGCCCATGCTCATTTATTCTCACATATAAATAAATAGCCAATAGGCTACATTTATTTATGACTTTACTCGATGCTGGAAGGATCAACCGAAGCTGCTATAACATTAACACTCCCTCTCAGCTAGGGAGAGAACTTCCAGCTGAAGACAAATCATATGCCACCATTGCCTGCAATCAAATATAAAGAGAGATATATATCACCTCAATGTGATATCAACCATCACATGGTTAAGTACTAGTGTTCATCACTTGCGTGATGGTGTCACCTCAACGTGACTTTCACCATGGCTCTCCCAGAGGGTGAAACACAAGTACAAAAGATCATCACGACTCTCTCACGTGATGTTTGTCATGGAGTCACACACATGACATCCACCATGACTCAGCTCAGAGGGTGGAAACGAGGGCTTTCACCTCAAGTTCTTCCGTCACAGAAGAAAGTGCAATAGTAAGTACGAGTGTTCATCACTTGCGTGATGTTGTCACCTCAAGTGACTTTCACCATGACTCTCTCAGAGGGTGAAACACAAGTACAAGATATGTCATGGAGTCGCACACATGACATCCACCATGACTCTCTCAGAGGGTGGAAACAAGGGCTTTCACCTCAAATTCTTCCTAAGAAAATGCATTAACAAGGGATTTCACCTCTAACTTCTCTCACAGAAGAACTCATTAAACAAGGCTCACCGACATCGAGACTCATACTCACCAAGGCCGGATTCTCCACCATACCAAGCTTATCTCGAAAGTACACGAACTTTACCCTGCGAGGCTTGGTGAGAATATCTGCCGTCGCTTCATCGTGCTAATGTACCTCAACTGTACAGCCTTCGCAGTACCATATCTCTGATATAGTGGTACTTGATCTCAACATGCTTGGATCTGTCATGAAACACAGGATTGACAGAAAGCTTTACACAATTTTG
This sequence comes from Sequoia sempervirens, assembly GCA_007258455.2. Taxonomy (NCBI): domain Eukaryota; kingdom Viridiplantae; phylum Streptophyta; class Pinopsida; order Cupressales; family Cupressaceae; genus Sequoia; species Sequoia sempervirens. Next base: position 160,021,722 of record VDFB02000015.1, on the reverse strand, counting down.
AAGTAGGCTCCATTGATTGTTCGAACAATCCTGCAAGGAGCTTACAAAGCCAAACTGCTTCTCGAGTTGCCATACAAGCTGCAATGTACTCGGCCTCTGCTGTACTCAATGCTACAGAAGACTGCTTCCTGCTGCACCAGGAAATCATAGCAGACCCCAAACTGAAGCAACAACCAGAGGTGCTCTTCCGATCTGGGACACAACCTGCCCAATCAGAATCAGTGAAACCAAGTAACTCCAAGTCTGCATCTTTCTCAAGTTCAGCAGACTCCCTCTGAATCTTTAAGCACATGCTTCAATCTTTCGACCTCTTCATCCAAGATTGCCTAGCCTTTCAATACACCAATCTTTACCCCTTCTCAAGACTCCCTCTTGATCCTTGCTTCAGAGATTGCAAAGAAGACTTTTGGAAGTGAACTCCCTCTGGCTACCAGCTCAGTCTCATGGCTGCTTGATCATTCCTTTGGTTGGCATGACTTTCTCACAAGATGCCTCAAGTGTTTCATCACTATGCAATCTCTCATCATCTTCTTGCTCTTAGAACATAGAACTGCAAGCATTTTAGAGAGAGATTACTAATAGTTTACCCAAGGGAATAACAAGGCTTTTAGTATCTCAGGTTATAGCATGAACACATATGAATAAAATTAAAACATGGATTAATCAACCTATAAGAGAAATACATCAATGAATCAGAATGAAGGGATAAGGAAACTTATCTTTATTGAATACTGATATATCCTGCTTCCATCTTTTGCTCCTCTTGAGAGTGCTAAACTCAGCATCAACAAAAGACAGTTTGCACAATTATAGATTTCTTACATGCAGCCAGCATGTTCCATATAGGACTAGCCTTCTCAAGGCACCATTGCAGTCCATGAACATGGAGAAAGATGTCGATGTGATCATCACAATGAAATTGCATATCACTTTTCATCTCAGAGTCACACTCAGAGATCTGTACTACGAAATGCAATAAGTGATGACATCTGCCAGAGATCTCATGCCAGTGATTACTATCATGAACTTTACCAAGCATTCATGATTCAAGTAAACAATGCCAAACCTGCTCAACTTAGCAGACTAAAAACATAAATAAAAGAATACTTATCTCTTTAAATGTTCTGATGGATGCAAGTACTTGACATAGTATGGAACACTGCTCTTGCGCTCATATCAGTCCACCATCTTCACGGCTCGAACACAGGCCCTTTTGTAAGGTTAAATTTGAACATGGTCTTTGACCATTCAAATTTAAGATGCACTCTGTTTCCAGCTGCTTGTCCACCAGATGCAACACGCCTACTAGAAACACTTAAGAGATGGATAAGATCAATGCTTGTAAACTTTATCAAATATGCACAACTCAACAATCCTGAGTTTCACATAAGAAATATAAACAACAGCAAAACAAAACAAATGCTTATCTCTAGAAATCAGATTCTCCTAGAGTGTTACTTAAGTAAGAATACAGGAGACAACTCGACATGATGCCCGTCGAATCACCAGCCTGAGTGCATTCCTCTGCTCCAACCAAGGAGATGAGTTCTTCACAAATGTTTCAAGCAAGGATGCACCTCTGATCCCTTAGCAGTGGTGTCGCCTCTGACTAATATCATGAGATGCTTCAAGTTTTATATACAGCTTCAATCAAGAGCCTTCTTGGACTGTTGCGACACCTTGAAAGAGGACCCACCACAATAGTTGAGTAGACATAGATCCATATAAACCATGACAGCGATAGAAGAGTTTCTCCCATCCTAGCCCAATGATTACTCAGAATACACATGAATTTCTTTCCACCGCTACACCTTAACCAACACAGAGCTTGCGACATATTTCTTCCAATTATGGCGTGAGAACTGTCTCAGACACAAGTTAGGGTGGACTCCTCAGACTTGAGCTACCCGAGTAATGGAGATTCCTTTTGTTGATCTTCCACGAATGCGGAGAATGAAGTAATAAGGATGTCATGATTATGATTGAGCACGAGTATGGTGCAGATCGATGCCCGATGCAAGGTGAAGCACTGTTGATGTGCGGAAGAGGAACACTGAATGGGCCCACTCTCATAGGTCGACTCTGTCTGACATGACAACTAGCACACCCTATGAAAACAACGCCTTCTTCGCTGCTACCAGATGCGTTGGAAGTTATCTGGGTCTTTTCAACAGAAATGTCCTCCAGACCCGACTGGCGGCTATAAGGCTTTGGAGATCGCACTTCAATGAGCATTCGACAAATCAATGATATCGCAATTTGCGCAAGTCACAGCTTGAATGGTTTCACGGACTTAGAGGGGCCCGAGCTGCGATAGGTGAAAGAGCTAAGCTTGACTTCCTCCCGGACATGGACGTGCACCATTTGGCATGAGACACGAACTCTAGATTGCAATGATAGTGTTGTCCGATGCCAGATATTCATCCGCTTTAACCTATCCATGATTTCTTGCTTACTCTAGCGCAGGTAGAACTTCAGGCCACCATGCCAAGGAGCAATTATTAACAGCTCAATTTTGTAATGAGATTTTTCCCGTCACAAAACACTGAACCCTGGGTGCCCCACCCGATATAAGGATCCCGAGATCGCACGGCTTCAAAAGGTTAGTGCACAGATAGGACAATAGCAAGGATACATCTCCGTCAGGGATCTCAGCGAAGTCAATGCCCGGCGCTGGAGGAAGATCGCGTGAATGTTATTCAAGAAGATCCAATTCCCTTCCTGACTCTATGAATAACGAAGCTTGGGAGAACATGAAGACGAAGGGGCACTCGAGATGCCATTGCACGAGACTCTTATTCAACACTTCTATTGAACAGATGGAGTGATGCTCAACATTCGACCATTGCTCAGGTGCAGGGGCAAGTAAAGATGTCACTGAATGAGTCCGACAATATTAATTTCGCCATAGATTTTGGCTTTAAATCCGACTTTCTCTAGGTAGTCTTCAATTCTTTTATACAATCTCAAGCTTGAAGATTATCAACGGACCTTCTCGAAGATCGATTTCTGAGATAGCTCTGATTGAACAAATCTGATCAATTCCTCCGAAACCCGCTCTGATACCATGTTGAAAACTGAAGATCAGATTAATGCACAGAGAATTTAATTCAAATCAGACAATAACACAGTAGATACCCTGGGAAAACCCTCCACTTGAGGGAGAAAAACCCAGCAACAAAGATCCCCTTGTATATATAATAATGGCAACAGTTCACTTTACAATGAGGCCAATCACAGGGCCAATATCTAGCATCAACTCTAGATGCAATAACAGATGATAATCTGCTCTTCCTTGTGATCTAAATCTGCACTTTAGGGAGATTCACAATCTGCTCTTGAAGGAATTCGCACTTGAATGAAAGAATAATTCGAGCTTCCCTTGATCGTGTGTCAAGGAGAGAAGTAGTCTCTAATAAATACATGGCCATAATAGACCTCACAAGGTCGGCCTCAAACATAAATTACAATTTGAATAAGTCGGCCAAGATACAAGACAGTTACAACTCATAAATGATGTCGGCCCCAAGAAGAATATAATTTACAAAGAAAGGTCGGCCCAAAAAATAATAAGTACATTATTTACAAAGAGATGCGCCCATGCTCATTTATTCTCACATATAAAATAAATAGCCAATAGGCTACATTTATTTATGACTTTACTCGATGCTGGAAGGATCAACCGAAGCTGCTATAACATTAACAGTATATACTTGTGATCATGTATTGGGTTGGATATGTTTATGGCATAAGGTCTATCTATTATGATTCGTATACCTTGGTTTTGAGGTATAGTTAATTGGGTTTATTAGCAACTAGTTGTGGTTGCTATTTCAAATATGGTGATTAATTCTTAGCCTATTTGTTATCATTGGATTTAGTGTTTGTGTTCGGATATTGAATTGAGGCAAGATTCATGCTTTTGTGATAGTTGGTGTGGCATTTCTCTTTGGATTGGATATTATTTTATGTGCATCGACATGATGGAGTCTGAGAGTGTTCATGTTTGAGATGGTCACCTCGGCTATCGTTGCAAGTATTTTGATGGAGCACTTGGATGTTTTGATGGTACATGTTGGCTACTGGGATTGTTCCCTTGATGTTTGAGTTTACTTTTGACCCTTTATAAAATGTATACAAGTGGGAGAATGTTGGAAAAATGTGTGTTGTTTACCTTACATAATGTTTTTAATATAGAATTAATATTTATTTGTAGTACACCTAGGGAATCTAGGGATGCAAACATCACATTAATTAAACATTCTTCAAGCCACTTTGTATGTTGTATGTAACATTGGGATAACTATTTTATGTGGATTGCATATTGGAAAAATATTTAATATTGGGAAAACTTAGTATAAAAAAATAAATGACAAGGACATCGTATTGCAAGCTCGTGGTGTTAGACACATGATTTATGTAATACCATTTGGTGGTTTTGTGTAAGCTCATTTCTATAAAAGAAAGCACATGAGTAGTTGTTGAGGTTGGTTGTCATAACTTTGGCTTGTTGGCTAAAGTTGATTGAGCATCTCTTGTAAGTTGTATATGTGAGGAGAGGGAACATGGATTGAGATGTGTGGTTGCATGATTCTCACTTGCTTGTTCACATAGAGTGCAATTAGGGAGCTTAATGTTTCAACTTTCAAAAACCTTGCATGGAGACTTCACAAGTGTATTGTAATCTTTGTTCATGAGAATGAGATTATTTACATTGAGCATGTGAGTGCTCCCTTTGAGATTTTTCTCAAGGTACGTCTTATGTCATCTTAATGGTATGTTTGTCTTTCTTCTTTTTTTTTGCATTGTGGATTCTAAATACTTGTTTGCATATTTTTCTCCCTTGAAGCCCTTGAAGTTATATGGATATTATATATTATTGCTGCAAATTTCCTTTCAAATTTTAAACCTACTATTCTACTTTCTCCAACAAATGACAATGTTAAAGAGAGAAATGTTGTTACAAAATAAGAAAATAACATGCTGGAAAACTAAAGAATTCAACACCATGAAATCAAGAATTTTTACCTTGGAGACATTCAATGAAGGCAAAAGCGGCTTTGATAGTGACAAATGCACTTCTACCAATATAATACTAAAAGATTACCAAGTAAAATGAGTTACACGGATGCAATCTGCCCCTTGCCCCATTATTTGCATACAAAATTGTCTCTGTCTTTGACTACACTAATCAACCAGCTGAACTTTCCTTAATTCGATCAATTCAAAAAAAAATTATTCTTCCATGTGTACAGAGATACTTCCCCCCTCTATTTATAACTGTTGTTAGTGCTGGAGTATCCATCTTGGGCCCTCAAAGGATCCTTTGGAAGCTGGAAAGAGAACAGTCTCTTTTTCATTTTGAAATTATTCTTACAGTCAAGAGTCATTTCTGCAGCTTGCGGGATCGGTAAGTAGAGTTTCATCCTGCACAGTCAGATTCGACCCTGCAAACTCCAGACTTTGTTTGTTGATGATTTTTTCATGAATTCATACTACTCTTAACATTTCTATTTACATTTTTCATGATCTATATGGATCACAAACCCAGATTAGGCTGAGCCTAAAGACATAATCAACTAAATAGCAGTTAAATCCTCAAACTTTTGTATACAATTAGTAAACAATTGTAAATAAATTGAGGTTCACTGTCTATATGCCAGAAAGAGAATCGAAACAATTTCCAGATGCACCATAAGATGGAAAAATATCTGATCATTAAGGTAGGAAGAAAACTCCACAATATGGCTAATAATCTGTGGACTTTTTGTTGCCTGTAAATCCTTGTCCCATGAGAGCAAGAAATACTAGCATCTGAACCTTTACCCAAGGAAATATTGACCAACTGTTATGGGAGTTCACCTCTTTCCACTTAGATTACCTTATTAAACAGTCACGTTACACAGGGGGCACACTTGCCAGATGTTAAACTAGGATCAACACTGCGGCAATAAATATCCCAGCTTATTGCTAGATCGGAGCCTGACGCAACAGATTGGGAACTGTTCCAACTACAGTTTCCACCTCTAGCATACGAAACTTTTTTAACAATATCCACATTGTTCAATTGATAAACAAGAAGAAGCGCCAATGTAATAGAGGTAATCAGGATTCCGTCTTGGGGATGACAAGTAATCAAGGCTCTAGCATGGGAATGCACTTCTCTGCTTAGCCGGCAATTATTTGGCCCATGGATGTACATTCTTTTTATGGTTCCTTCCCTAGGACCTAAGGATTGGTTGACGAATTGAGATTTTGATGTAAATCTACAAGCAACTGTTTTGCTGACCGGGGAAGACTTCAATTTTTGGGCCCTTCTGCAGAACCGAAGGATTGGGGATTAAGTACTAATGTTGAGAAATCAAAATATTTAAGTATTTGAAACTGTTCGCTGGTACAGAATAGCTTTTACAATTTTCAGGATTTATTGTGTCAAGTAATAAGGACATATAGTGATTTCTTCAATCACCCATCTCTCGTAAGTAAAGGTACACAAGAACTCCCACAGGAAATTCCATCTGGCAACATGGACTTCAGAAATTGTAACCCATCCTAAGTACTACTCCGGCTCAAGTGAGCTTAACTGTAGAGTATTTCTCAACAGTCACACCTGCTTATCTTGCTACCCAATTCACAAAACCTTAATTTCATCTTATAGCTACCTAACTTCTACATCGTCATAGGAACATGTTCAGATATGAGTCATTCTGGCACTAAATGCATACTGAGCATATACAACGTACGTTCGCATTGCCCTTATCCAGGCCAATCCACAGCCTGAAATCAAACAAATTTTCATTTGGTCCAGGAAAGATTTGAGAAAGTAGTAGAACTAGGGATCTAGTTACAGTCGCTATCCTAATATAAGATCTGGGCAAGGAGAGAATAACCAAAAAATATATATATTTAAGTTTTTGTGCTCGCGAACAAGAAAATTGGTGCCCCACTTCAACCCATTCTAACCGTATTCAATCAAACGGTGCAATGCAGGAAAGTAAAATACAAGAAAAAACAAATTTGGGATTTTTTTTCCAATCCATTCGAAACCAAATTAAATCAAACATTTCAAAATAGGAAGAAGAAAAGCACAACTGCATACCTTCTGTAGAACTCTTGGAAATGAATAGGGACCTGCACAACAATGACACGAATAGTTATTTCCTTAGATTTATGAAATAATTTTGCTGATGTGTTTATATGTTTGCGGGTTTAGCAAACGCACAGATGTCATGAGATGACGGATGGATCTACGTTGCTACAGAGGCTGCCAGATTTTTGCGTTTGACTCCTCTGTACATTCCAAGAAAACTAGTTTAATACTCTCTTGTTTTATATGCGATTTGTCTCCTTTCGATCTCACCAACTAATCATGTAAATAGGAGAATTCCTTTTATTTCCCCAATCAAGCGTCTGCACGTTTCATTGGTAGGTGTTGCGTCGAAATGTGATAGCGAGCTCTATAAATAAATAAATAAATAAAATTAAAGAAAAAAGAAATTATAAACTTTTCTACCTGATATTTGGATTTATAATTTAGAGAATTGGGGAGGAAGTTTAACGGGAGTACAGATGGAGTGGGCTTAACGGTCAGAGGGGTGAAAAGTGTTTTTTTTAAGTATTATTAATTAAGTTTTTTGGATTTGTTTTGGATTGTATTAATTTTTTTTGGTTTTTAGTACAATAGTTTAGTGTGCAGTGGTATATTTTAGTGTGAGAACTGATATTTTATTTGAATTTGACTTTATATTTTTCAAAGATTTAGATGTGTATTTCATATCTCTTGTTTTTATTTTAGGTCAATCTTACAATTGCAACTTCAAATTAATCGAACTTCAAACTTGATCTTTAAATTCTAAAATTAAATTTATGTTCAAGTGTAAGTCAACTTCCTTCGAACAAGTCATTATTCACCAACTCAAACACGAAATATTCAAATTTGTACTAAAAAGACAAAACCCTTATTCATTTAAATCATTAGACCATCCACTATAGAATATTTAAAAAAGCATAATATGATCATAGAGAGTATAGCATCATCATTTGCATTCATAAGGACACATAAAGGTATTTGTATTCTATGTGACATGTCTATGAATTCATAAAAAATTGTTGAATTGATCCAAGGGGTTTGTTTAGAGCATAAAGTAAGAAGCTAATCAATTTTTCATTCCTATCATAGCAAGTTCCAACAATGCTTCTTAGCACCATCATACCCTAATGATTACGAGCAAATAGATTTCTAAAGAAATCAAATAATAGGTTCAAGGCCACAATTACAAGTTCAATGTCATATATATGAAGATTGGAGTAGCAAGAGCATGATCGAACCAAAACGAAATGAAGTCATTTCTTAATTTTTCATAGCATAACCTGATAGCAAAAATTGTAATTGGAACAAGAGCATGTGTGACAATAAATATTCAACTTGTCAATTCTAGAGCTAAGTACCCTTACCCTCTTTGCCAATTTTTGTATATATTTTTGTGTTGTTTAAATCTACTCAATGGCATTATCTAGTTTGATTGTGATAATGATTGTTAAATTAAATAATTCACCTTGATATTTGGAAAAAGAGTATTTTATTTAAATTTTTTTAGTGAACCTAATTAATTTTACACCCTCTAGTAGTTGGAAAATGAGTATTTTATTTAATTTCCTTCTAGTGAACTGATGAGGAGTCACTTCACCTAGCACCTGGACACATAACACAACAATACATACCAACACAAAAAATGCAAGAAGGAAAACAACCCACTTTCGATTTCTTCTAGCAAATGAAATTACATATTCAAAAATTATAATGCTAAGCCACATGTGCTTGTCTCACTACAAACAAAATCAACTCACTAAGAAAACTCTACATTTCAGTGTCACAATCTGCACTAATGGAGTTGCCTCATGTAACCTTTTATTTGACACCATAACTACCTTAGAATGTTCTAGAAAGTGTAAATCCCCCTTTTATTTTGGATGTCAAAAGTCCAGTCGTTCAATTTCCCGCCCAAGAAGATATTTTATTGAAATTCACTTTTTGGTGGAATACCTTCTCGAAGCCATAACTTTTGACTCAAGTGTTTGATTTGCTATTAAACAATATCGTTGGAAAGCTTTCAAAGAGATCTACGATGTCAAAATATCTACAAATTATTTCATCCATTTTTGAGCTTTTTTAAGGCTTCTAAGGGTTTTGAATTTGATTTTGAAGTTGTATTGGAAAAGTTTATTGAGACAAAAACTTTACTATCTCCCAAATAGTATAGTATATTGAGATGATTCTTCTACCATTGGATACATTTTTCAATTCCACTCCTTGTAAATTTTTAAATCCATGCATGCCTATTTAGGCCAACTTACTAAAAATAATAAGTGGCCACTTTTTACCTTTTCGGACTTCTAAATGCCTTGCACCCCCTTAAGTGTCATCATGGGACTCAAAACCACAACATAAAATAAGGAAAAAAATTTGGGTGATGTAAGTTGCCCCTACACCACTGTATGCTCCTGCATCATGAACTTATCTTCATTTACACCCTCTAAGGTTTGGCCTTGGGGTTTACTTGTTTAAGTTTAGTTTCAAATTTAATAATTTATACTTTTTTACTTTTTATTAGATTTGAATAATGGCCTCATCTATGGTCTTTAGTGATCATCATTCATCTCATAATGGTGTGATATGTAATGATTGCATTTAAATGTTATAATTCCTTATTAGATGTATATTTTTTATGATGTGTTTATATTTTAAAACCTTGATTATGATGTGTTTTAGAATCTTTACACATGCACATAATTTGATGACTTTGTATTACTTGCACATGTATGATATTAGATCATCACAAATGTGAGAATTTGTGCTTTGCAATGAAATAATATGTTTTTGGATGTTTATTCTTTGTTACATCATTATATATGACCTAGAATGATGTATTGTTGTTCTTCATTGCTTTCATTTGAGTGGTCATTCCTCGTGGAATCTTAGGGAGACATTTGTGTGCTTCAGTGATACTAATTTAGATATCCCTACCTCCATTTATGTAAGCAATGTATTTACCTAAATCACTTGTTTTCCAAGTCATACTATATATAAGAGGTGTTGTTTTTTTATAGATTCTTCTTTTATCCCACTTGTATGGCATATTCTAGTGGTATTTAATTCATGGGGTTATAATGCACTTAGACATACATGTTAGAGAATGCCTAGGGTCAAAAAATATAAACAAATTAACCAAATTTTCTACCAAATGATCTTGGCTTGCCTGCTCCACTTAAGATGAGAAAAATGGAATATAAAGAACATGGTTTGAATTATCAATTTAAGAACACAAACATTTTTTTTTATTTTGGGGCCACATATACACATCACACATAAACAAAGATATTTTAAGGGAAGAATTAGAAAATATCACATATCATCTAAAGTTTATCCTATTAAGGCCACTAATCTTAGAGCCCATATATTATCATGGCTATAAAATATCATTTGGCTCTCATGAGTCACCTAGTCCTCGAATGATTGAAGAACATTTACCATTGTATGTTGTTACAATATTTTAACAACATAACATTAAAAAGGCTTTGGTGAATAGTAGTAAAATATTGAACATTTGTAGCAAATAATTTTTTGGACAGGATTGATGATAATTTAGTAAATTTATAGAAATTGGAGGTCTGTATAAAAGGATTTGACAATGTGGGGTGGGAATCATGAATTACTATTAGTTTTCCCCTTACACTAGGAAGTCTTACTATTAATATGTCATTCCATGTGATACAAGGTTCTTTAGCATATAATATTATTATAAGGCGTCCTTGGACTTAGTTAATGAGACCTGATGTCTTCTAAATTTCATCAATTAATAAAGTATATTTATTGTAATAAGATATATGCATACACACTAATGATAACCCTTGTAAGTATTTTTAGTTGGCTAAGACACTAAATCCTCTTGATCTTCCAAATAGATTGATTACACAACCATCACAATAGAAATGTTTCCCTTCATCTAAAATTAATCTTAATTAAGGATGGTAGGGCCCTCTTAATTTTACACCTTCTTGCATTGGGGAATATAAAGTAAATTTCAATGGTTTTAAGTTTTATCCTATTACACATGGATCCTTCTATTTATGGTCAATGACCTTCATCCTTATGCAATGATACTAAAGAAGATATTTCAAAGAATTCTTATGGTTTTGATAATGGATCTAAGATTGATTCTAATGATGATTCTATTTTTATCATTTTTGTAATTACATGAGTAATATGGTAAATTCTTTCAAATTTTACATAAATATGGGTATTAAGGGAAAGGTTTGGCTTAAATGAACTTGAGGTCGTGTGAAATCTATTGAATTCAATCATCAACATACAACATAAGGTTTAGGTTATTTTTCTCCTAATATGGTTAAGACACTATAAAAAAAATAAAAATAAAAATTCTAGTCAATATGCAAGTATTGCTCTTCATTCAAGATAAATTATTTATTATAGTTGTTACATCTAATCAATGATCTATTCTTTACTCGATCTCCTCTATATTTAGAAAAAAAATCAAGTAATGAATCTCTTGTTGATATTTTGGGTGTTTATGAGGATCTTCGTACATTTCATCATGATGGAGGTTTCTTTAGATGCTTCTTATTACTATAGGGGAAGCCTTACGTTTTATAGATGATCCTTAATCAAGTCAAGGCTCCTTTATTGTTTACTAGTTATTCCAACTATTGAGGATAGGAGTACACTTACATTGGTGGTGGCATGGAGATGGATAAAATGCGTAAAGATAAAAAAATTAGCATTTGTCAATGTTTATCCTTATAGGCAACATAATCATTCTACAATGTCACGTGATTATGTTAGAAAATTATACATTGAATATAACAAAGGTAGTGATGAAATAACATAACAATTTTTTATTTTTTTTAATTAAGTCAAGTTCCTTAAGTCACATATGAAAAAAATTTCACATACAAATAATTAACAATTAATTAGGTGATTTCTATGGAGTTTACAACTAACTAAAAATAATTGAATTAAAACTACTAAATTAAGTTCCCTTCATGCATTTTTGAGTTAGGCGATAAAGTTAAGAAGACATTAAAACTACACATCTAAATTCAACAGATCAACCTCTTACAAATAGTTGCAACCAAAATCGGATATGAGGATTTTCCTAAATTCCATCATGGAGTCTTCTCATGTGCTTTAGATTGTTATTCTTACTATGGGTAGCCCTTTCCTCTTATAGATCTCAAGCAAATCAAGAGATTGTTTACTAACTAATTTTTTATTAAAGATAGAGTACACTCGCATTGTTGGTACTTGAAGATGTATAAAATAGATAAATATTAAGAGATAGTAGATTTCCACAATCCATAAAGAATGTTGCAAATTGTTTCTAGATTTTGATTGTGTAATTTTTTTTGCATCAATGCTTCAAATCACACTCTGTGATCCATCATTAGAATGTAACAGAGAGGTACAGGGGAAAAAATGATAAGTTTGCAGACCAAAAGATTAGATAAAAGGAATAGAGAAAGGGAAGGGAGAGGGTTTGCACGAGAAAAGAGAAAGAAAGACCAAAGATAAATATTACAAATTAACATTAGTCAATGTGTATCCTCATGCGCATTATAACTATTCTATATTGCTACATGATTATGTTAGAAAATATATATGGAACAAAATAAGGGTGGTGTTGAAATCACACATTAAAAAATAATTATTTTATTATGTTGAATTGACTTCCTTGAGTCACAAATTATAAAGTAAATTTTACCTTACAAATAATTAGCCATTGGGTGATTTTTATAAAGTTTTATAATTAACTAAAAATAATTGAAATATAATAACTAAATTAAGTTCCCTTCGTGTAATTTTTCAAACTAGGTGATCAAGCTAACAAAACAAGACATGAAAACTAGGCATATAAGTTTAGCATGTTGACCTCCTACAAATAGTTGCACCCAAAATTGATTATAAAACTCTAGTAGACTTCATTAGCAAGTAGGACAACTTCAATAGCAACTATGACTTCAATAACAACAATTTGACTTCATTAGCATCTATTGTTCAACTTCATCAACATCACTTCATAGTCTAAATCATGCCTTTGAGAATATCCTCTAAAAACCAATCTATCTTTGTATCTTTCAATAGTATCATCACTTTTATACTTCATCTTGAAAACTTGTATAGTTCCTATATAATGAATCCTTCAATAAAATACCTGTAGGGTCATCTTGCCTTACATTATTATTAGTAAGTGTGAGACGAGGAAATGTCAATGAGGGTCGATTACACTTGATTCATGATGAATCGAAGCATAATTTTGCCAAAAAAACCTACATCTACAAACAAGATCATTCAAATTGGAAATCTAAACTAAGTATTTTACTAAAATTGAAAGCCACAAACTAAGAAAACAGTTAAATTCCTAATCTAGCCCATTTGAAACTTATCCTGTTTTGGAATTGGTGTCGTGTTGATGTGAAACGACGACCGTTTCCCAATCCTGTGATCAGTGAGCCTATTTCAGTTAATTCTATGGAAGAGAATCGATGAAACCATTGTGATTGATGTATGAAAACCTAGTTTATGCTAAAAATGAACATGATGCAAGCTAAGTTACCGTGATTTTATGCTAAAAATGCACTGATTATGCTATTGGTAAGCTAATTTAAGCTATTTCTAAGCTAAAAGATGAAAACCCTAATTCATATACAAACTAAGATGGATGCATGGAAGCCATTAATGGAAGTTTTAAGCTATTATGCAATTAAAATTAACTAAGATAAGCTAAAAAGTGAGTAAATATGAGTGTGAGTGCATATGAGATTCAATAGCATAAGTTTGCAATTGAATGATGGATGCATTTGTCTCCAAATAGCGACCTATTTATAGGAAAGCAAATGAGGAATGAAGGGTTGAGATCAAAAATATTAATCAACAGTTCAAGATGAAGAAGATGAGAGGCATGGATCATCGATTCTCATCAACGGATGAGAATGCATAATGAGATTTTAATCAAGGGTTCACACTTGCCTCAAACAAACACACTTTTGACTTGCTCACACAGGTCAAAGGTGACTTGTTCAAAAGGTTGAAGGTTAAAACTTGCTTAAGAAGACAAGTGAAAATATCCCCTTTTCAAATGATGAAGGAATAAGAATTTCTTTTGGAATATTCTCATGGGTGAGGAAAAAGGCACTTTGCAAATTAAAATAAATTCTTAGATGTGCAAAAAAGAGGATAAGGGAATATTCCCCTTTGCTTAGAGGAAAGTTAGTTTAATTGCTAATTAAATAATATTTAATCATGCAATTAGGGGATTGGAAGAATTAATGTGTTCATTCATTAAATTAAATGATTAATGAATGGGGGAGAGATGAAATGATATTTAATTAAATAATTTGGTGTTATTTAATTTTTTTTGATACGTAAGTGTTTGATATTTTATTAATATTAAAATGAGTCATACAGAATGTCTACTAAAGCAGGAAACCAACACCGAACCAGAAGCCAAAAAAACCAATAAAGACTCTTTCGATCAGCCTGAGAAAGTCACAAAATTTGACCAAAATTGGCTTCAACCAAGCCAAAACCAAAGAGTCCAAAAACTAAACTACAAGCCAACAAGCAAAACTAACAAACAAAAAGAGACCGAACCTCAGAGAAACCCATTCAATTTAGCAAAATTATCGAAATCAACCACCCAGTCCAAACCATCCTCCACCACCAGTCCTAGCTTCCTTTTTAGGAATTCCACTGCCACAACCGAGACCATCTGATGTCGCATAAGCTCAACCCCTTTAAAATCCAGAAGGAAAGGGAAGACTTTCACCGCCTCATCCATTTTCCAAGGCAACTTCAAGTCCAATGGACGTCGTATCCCTTTGCCAACAATTGCCGCCTTTAAAGTCTCCTCTAAACTAGCCATCAAGTCCTCACGAAACAAGCGCACGAGCATTTCCTTAGCCTCCACCTTAGACACCTCAACATTCAGCAACACGGCCAGGAAGCACAAGGAGATATAGGTATTATCCCTCGCATACTTCTTCCACTCCAAATGGCCTTTCCCTAAAACCATTTTTACTGCTACCAAAACCAAAGGATCACTATCAAGCAGAATACACTTAAGTCATTGGTTAGTAATTTCTCTGAAGGCATCTTGTCTCTCTGTCGCCAACAGATAAATGGGTGTTTCGCACCAAACGACTTCAACCCCTCCACAGACACAGAGATTATGAACTTGGAGCAACCCAATTTTGCCATTTTCAAAGCCAACATAAGGCAAACATCGTCGGCCAAATTGCCACCACCTAAGACACCACATAGACATTGTAAACCGCACACTAACAATCCATCGACACCAACTTCCATTAATAATACCCATGGCAACAAAGTCGAGCTCACATCACACGAGCGAGAAATTATATCGATGCAAGGCAATCTGTCCTTGCATGAACATCCAACCTTCACCTTTAGCCTTTATTGCAGTGCATACCTTGAAATGATGATAGCACGCCAGCTAACAGTTGTGCATGTACTCACCACATATGAAGTACTCCAAGACCACCACCACTTGTCAGTACCATTCCCTCCACTCAAATCGGCGATGGCCATAGCATTAATGATGCCACATATTAGCCATGACATACCCCTATGAAATCCCTCTGCCAATGTGGAGGGGCGCCTGCCTAACCACCCACAACTTAGGGTTATTTAATTAAATAAGATGACTTAGGGAATTAAATTAAACATTTTGATTTATTTAATTTAATGAGATGAAATGTTAGCATGAAGAGGGATGAATTAACCCAGTTAAATTAATTAGGTCAATAGATGAAAATAATGCAATTAATTAAATTAGCTAGGTTAATTTAATTAATTAAGCAAAAATAAGATGGGTTTGGAGAGGAAATGATGTTAGTAATTTTTTTTCGAGTGTATGATATCGATTAGGACATTTTTTAATGTTTACATTTTTTAATGTTTACATTTTTCCCCTCTTTGAAGTGAGGTACTTGCTACTTCGATTCAAAGACTAATGCTTTTCAGATAAAAATTGCTACTTAAATCAAAAAATTAAAAAAAATTCTGATTTTGTAGATACCCCAATGGAAGGATAAAGTTGACTCCCTGCCCCCTCAAGAAATCAGGCATAAATTTTGAATTTTGGGTTGATTTCTTGATAAAGGTTACAAGCTGCCCCAAGGGTCCAGAAAGGCTCCAGGATGCAAGAATTATGCCAAAAATGCAAAAAACAATGCAAAATTAGGTCCAGATTGGAAAACTTGGTGAAAATGATAATAAACCCTATCTTCAAGGTTAAATTAGGGAAAAAAACCCTAATTTTATAGTTTAAATAAGCCAAGAAGAGTCACTTTCAATTCATTTGTGCATTCACACTTAAGAGATTCTTGCTATTTTGAGCTCTGACCCTCTGACGAAATGGTGCGTCGAGAGCTTCCCAGGCACATCTCTGACCGAGTTCGAGAGTTCCAACGGCTTCCAGGTGTAGGACCACTGGTATGTAACTTCGAACTTGATTTGAAATTTGAGTTTTTTGATGCATTTATTACACTTTGAATTTTAATCTTTGGCGGCATTGCTTTATAGCGATGCCCAAATTGAAATCGTTGACGCTCAAATGAATTATAGCGATGCATATTTATATGGTGACGCTATTTGCGATTTAAAATTAGTGTTTCTAATTTTAAATGGTGACACATGCTTGTATGACGATGCACTTGCCGATTTATAAATTAGGATTAGGGTTTGCCAAAGGTTAAATTGTGACACCAATTTATTTAGCACATGCATGTTTCGATTTGTGATTTTAAATGCTTTGGGCATCACAATTTGAAATTTGAATATAGCGACACTATTGAAAATAGTGACACTTTTGTGATTTTTGAGCCGTAAAATTTAAATTGGTTCAAATTTCAATGATTTCCTAATGATGTGCGCTTTGTAGATGCAGGAGATCTTTCCACCACTAATGTTGCAGGAGCATAGGCCCACAATTTTGGAGAGACTAGATGATTTATCAGAGTTGTGTCAGGAGCACCTGGGAGAGATCGGCCTTTGATATGTCTCATATGCGCCTGTGATTCAGACACATGTTGCCATGATGACTGCTCTATGTGAGAGATGGCACAACGAGACCTCGTCTTTTCACCTTCTAACAGGTGAGGCGACGGTGACCCTGGTGGATGTTTGGCAAATACTACATTTTCCCATTCATGGAGATCATGTGATTTATGACACTGATGTTGGGTTTGATGCCTACCTTGAGGTTATGGAGATGGATCAAATCGCTTTGGTTACATCACAAATCGACCTAGAGTCATACAAAGGTCATGTGTCAACCTTTAGATTGATCGTCGCAACCATCATTTCAGGTTTGGTTGCCCTAGACAAATGCAGCTGAGGATTCAACCCAAGATGGGGCTTGGCATGGCATCGGATGTTGTATAGGAGGACACTTTTTGTGTGGGGGCCCATGATGCTAGCCTCCTTGTATCATGATTTGCATGATTTTATCTATTGTAATGGGAGAGCCATTGGTGCAGGGGTGACTCTATTATATATTTGTGTGTGGAAGCACATCGTCGTGCTTCGTCCTATTGTTCAGATGGCAGACGTGGAGTTGAATGATCCCGTCATTTGGAGATACAAAGGTGTCATTACCCTGAGGCACACTGGACAAATTGGCCTCCCATATTAGCGACGAGTGATTGATGATATGACAGTTTTCTACTAGCGCCCATGGCTACAGATGCCACCATGGTTCAACGATATCCAATAGTTATACTTCGCCAAGCAGACCCAATATATGCAGGGTCGAGAGCACCATATTATTGAGAGATATCTACCAGATAGTGTGGCCCTACAATTCAGAGAGGTCTAGGATAGACCTAATGATGCATATAGGGCCATTTTTGTGAGATCAGAATGAGAGGTTCCCACATGGGGACCGACTATCCCAACTCCCAAGGTTGTAGAGAGCTTCTAAAAGTTGGTGGCTCAGCCTTGGGCATACGATTAGGGACAGGCAATAGCTCAAAATACACCTGCATATGATGCTTGGTTTGTCCCTCCTTGATGATTGACAAATCCAGTGGGTGCTCCTTCCAAAGGAAGACCCAGAGGTAGAGGAACAGGGAGAGGCAGAGGACAAGGTAGCCAGGATGGTCAAGTTATGAGGGAACCACTAATTATGCAATAACAACCTCCTTAGTAGCCATAGGTACATCCTTAGGCAAGACCACCACCACCAGCAAATGCTCGGGATGTGCAAATACAACAGCTGCAACAATAGGTGTAGACATTGACTGGTAAGCGGGATCAGGCCTGCCACCAAGTTTTGGGTCTTACTGCTAAGCGAGACCAGGCATGACAACAGGTGGTTGCGCTCACAGCCGACAAAGATCGGGTGTTACAACAAGTACAAGTTGTGACAAGAGAGAGAAACCAAGAATTTGCTCGATGTCAACATATTGAGGCAATGATGGTGGCCACTCATGGTCGAACAATGTCAACATAATTGTACAAAGAGGTCGTTACAGAGGTTGCATATTATAGACAACATTAACATTGTGATGTACCAGCGACATTGAGACAACCATATTTTTCACAGTGCAGCGATGCACGGCCGCAAGCAAAGGATCAGCTTGAGAGGTAGGTTGCAGAGGGTAGCAACCATCAAGGCTAGATTTTTTATGTACAAACACTTTTTGATTTTGTCGCCCCATTCTTTATCACAGATATACATTCATGGGCTCCTTTTTTATAGCCTTGTGGATATTGTACTTGTCTTTGATATACATACACTAATCCAAATTTTGTACCATGACATTCATTTTTTGATACAAATGATTTATGTTATGATGTGTTCACTTTATTTCATGCATGGATGGATGAGATGCTTATATTTGATCATATATGGATGCACTTCATTTATGTTATGGATGATATGCGATGATCATGATATGGATGGATGCAATGTTAAGTTCTTTTTCATTATCCTTCCACGATCTACCATGGAATGGATGATATGGATGTAAATGATGTGGATGCATTTGTTGTTTTATATTTTCTATGCAAATTTATGATGATGATGTATGCATCTGGATATATGGATGCAAAAACTTATGATATCTAATGATTTAAGATGATTAGAATAATAAATTATTCATTGCAACTCAAATGATAATGCAAAAATGTATGATGTGCAATGATTATGAGATGGATGCTACGATTATGCTATGATTATGAGATGCATGTATGCTGATGGTTTGCAGATGCAGGGTAGATGCATTAATGATGTTTTTGTTGACTGTTAAGATACCAGGTTGGCATGGAGAGAAGATAGAAGAATAAAGAATGAATGACCATTGATTACGATTACTGTTTCAAAAGATCCAACAATTCCTTGATCCATCGAGACTTTATTAGAGATGGCAATGAGACAATGCAAAATGCAAGATGAGTTGCTCACACTTCCAGATTGGGATTTTTCGTTGTTCCTTATTGTTTGATATAACACATAAACACGATGCATCAAGGTATTCATAACTAGGATGACGTTGTATCTAGTGTAATGGACTTTGACTCAACAAATAGATAGGATAGTTCTTGTTCATGTCTTGACATACGGAAACCTCATTGGAATGTAAGTTAGAAGTTTAAAATATATTGGACCAAAGCATACACAATAGTTAACAACATACTTTGAATGACCTTCCCACACACAACTAAGCAAGTATGCACCAAGATTATTTTACAAGAGTACCCACAAGCACAACAAACAAAGATAATGATCAATGCCCTATTCATTTCTATCTAAATCATTTTTTAGATAGGCATCATCGAGAGGTCCTTGGAATAGGTCATTAAGATAAATCATCAGAAGAAATCAAAGACAAACAATTAGTGTTATCTATAGCTCTTGCCTAGTTTAAGTTTAACTAAAGTGATGTTTGATACTGATGTCCATCGCAGGAAGGATACATCCTAGGACATGTTGATCAAAGGGTTGTTTGATGTTAGGATGATGATGCTAAGATGATTTGTTGCTATAAAATTCACTGACGCATTTAGCTATGATCTAGACTTTAGATTTTGACACTTAGGTTTGCACTTTACAAATTTCTATACTTGCTTTGTACTTGTTTCGCCAAAGGTTGAAGGTGACGATTGATTTATTATGGGTGAAATTTTATTGCAAGTGAAAGTGGGATGAGATGGATGGGTTTTGGATTTTCTGAAATATTTTAATGTTTTTAGTATTTTAAGAATGTTTTGAGGTTGTTTTTTGTCTTTTTGAAAGTTTATACGAATGTTTAGGATTTTTCAATTTTCTGAGGTTGTTTAGGGTTTTTTGAGATATTTTGAGGATTTTTTAAGTTTTTTTAATGTTTTCTATTGTTTTTGGATTTTCAATTTTCCAATGTTTTTGTGTTTTCGGGAATATTTGGATGCTTAGGGATTTTTGAATATTTGAATGTTTAGGGGTTTTCTGAGAATTTCTGAGTTTGACAAAGAACACAACCTAAGACACCTATCCTAGGGGCCTCGGGGGTTAATCAAAGATAACCCTTGCCTACGTTATACACACAGAGACCATGTAGTTCGACTAACCCAACCTATTTACAAGATGAATATATGAACAGATGAAAGATGTCAGTTTATTATGATGGACTCCTAAAGGACTGACCTAGGGTGTTTCAGGGGCACATCAATGATGGCCTTGCCTACGTTCAAGCTCAGAGACCCATAGTTCGACAGGAGGACTCTATTTTTTGGATTTTCAATGTTTGGCCTTTTTAGGGTTTTAGATATTTTTTTGGATGTTTTGGATTTTGCCTTTACAATTTTTTGAATGTTTTTGGATTTTAGTTGTACAGGACATTCCAAATATTTTTGGATTTTCTGGATAAGATTTTATGAATGTTTTTGGTGTTTTTTGATAAGATTAATGACCTCAAGACATACAAGAAACCAATTGTGATCCATAATGAAATTCCCCCAGTGTGACATGATAGACTACTTCAATAAAGGCAGGAAAGATTGACCTTTGGAATATGCCAAGTAGTACTAGAGGGGTCATGATATCTCACAATGCCAAGCCATGATAAAGATGTGGATGATGGATAAATGGCGATGCAAAGAATGATAGGACAAAAGATCCAAAGAATAGATGGAGATGCTTTATTTATGCAAGGCGCCAAGTTTTCACCAAGGTACTTGCCCAAAGCGCCACCAAAGTGGTTTTCACTAGAGGGCAATTTTTTTCTTTACCTTTTTCAAACCTTTTTCTATTTTTTTGGATTTTGAATATTTTATGATTTTTTTGTATTTTCAAATTTATACCCTCCAAGACTAGGCATAAAACTTTTTGACATGCAAGTTGTTAGTTAGATCCTGCAAGGTTTCACCTTCGAGTGTTGACAGTTGATATGCTCCTAATCCGTAGCTTGTTGTGATGACAAAGGGACCCAACCAGTCAGGCTCAAACTTTCCTTTCCTGTCTTGATCTAGAAGGTTCTTCTAATTCTGCTTTAAGACTAGATCTCCTACATGGAACAACCAATATTTGATTCTCTTGTTATATCTTTGTTTCTGTCGGTTTTGATATACTTGCAAGTGATTGAGGGCGTCAAGATGACGTTCATCTAGGAATTCCAGCTCATTCAGTTGAGACACTCTATATTCTGCCTCAATTATCAGGTTCTATAGTGATACTCACAATGATGGGAGCTCAACCTCAATAGGAAATATGGCTTATGATCCATAGACTAGGGAGAAAGGGGTTGCACCTGTAGGCGTGCAGATACTAGTTTGATGAGCCCAAAGAGTGAGATTTAGTTGTAGATGCCAATCACGACCAACTTCATTCACTGTTTTCTTTTGGATTTTTAGGATAGTTTTGTTTGTATCCTCAGCTTGACCATTTCCTTGGGGATAGTACGAGGTAGAGAATTGATGTTGGATATTGAATCTTTGGCATGACTCTTTCACATCGTAATTTTCAAAAGGGGTTCCATTGTTTGAGATGAAGGTTTATGGAACACCATAATGACAAATTAGGTAATTCAGGATAAACATGGCAATCTGTTTCCTCATTATGTAGGTCATAGGAATGGCTTTAGCCCACTTAGTAAAGTACTCAGTGGCGGTTATGATAAACTTGTGGCCATTGGATGAGATTGGAATGATTTTTCCTATGAGGTCAAGTCCCCGTTGTGAAAAGGGCCATGGTGTGATCATTGGTTGCAATTCTTGAGTTGGAGCATGAATCAAATCCCCATGTTGACACTAGATGCATTTCTGCACATACTAATGAGCTTCTTTTACCATGGTTGGCCAATAGTACCCCATCCTCAACAATTTCCTAGCTAATGTCATATCGCTAGAATGGAACTCGCATATGCCATCATGTACTTATGTTAAAGAAATTAAGGCTTCCTCTTGGTTAATACATCATAGTAATGTCCCTTCAATGCTTCGACGATAAAGGGTATCACCTAGGATCACGAATTGGGATGCCTTTTTAACAAAGGTCTTTGTAAGGTTCAGGGTGATATCATATGGGAGAGTTCCTCTGTTAAGGTAAGTAAATATGTCATGGTACCACATGGATCCAAGACCAACAATGACACACACAAATTCAGATTTAGGGATTTCGAAAGTTGATATGAGAAGTTGTTCTACCAAGAATTCACATTTGAGGATGTTGTTTGACATGTCTAGTAGTGATCCGATTGTTGCCATGGTGTCTATTGTTCTATTGTTCATGCAAGGAATGCGCTCAAAAGTTATGTATATAAAAAGGTCTTTGAGATTCTCCACCGTCTTCTTGTAAGGAGTGAGCTTTTCATCTTTAGTTTGATAGTCATCATTGACTTGGTTGATAACCAACTGTGAGTCTCCATAGACTTTCATCTCTAGGATCTACCACTAAACGACTATTCTTAGACCTATGATTAGGGCTTCATACTCAACAATGTTGTTGGTACAGGGAAACGATAGCCTATAGGATTTTGGGATACAATCACCTTGAGGGGTGATGAAAAGAATGGCTAATCATGATCCATGTTGGGTGAATGATCCATCAAAGTACATCTTCCACTGAGCTGTGAGATTGATAAGGAACACTGATTCATCAAGAAACTCAAATATCAAAGGGTTCTCAGCATAGATAGATGCTTTTGCTATTTGTTGTGTGATGAATTGTCCTTTGATTGCCTTTCACTCCACATACTTTATGTTGAACTCTGTTAAGATCACCACCCATTTAGCCATTCGTCTTGTGAGGGTTGCTTTGGATAACAAATATTTCAATGGATCAATCTTTGCAATGAGTTTGATTTGATGCGACAACATGTAGTGCCTAAACTTTTGTGAAGCAAAAACTACTACTAGGCATGCCTTATCAATGGGTGAATAGTTCATCTCATAGCCTACCAAGGTTTTGTTGATGTAGTAGATGGCTTTTTTCTTCCTGTTTTCATCGTGTTGTGCTAAAAGAGCTCCTAGTGTTGTTGGTGTTGTTGAGATGTACAGGATTAGTGGCTTGTTTGGTATCGTCGACATGAGCACTAGAGGTGTTAGTAAATAATCTTTGATCTACTCGAAAGATTTATCACACTTGTCATCCCACTCGTAGGTTATCCCTTTATGAAGAAGATGTGAAAAGGGGTGAATTTTATTTGATAGTTGTGCTATAAACCTTTTGATGGACTATAATCCTCTCATTTGTTTTAATGTTTGCAGTGGTTCCATGTCTAGGATAGTTTTTACCTTTGCTGGACCAATTTCTATCCCTCTTTGTGAAACAATGAAGCCAAGAAGTTTCCTTGATGTGACCCCGAACACACACTTTTTTGGATTCAGTCGTACCTTATATTCTTCAAGCCTATCAAAGATAGGTCCTAAGACTTGTATGTGCTCACTTATCTTTTTTTATTTTTCCAAAATATCGTCCACATAATCTTTAACTATTTTGTGGATCGTGTCATGGAAGATGAGGTTCATTGCTCTTTGATAGGTTGCTACTGCATTCTTTAACCCGAATGGAATCACATTCCAACAATAAGTTCCCCATGGACAAGTGAACATAGTTTTGTGTTGATCCTCCTTGCGATTATGATTTGATTATAGCCTGAAAAACCATCCATGAGTGACAACATTTTATGCCCAGCTGCTAAATCCATAATGAGATTGATGTTGGGAAGAGGGAAATCATCCTTTGGACATGCCTTGTTCAAATCTCTAAAGTTAGTACAAATTATGATTCCCCTAGTGGGTTTTCAGACTAGTACCAAGTTTGAAACCCACTCAGGATAATCTATCGACCAAATGAATCCAATGTCAAGAAGCTTTTGTAATTCTATTTTAACCAAGAGTGCTATCTGAGGGTTCATCTTCCTTAATTTTTGTTTAACTGGTTTGGCTTCAAGATAAACTGCTAAGTGATGCACAACCATTTCTAGATCAAGGCCTGGCATATTTGTGTATGACCGTGCAAAGTTAACTCTTCGCTCTTTGAGGAATGTTGCTAGGTTCTTTTTTTCTTCATACATTAATGATTCAACATAGAAAGTGATCTTAGGTGCTTCCTTTGTTCCCACATTGACTAGAATGGCTTTTTTTGCTAGTACTATTGACTTCTTTGGATGCATTGCACTAAGGGGGAGATTGAATCCCTCATCCTTGCGCACCTCAGAAAGGTTTTCACTATCGAATGTGTCCTTTTTTTTTACTATTTTAGGATCAGAGAGTGCCACTTGGTGGTTTTCACTCAAGGATCTGCATGTTAGTTGCATTTCACTTATTTTGCGACTGAAGGATTCAATCGTCTCCCCATAGTATGCCCATGTATCAAGTTCTATGTCGAAGCCTGCTTTGTGATCTGCCCATGATAAGTTGTCATAGAGTCCCATGAATTTTGAGATCGCTTCATTATTTTTGAATAAATTGAGAATCGGTGGTCCTTGTTGGTCCATGTCAAGGAGTTGTGGGTATACTAAGCGTATTCTAGTTGGTTGGTTGTTTGAGACAAAGGATGTTATGCATATCATAAAGAGGATGTTGTTCTCAAATAGATTAGTAACATCAAGGGGAAAGTCATCTAAGGTTGTATCACGCAATGTAGGTGACCAAGAGGAAGCCTCAACTCGTTTAGCATAAATACCTTTGCCAATAAGTGTGACCTTGCTAGTAGTACAACCCAAGCCAATATTCTTTATTCGTTTCTTAGGAACGATGGGTTATAGTAAACCATCGTTGTTCTGTTCTAGCATCTCATTCTTGTTATATCCCATGCTCTTCATTAGTTGTAATCCTTTGTTGTCATCTTCCATCGGAAGAACAAGAACAAGTCATTCATCTTGATAAAGGAGTTTAGAGATGTCTTCTTCATTGATATCTTCTTGGTTCAAATTTCCCCACTTGGTGAAGGTAGTAGTTGCCATCTTGATTGTTTCGGGTTCTTTGGTGCTAGATGTGGGTTTCCCATGAGATTGAGGAGAAATAGGCAACTCTCCTAAGACAAATGTGTCTTTCAATAGTTTGTAGTTTCCACAACCATCATCTTGGATCACTGCTTTGACGTTGGATATACTCTACACAATGGGCATTTTTGTTGCTAAGGTAGAGACTAGGGATGATGGGTCAACAAATGAGCTTGGTGGTGTAGGCCCTTCATCATTTTTTGGTATTTGGGGGATCTTATTGCACTTGGATTCAAGACTTTTACAATAGTAGAAAGGCTCGGGATATAGTAATTTCTCTACCTTTGAAAGGAAACTTCACGCATTGATGATAAGTTGAGGCTACAACTTTTAAAGCATGGATCCAAGGTCGACCAAGCAGTATGTTATAGGGAAGATCAAGATCAAGCATTTGGCATGTAGTTTTTGCAATAAGAGGTCCCACTTGGATCGAAAGTGCAATGATTCCTTGTGATACCCATTCTTGGTCATCATATGCTCTGATGGTGGTACTCTTTGTCTTCTCAATAATATCTTCTAAATAGCCTAGATTTTTTTTATCAATTGCAGGGTACAACTGTTCAAACCAACACCTCCATCTATCGAGACTCTTTTGACCTTGTTTTTATGAATGAAAACCTCAAGATGTAAAGAACAGTTATGAGATGGTTGTGATGGTAGTTCTTGCTTGAAGAAGGTGAGAAGATGGTTGGTTATATGCCTTACCATAGCTTGAAACTAATCGGTATCAATGTTCTTGGGAACAGATGACTCAGACAAGGCTTTTTCCAATATTTCCCTATGTGCAGGAGATAAACTTAAGATTTGTTCTTGGGAACAGATGACTCAGACAAGGCTTTTTCCAATATTTCCCTATGTACAGGAGATAAACTTAAGATTTCTAAGATTGATATCTGTGTGGGGCTCTAATTAATATGATCTAGAAGATTTTACTTGCTAGGATTAGATGTGGGAAAAGTAGGTTGTGTCCTATATTGAGATGGGATTCCTTGAACAGTTATTTTTCCATGTCGTGTGGTGACTCCACATTTTGTACTAGCTCCTTTGATGGTGACAACAGTGATAACACTATTGTAGGAGGCAACTACATTGGAATAGGTATGTTGCACATTGGTTTATTCCTTAGCTTTGCCATTATTGTTTGCTTTGTTATGATTCGACATAGGGTTCTTGTATATTTTGAGATCTTGGTTCCCAATTGGCACCTCAACATATATGGTATTATTTTCTATGAGATCTTGGATGATGTTTTTAAGTTTCATGCAGTTTTTTGTTTTATGTCCTTTGATTTTATGAAAGTCACAGAGATCACACTTGTTGTACTAGGATGGCTTCTCTTGTGGTTCTTGGTAGTTTTCAAAGTTGGGAAGTGTTATTAAATTTGACTCTACCAACTTCTTCATGATTGTTTCGATGGGTTCTAATAACTATGTGTATTTGCGTTTGGGATAGTTGTTCCTATTTGCGGTTTTCCTTTGTTGCATGTTGGTGTTACTGATATGATTGTTCTGAGGTGGTGTTGTTTGTTGTATAGTTGGTTGGATATTAGCAACTTTATTGTTATTGGGTCTAGGAGCACTTAGGACTACCTTAACATCTACTACACCGTCATTTGTTACATTTTTGTTCTCTGCCCAGACACAAGGTTTCTCATTCAAACTAGTTGAAGGACGGTTGTCTTTGTAAGATTGAGTATTTCCTTGTGAGATTAGAGCTCTTTCGATGTTAAGGGATCTAGGCACAAGCTCATTGCATGATATAATGCAATGAATTTTCAAGTGGAATGACAGATTTTGATCTAGATTGGCTATGATGATTTCTACTTGTTGTTCATCAGGAAGAGGCCACTTGCTTTTACTAGCTCTTTGTCTCCATCGTTGTAAGAAATTAGCGGAAGTTTCTCCTTGATTTTTTTTAAGAGTGTATAATTCTTCTAGACTAATGTCCATGTCAAGATTGAAGGAGTAGTGATCGATGAATTTATCAGTGATTTCTTGAAAAAATTTGATACCAGGAGGCAAATGAGAAAACCAATCCATAGCATGACCTGTTAAACTTCAAGGGAAGAGGCACATTAAATATGAATCATTGTAAGCCACTTCCATGCACATGATGTTAAATTATTTGATATGGTCCACGGGACTTCCTCTCCCTTTATATTTTTCAAATTTGGGGATTTCAAAACCAGGAGGAAATGGTATCATTGCTATGTTTCGGTCAAATGGATAAGGACACAAGTTATGTGTATGAGGTTTCTTTTTCTTGCCCATGCGAAGGTCTTGCATTTCTTGTGAGAGTATTTTCAATTGTGATGCTAGATCGTCTTGCGAGTTGGGTGGAGGAACATATGGTGGGATGACAAATGATTTATATGCTTGGTGTATGGTGGTGTGAGATTTTGTGAAGATGATGTGGGTACTGATGTATATGTTCCTAATGCATAATTTGGATTGATGATGTTCAAATGAGGATAATAAGAACCTTGTTTTTGTTGTTGGGCATATTGTTGAGCTAGTAGGGTTTGTTGTTGAGCTTGTTGTTGTTGCGTCACTAGGGTTTGTTGTTGGTCCTACTATTGTTGGTGTGCTAATAAAGTTGCTTGTTGTGCTTGATGTTGTTGTTGTGCTACTAAGGTTGCTTCTTGTTGTTGTGCTAAGGCTGCTTGTTGTGCTTGATGTTGTTGTTGTGCTAATGTTGCTTGCTTGTTGTTGTTGTGCTAAGGTTGTTTGTTGAGCTACTAAGGATGCTTGTTGTTGTTGTTGGATGACTTGTTGATAGGCTTGTTGTGCTTGTTGTAAAGCCAAGGCATGTGCTTGCAATGTGGGATCAGGCGATTGTTGAGACATATGTGGAAGATTATGGATATTGATGTTTTGAGTGGGTGATGGATTGCTAATGAGAGGTGGAGGGTTCCCTTGGTTTAACATTCCTTGTAAGATGGTAGAATGAGGTGGAGGAATATATGTTTGAGGTCCTGATTGATTTGGCATAGTAAAGGGGACTGTGGGAAAATATGAGGATGATTTCATTAAATTTTCAATGGAAATGACACACTAGGACCTTGAGTCCATTGATTGAAAAGATTCCCTTGTCCCATGTT
This sequence comes from Sequoia sempervirens, assembly GCA_007258455.2. Classification (NCBI taxonomy): domain Eukaryota; kingdom Viridiplantae; phylum Streptophyta; class Pinopsida; order Cupressales; family Cupressaceae; genus Sequoia; species Sequoia sempervirens. The sequence continues at coordinate 159,993,101 of VDFB02000015.1, read as the reverse complement.
TTGAGGATTGCCTTGTGCAAAAGATGTAAACAAGGGATTTGCAATCAAAGTACTTCTAGGATTGATAGAACTTGTAACCAAGGGATTGTTTTCAGGTGGATTAATAGTGGATGAGGTGGAAATAGTAGATGGCATGGATGAACTCTCTGGAGGGTTGGATAAAGATGTCCCTATTTGCGTTAAGGGTTAGTTTTTTGATATAGTATTGATATGCCCTTATGTGTTGTTTTGAGATACTTGGTCTATACCACTTTGCGTGATGGTGGGTACACTTGTGGTACTCATAGGCGTGGATGAAGAAGGGTGTCCCCAAAATGTCGAAGTGGTTGTGGAATAATGAAGTTAAAGCAGTGTGTGTAGATTTTTTGGGGCTTCAGGAACAGTAGGAGCACCAAAAGTAGGTGTCCAAGTGGTTGTTGGAGGTGGAGGATTAGTGTCAAGGGTACCCATAAGTGTACTATTTGAAATGGTGAAGTGTGCCCAAAATATTTAGCAAGGTTGGTTGCAAGACTAGGAATGTAGGTTTGATTTAGCCCGAGCGATGGAGTTGTGAAACCTTGTGTTAAATTATGTGCTAAAAATGTCAGGGAGATAGGAGCTACATTTTCAAGGGCTTGATGTTCCATAATTTCTTCCCTAGTAAGCTCAAATGGATTATTCATGATGTCTTTAATCTCATATGATCCTAAAGGAGATGACGGTTGTTGTGATGGGATAGCATGACTTCTAGGATCAAATTGTAAAGGATTTGGATCAATTGAGGTATATGTAACTTTGATTTTCTCCATGATTCTCTTGTGTTGTGATCTTGTCTTTACCATAAATTTTGTGTCACATATGGGAGAGTTGTGTCAAGTTTTGTAGAGTTTTGTAATGTTTGAACTCTCTAGTTGACTCAAATCTAGGTAAAAGGGATGCTCTAAGTCTTTTGGGAGCAATGATGATAATGTGGGATGAAAAGATGAGTGATGTGGGAAGTGATCTTTGAAAAAAATTTGGGACAACACTTTTGACTTGAGTTTGATGCTTTGATGTTGGGATAAAGGATGCTAATAGACTTAGAAATATTTAGGGTGTACTTTTGACATTCGAGATGAACTAGTTCAAGGATGATAATTGGCTTAGCTAAGTGCATGGAAAATGATACATATCACATACAAATTAGCTAAGTTAGTAGTTATTTTGTTTTGATTTGATGTTTAAGTCACTCAGTATTGGTGTACTCAAAATTTTGAAAAGTTGGATGAAGTGAAGGATGAAATTTGATGAAGGGGTGAGTGAAATGTTTGACCCAATGTTGACTTCAAAGTGAACCTTTGTTTTGACAAGACCAAGGTAGTGAGAATGATGCTAGACCTCTAAAAATGTTCAAATCGTAAAGAACCAATGTTGATTTAGATGAGAGGATGGATGGAAATGTTTAGACCTGTTCAAATTCTCCTAGCTCGAGCATAAAAGTTTCTTATCAAGTGGTAGTGATTGTGATAAAGTATTGAAGCCCACTTCCTACTAAACTATGCAGTATGATATTCATATTTGCAATAATGGGATGGAGATCTTCCCCTATGGATTTTGATTATGCGATGGATCATTTAGAGGATTTTGGTATCATATAAAAAGATTAGGTTTTGAATAAAAAAGAATGCATATAATTCTGGACTGTACCTTGAAGCGTGTCTATAAAATTTTCCTACCAATCTGTCTCTATTTCTGTGAAGTACCCAAAGGTGTTTCTTGAGAAATTTTGGAGTGAGATGCCTAAGTCTAAAATGGCAACTTGTAGACCTTTCCTTAGGGATCCTAATTTTACATGAGATCATGTTAAAACAGTTTAAGTTTAGGGTAGAAAGGAAGATATTTATTACCATGTAGGTGGTGGTAATATGGGCCTTCTAACCTCAATATTAGTGTGTTCATCTTCTTCGTCTAAAATGGTTGTTACATTTCTCCACTGTATATTTGTTTCCTTTGTTTCAAAAGTGAAGCTTCTCAAACTGCTAATGAGATTGGTTTGTTCATCATTAATGAGTTCAAAGTTTGACTAAAATATAGCACCTGGAAGATTAGGTTGTTCAACGGGAGCGATTGGTCTCCAAATAGTCATGTGGGATTCATTTTTCAATTTATCTTTGCTTAAGTGAATTGATTTTACAAACACTTCTCTTGATTATGTTTTCAAACTAAATGTTTATGTCCAAAACATCATAACTTTCACAATGTCCATTTCATGAAAATCATGTGGTTAAAGCCATAATTGCCTATGTTTTCTTTGGTAAAATATGGGTTTGAGATTAATGTCAAGATATTTAGAAATCGCTAAGGATAAATCCTTAGGACAAGTAGTAATATCAAGGCTAACTCAAGAAGTCCATATTTGAGCCAAAGTGTTTGAAATTTTGAGGATGATAGTGAATGTTTTTGTATGATTTTGAAACCAAGCAAAGTGTTAAACTAACTCACAATCATTTACAATACTAGGATAAAAATGGCCATATTTGTTGATCCCCCACTCAGATTTATCCAAACACTAGACAATGCAAACAGTTAGAGATTTGGCGACATTGGCTCCCCTCCACGACACACACTTCTCGGGACCACCAAATCTCAAAATCCTTAAAATCTGGAGATCAAAAGGATTTTTTATGTTTCTACAATTGAATAGTACAAATGTGGGGCGGCTTTAGAATGATCGTTCTTGCATCAACAAATATTTTAGGATTTTGGCTTGCTAAACGGAGGATTTTAATAAGGACTTTTGTTCAAAGAGGCCATACACATGACAAGATTAGCTCAAGATTATGGAGAATCAAGAGGCCTCCCAGTCCTTTCCCTGAGGAAGGATTTTTACATATCACACAGATACTATGGGTGACACTTGTCAGTTGACACATCCACACCTATTGTTAATGACTTTTGTCACAACACATTTTTATATAGCGATTGGAAGAGCTTGGCTTTAGCCCGTTACCTCTTGAGTCATTCCCTTTGGGTGAGTACTTTTTCCCACCAAGAAAAGCTCTTTAAAGATAAACAATAGTGAGAAAGTACATTTGTAGTTTGATTATCTTTGCTTGCATGAACAAAGAGAGAACACAAGCTATAACTTTTTCTCACTCGCAAAGGAGTTCAGATTTAATCCAAATTGAAAGATGTGGGTGATCTTGCAAAGTCTCAGAGAATGTTTCTGTTTCCCAAGGTTTCCAAATCACGCAAGAGAATTGCATACGCATCCACTAACAACGTTGAAAATCACAAAACATAGCAAACAGTTGTAAATTTTAACCCTTCAAAGCAGTGATGAGTTCATTTTAAGCACCAATTGAAAAATAAAATTGCCTTGTTCAATTTTATCCAACTTTGAGCATTCATTTTAAACCCAATTGAAATTTAGTGTGTTTCCTAAAGTAGAAAGTAGAAAGCATAAAATTGGGTTATAATTGCCCCAAAGCGTCAAACGCTTGTTACAATTTTAGAATTTTTAACATAGAAAAGCTTTCTTCACTTTCACTCCATGTCTTTAAACCTACAAAACCCTGTTAGCCTAACAACCAGAACACAGTTAGAAGCACATTAGTGGCCTAATAAATCCAAGAAATTAAATCACATGTAAAAAAAAAAGCATAAAATTTCTTACCCTAGTAGGGCTTCGTTGAACATAGTAGCATCACAGTTTGAAGTATGGGCATCGCTCTGGTGAAAACGGATGTCACTCTGGAGTAGGAACAGTGAGCACGATAGCATCGATATTTTGCTCAGCGTTGCTGCTCACATTGGTGTCACGGTTTGAAATTTGTCGACATCGCTTTGGTGAAGTTTGGGCATCGTCGTTTGAACTTTTTAATACCTCCAAATTAAATAAGTGTCACCAAATTAAAATCAGTGCTTGTGCATTAATTTAGCATCATGATTTCAAATTGTGATGGCATTGCTATATGGCGACACTCTTCAAAGGGTATCGCTATTTGTAGTTTGAGCATCACTACAACCTACAAAACAACAAACAAATGAAATTCGAGCTAAAAAAATGTTAAGTCAACGATTTTCCCTCCTAGTGCTAGAATGTGAGATGAGGAAATGTTAGTGAGGGTTGATTACGCTTGATTCATGATGAATCGAAGCATAATTTCACCAAACAAACCTACATCTACAAACAAGATCATTCAAATAAGAAATCTAAACTAAGCATTTTACTGAAATTGAAAGCTACGAACTAAGAAAATAGTTAAATTCCTAATCTAACCCATTTGAAACTTATCATGTTTTGGAATTGGTGTCGTGTTGATGTGAAACGACCATTTCTCAATCCTATGATTAGTGAGCCTGTTTTAGTCGATTCTATGGAAGAGAATCGATGAAACCATTGTGATTGATTAATGAAAACCTAGTTTATGCTAAAAATGAACATAATGCAAGCTAAGTTACCATGATTTTAAGCTAAAAATGCACTAATTATGTTATTGGTAAGCTAATTTAAGCTATTTCTAAGCTATAAGATGAAAACCCTAATTCAAATAAAAACTAATATGGATGCATGGAAGCCATTAATGGATGTTCTAAGCTATTATGCAATTAAAACTAACTAAGATGAGCTATAAAGTGAGTAAATATGAATGTTAGTGCATGTGAGATTCAACAACATAAGTTTGCAATTGAAAGATGTTGCATTTGTCTCTAAATAGTGACCTATTTATAGGAAATAAAATGAGGAATGAAGGGTTGAGATCAAAAATATTATTCAACGGTCCAAGATGAAGAAGATGAGAGGCATGGATCATGGATTCTCATCAACGGATGAGAATGCATGATGAGATTTTAATCAAGGGTTCACACTTGCCTCAAACAAACACACTTTTGACCTGCTCACACAGGTTAAAGGTGACTTGTTCAAAAGGTTGAAGTTTAAAACTTGCTTAAGAAGTCAACTGAAAATATCCCCTTTTCAAATGATGAAGTAATAAGAATATTCCTTTTGAATATTCTCATGGGTGAGGAAAAAGGCACTTTGCAAATTAAAATAAATTCTTAATTGTGCAAAAAAGGGGTGAGGAAAAAGGAACTTTTCAAATTAAAATAAATTCTTAATTGTGCAAAAAAGGGGATAAGAAATATTCCCCTTTGCTTAGAGGAAAGTTAGTTTAATTGCTAATTAAACAATATTTAATCACGCAATTAGGGGATTGGAAGAATTAAAGTGTCCATTCATTAAATTAAATGATTTAATGCATGGGGGAGAGATGAAATGATATTTAATTAAATAACTTAGGGTTATTTAATCAAATAATATGAATCAGGGAATTAAATTAAACAATTTGATTTATTTAATTTAATGAGATTAAATGTGAGCATGAAACAGGGATGAATTAACCCAATTAAATTAATTAGGTCAATAAATGAAAATGATACAATTAATTAAATTAGCTAGGTTAATTTAATTAATTAAGCAAAAGGAAGATGGGTTTGAAGAGGAAATGATGTTAGTAAATTTGTTTTGAGTGTATGATATTGATTAGGACATTTTTTAGTGTCTATAGTAAGGATCCCCCACAACATCTACGAATCATCTCACTTTCATTAAATTTTTTATTTTGATATGTTTTGATGAAGTTCTAGCATTTCTCTATGTCAGTCCAATACTTCAAGCCAAATCTAATCTAATGGTTTGATGGAATTTTGTAATATATGTAAGTGTGTGTGTGTGTTGGTGGAACCATTAAATTTTTCATGTTCCACTCATAGATCAATGGCCTTACTCTTGTGGTTCCTTGGTCTACCTGATGGGGTCTAGGGATTATGCTGAGTAGGGTTTTTCGTTTAGCATTCTTTCCTTTTATGTAAACCCTTGGTCTTTTGGTCTATTCCTTTGTTAACCAGCTGTGGTTAGTTCTCGGTCATGTTACAAACAACTTGAGTCATTGAAGTTCATGTTAGGACTGACCTCTTGTGGTTAGGGTTTTCCATTTGCCTGTCGCCTAAATCTTCCATGTGCTTAGGTATGAGGAAATTCCTTTATTTTGTAAGATTAATGTAAGGCTTTGTTTGGCCTTTACATCCTTTGCATAAGTGTCTTAAGTCTTTTAAGGCCTTGCTCTACATTTTCCTAGGCGGTCCCCTTTTCAAAATGACATTTAAGCATGTGCATAATTGGTTTGCTTAAGTTTTCGTTCATTGCCTTACATATCGCTCATCGCAGATTCTCTTTAGACCGTTGACCTCAAATTAGCAATGCGCGATGGCCAATTTTCCTTTGTATCGGTCATTTTTCTCACTATCACTAATTGCTCATGAGTTCTTTGTAATAAATCACTGATGTGCGATGAGGCCCTTTGTTCAAATGTTCCATCATTGGTATGAAATATTACTAAGGGTGATGCTTTCTCAGCCCTTGATCTTGTCATATGAACACGTGGTATGCTCTTGACCTATCGCTAATGTGTTCTGACTATTGCGAAGTGAATTAGCGATGGGCAATAAAACTATTGTGCCTTGCGCCCATCATGCCACCTAAGGCCATCACGGTTTCAAATGAGGTTTCAAAACATTTATTAGTGATGAGCGATGGAATATTTGAAGGAATATTCCCCTCATCATTAGGTCTTAAAACACTGTGGATTCACTTGAAGGGGTACAAACCAAAGTAGTGATGGACAATGGTTATCAGATATAAGGTGACTAAGGTGGTTAAAGGGTTATGTGGCAGCATATAGGGGGCATCGCTAAAAACAAACAAAAGGCATGAGGTTGAAGGAGAGCCATAAATGAAAATTTGAATCTGGAGGATCGACGACTAGGATTCAAACTTGAGTGGATGATTGTTAATTCGCTCATGTGAGCTTTCTTTCAAATAATTAATGATGGACGTGCACTCCAGGCATTCACCATAAAGATGGTTATCAACCATTTTTTTTCATAATTGAAATTATCGAGAGTCACAAAATTGGTCTAGAGCCAGAGGAGAAGGTGTGTGGAGCTCAGGTGAGATGTTGTAGAGGTATTGAAGACATTTTTCTCAAGTAAGCAGGTATCCACTTTCTTCTGTGTCAATTGTGCATAAGTTGGCTAGTTTGGGGAATTGTTGATTGTTTTATAACCTTTAGGTACTTTGGGTTTGAAAGGGTTTTGTTGTTTACAAAATTCATTGGGTTGGTATGAATTGTGCGTGGTATGGGGATTTTTGTTCTTCAAGTTTATTTTTGAGAGCATAAACCAATGAAGCTTTTCTGTAATTGAAAGTCTGCAAACCCTAGTCATGTTATTCCATGAGAATGAGTAAGCCCAGTGAGTCAAGCATTAGGACAAAAAGGAAACCTAAACAAAAAAGTGTCAAGTGTCCTAAGCCCCAAGATGACACACCCATAATTAAGTCAGACATGTCTAAGAGGTCTATGAATCCAAAGGAAGTAAAGAGATCTTTTTCCATATTCATGAGGGGTGAAGCTAAAAATACTTACAAATTGAGAAGTGGAGTTGTCATTTGCGACCAGGGTGAGTCTGGTGGTGTGTTCTTGAAAGAACAGAGTGTAAGGAAGGAGGAAACTAATTCAGGGGAATCGACCAAGTCTCGAGAGAAAAAGGAGAATGATAAGGACCACAAGGCTTATGATTCTTATATGGAGGAACCTGATGTTTCCATGGAAGAGGGGGTAGAAGATGATCCTGAATATGTCCAGTATCTTCTTACACTTGCAGGTCAAGAAGACTGATGATGACGAGACAAATTCTCCAATTTCAACAAAATCATGAAGGGGACATGCATACTGTAATTCTGAAGATGATGAGGATGATGAACCATTGCGGAAACAAAGTCCTGGTTTGGAGTTTTTGTATTAAGAGCTGACATGGAGAACCTTTTTGGCCAACGTGGATGAGAGGTTTTGGTGCTGCTTCAACAACGAAAGTTCCTTTTGGAAGGTGGGTAAATATTCTTCGGTAAGTGAAAAGAGTTTTTGTATTATGTGCTTTCCCACTTTTTGCAAAGAGAAAATATAACCACTTGGGGATTTTTGAAATCGAAATGCAAATGAATGTCAAATAAAAATATGACTAAAATTATAATTTGTCCCGAAGCTCGTTGCTCCCATGTTTTTATAAATGGGAATTCAAGGCCAATTACAAGTGGGTTCAAGTGGTCTTTGGTTGGAGAAAAACCGAGCTCATGTAAGAGAAATTTTGTAAGTCAAGCACAAATGAATAGAATAACATGAAGTCTAGGGTATACATTCTAGTTTGTAATAGGCTTAATAGTTTTTCAGTAGCAACAACATATGAATGAAAGTTGCAAATTATGGAACAAATTCTCTCCTATGTATCTTGTTTCTCAAATTATGAATAGAATGATCAAAGATCTTTTGTTTATCTTTAGTCGCTTTGGTTGAATGTATGGTTTCTACTTTAGTTCAAAGAACTAATTAAATTCTTTAATGAAATCATAGGTTTGAGAAATGAAATTCAAGGATTACTAAGTAGTTTTTTTGTTTATGATATAATGAGTTGTGTATTGCAAAGCAATATATCAATAGCCTATAAATGTTGAGTTCAATTGCTAATGTATTATGGTTCGTTACAAATATGAATTCGTTGCCCATGGATAAAATACTGGTCTATTAGTTTTGTTATCTTGCATGTAAATGAGTCAGCCTATACCTGACCAAGAACACAAATCTAAATGAAAATCACCTGCACACCTTTAATTGCAGTCAAGTGTTACAATGAACCACCCATTCCTTGCTTTAAGTAATAATTTTGCTTAAGGATTAGCCAAATCCTTGAGGGATTTTACCTAGTTAGCAACTTATTGGAATGCATCTGTTTGTCACAATGTTCATGATAAAATTGCACAAAAATATCATTTGAACATTGTTAGGATCACCCTCTTGGGTTTCACAGAGCCCGAAGTGCGGAGATAAAGGCCCAACAATCCTTTAATTGTTTGTCAGCAAATCCTCACCATTATTGACCATTGAATTGTGGCAGATTCATAGATGATGGCTAAGATTAAGTCTGGTTCTTAAAAAATATTTAGTAGATTGGCGACTCAACTGGGGACAACCCATACCAAGTCTCTAGTTATAGATCAAGAGTATTAGAGTCAAACATTTTGCAATATAAGTTCATCCTTCAATCTAGCTTTGGTGTTAGTGAGTCAATTCTCCGTAATTCCTTTGAGATTGTAAATTCTATTGAGTTTTGTTTAAATTCCATAAATATTTTCATAGTTTCCACCAAGTGTGAGTGGTGACTCTGAGATCTCTGCACCAGTTTGCATTATTTGAGGAAATCAAGAAAAATTAAGAATGAAGAATTTGCTGAGGAGAGATGAAGTGAACCTGAGCTCACATAATGAAGCACCCTGATGAGAAGCTAGGATGAGAATTTCAGAAGGCTCCAGTACTATTTGGAAAGAGTCAAGAATTGGGTGAATCTAAACATCTAGTTCAAATATTGAAGTTTTGGACCCAGAAAGGGTTGTGTTGCAGTAAATATAAATGGATTTATGACTTTGTTGTTGGAGAAGACCCAAAATGAAATTAATCTTTGAAAGAACATATTATTGAAGTTAGTCCTCTATAAAGAGAGGTGGCGACTCAATGGAAAGAATTGGAGGAAATTGTAAAGAAGGCTTCAGATCTATAAAGATTTCTAGTTAGAAGAATAATTTACAATAGTTGCAACATGTCCAGGTATTTTCCATATTTTGGTTTTCAAGAAGCATAAACTTGTTATGAAACCATATTGGATGGTTTGGAGAAATTTCTGTTCCTTATTAGGTGAAACTAAGCACTAAGAAAGGGAATGATAGTGATAATTTTACATACTTCTAAGTTACAATTTGTAGCCTCTGTATTATGTTGAAGAAGTATGCTTGTTCTTGAAAATCTACCCATTAGAGAGATCTTAGGAGAAGATGTATTTGAGTTATATGCATTGTAATATTCTAAGGTCATGATAAAAGCAAGAAATAGGGCACTAATCAACTGTAGTGTTGATGTTTGAAGCTTTTAAAGGGGTATAGGAAAATGTTTCATTCGCCTATACATCCCTGTGGGATGTTAGATGCAAGCATGAAGAATGTGCAGCCCCTGCCATGCTGCAAAAGTAAATTCTCTATTGAAAGGTATAAACCATTAAATTTTAATGGTATTCAAGGTTTCCCAAACCCTGTTCTTAATGATGTTAGGGAACATTTGCCAAAATTCAAAGGGAAAAGCTCAAAATCAACATATAAGCATTTGCAAGTGTTTTCTGATTTGATGGGAGATTATGAGAGAAACTATGAGGATGTTGTCATGAAATCCTTTGTTCAATCTCTGAAGGAAGATGTTAGAGATTGGTTTTCATATTTTCTAGTGTGTTCTATTTCTTCATGGAATGAGTTCATGGCAACATTCATTGAGCAATTTGGCATGAGAATTGATCCAGTTTCAGTAAGACAAAGACTCATGAACATCCAAAAAGAAGAACATGAACTAGTCCTAGCATTCAATCTCAAATTTGCAAAGGCAATATGGGATACTACAAAATATCTAAGACCAAATGATGCAGAGTGTTTGGTTGTATACTTCAGTGTGTTTGATGAAGATATGAGCTATTTGTTAAAAGATAAAGAGCCTACAACATTACACCAAGCATATAAAATTGCTATGGACATTGAAAATAACTTAAAATATTCAATGATGAAGGGATATATGGTTGCAAATGTTTGTTGTCCTAGCACACCTCATGTAAATGGAATTCATGAAAATAGAAATTATTGTCAAGATGATAATGCTTATGTTGTCCTAATTTGTCCATCATCATAGCATATAGATCATAGTGAGCTCCAAGTTGAACATCAACAAATTTTAAGCAATGTTCATCAAATGTCTTTTGTCAAGGATTGTCTAGCATGAAAAGACATAAGGGAGAATCATCCTATGATTTGTTCTCAATATTTTTGGATGCTTTGTTGGAAGTCCCTAAGAAATTCATACATGAGGATTCAATGTGCATTGATATGTTTTGTGAAATCTACAAACCAGGGTTGAGTACCTTGCCAAAGAAGTTGAAGCCTCATAGTTTTGATCAAGTACTTGACTGGATAAAGATTGTTGAAGAAGCCTGATGTAATTATACACACAATGTGATGTCTCAAGATGCTAGTAACACCTGTCCTATTAAGAAAAGTCATAACATAATGCAAAAAACTAAAAAGGGTATATCAAAAAATGAACATTTATCTTGTTGTATGGATGAAGGTAATGATTTTAATCAATCCAAAAGCAACATATATACAAGTCCGACTATTAATGATGAAGATAATGATACACTTGCAAGTGTTGTTGATTTCTCGTCACAAATCAAGGGTCAAGATATTGAGGATGAAAGTTTAAGCATTCGCTCTAAAAACTCTGAGCATAGTTTATGTAATGATAAATTTTCTTATTATAAAGATCATGATGACAGTGAAGTTTCTAAATATTTTTTTGAAGAATATGAATGTTTCTACGAGATCATCTTGAGGAATTTTCTTCACATAAAGGATGCATTGATATGAATGTTGATGAAGTCACTTGTTCTCAGATAAATGAACAAGTTTCATTTTATGAATACTTGGGGTGTAATTCCGGTTTTCCATTAACATGACAAACTAATTTTTTGAATATGATGAGTTTAAAGATAAGAATGTGTGTGTTCAATGTCTTGATCCTAAACACAGTGTTAGAGATGCTACAAATGTTGATGTTATTGACTATGATACTAGTGAACATAATTATGTCTTTGCTACTTATAATTGCTTATATGAAGTAGAGGTGGAAATGTTTGTGTATGTCTCTGCTACTTATGATTGCTTATATGAAGTAGAGGTGGAAATGTTTGTGTTGTATGAAGAGAATATTGATGTGCATAACATTGAGAAATATGTTAATGTGAAGCAACAAGATCATGAAATTACTGGTGACATGGAGTATTCTTGCTTCTTTGTAGAAGTGTACATGTTTTCATCCAACAAGGAGTGCATTAATGTGGAAGAGAACAAAGATGCTTGTCTAATTGCTAATGAACAACATTCAAGTTATAATGAATCTCTCACATATAATCCAACACGTCGATCAATTGATGATGCACATGAAGAAACCTGTGCACATGAGTGCTTTGCTAGTGAACCTATTAATTCTGAATTATTTGAGCCATTCTTTGAAACATTTTGCATTGAGCTGAATGATGACTTGAAAAATGAACCAAAATATGTTAATGAACCTAAGATGGAAATATTTTTTGATGCATGGGTTGTTGTTAGTAATGATGTTTGTTGTGATAACCCTTATCTAAGTGAGGGTAAAGATACTATGGATTTTGATAAATCCTATTTCCAAAGTAGTGGATCATGTGATAGTATAACCGATATGCAGTGCTCAGGTGAGTATGTGTATCAGTCTAAGAATATGCCTATGTATGAACATTTCTTGTTTATCACACAAAATGAATGCTTGTCTAGTATGGGAGAAAAATCAGAAGATGACTCTAGGGATTTATATGAGTTTTTTATTCATTCTAATTTCTCAAATTTGAAGATGTAGTTTGACTCCAAAAGGTCAAGGTATATGCCTCTACAGGGTACCATTAAGCGAAGTGTTTATGAAAGTTTTCATTTTGATGTGCAAATTGAATTTGATGTCAATGGTCAAGTGGACTATAAATGTTTTCAATTTTCAGTCCATATGGATGAGCATTTAATAGAACATGATGATGAATCAAACAAGGTGAAGCATCAAAATGATTATGGATTTCAGTTAGTGCTTGATTTCCAATACTATATTGATAGGGTTAATGGAGGAATTAGAAATTATAGTGCTATGGTCAAGCATGCCAGTGGTAATATTGGTTTTCAAGTTTACAATGGTAGTGTCTTCCAACTTGGCCTAATACAGACAACTGAAAGTAAGGTATTTGACAGAGGTAAGTACCAGTTCGACATTTTTGGGGACCTGGGGCCACCAAAAGAGGTTTGAAAAATTGTTTCAGTGCAACACATAGGAGAAGTTGCAGAGCACCCAATGGACTTGCCATCTGGTTTGCTTCAACCTTGAGATTTGGAATCTTGCCATGCCTGCAAGAAGCATGTGTCCCCAATTAGAGCCACTGGTGGAACCCTCAAATTTTTCATGTTCTGTTGATATCAATGGCCTTACTCTTGTGGTTCCTTGGTCTACTTGATGGGGTCTAGGGTTTTTTCATAGCGTTCTTTCCTTTTATGTAAACCCTTGGTCTTTCAGTCTATTCCTTTGTTGACTAACTGTGGTCAATTCCCAATCATGCTAGAAACAACTTGAGTCATTGAAGTTCATGTTATGATTGACCTCTTGTGGTTAGGGTTTCTTGTTTACCTCTCACCTAAATATTCCATGTGATTAGGTCTGAGGAAATTCCTTTATTTCATAAGATTAATGTAAGGCCTTGTTTGGCCTTTACATCCTTTACATAAGTGTCTTAAGTCTTTTAAGGCCTTGCTCTACGTTGTCCTAGGCGGTCCCATTTTCAAAATGACATGTAAGCACAAGCATAATTGGTTTGCTTAAGTTCCCATTCATTGCCTTGCATATTGCTCATCGCGAATTGTCTTTAGATTGCCAACCTTAAATTAGCGATGCACGACGAACAATTTTCCTTTGTATCGCTCATTTTTTCTCACCATCACTAATTGCTCATGAGTTCTTTGTTATAAATCATTGATGTGTGATGAGGCCCTTTATCCAAATGTTCCAGATCGCTAGTATGAAATATTACTAAGGGTGATGCTTTCTCTGCCCTTGATCTTGTCATATGGACATGTGCTATGCTCCTGTCCTATCAATAAGAGTCTTCATCGCTAATGTGTGTTCACTATTGTGGAGTGAATCAACGATGGGTGATAAAATTGTTGTGCCTTGTGCCCATCACGCCACTAAGGCCATCGCGGTTTCAAAACATATATCAACGATGAGCGATGGAATATCTGATGGAATATTCCCCTCATCATCAGGTCTTAATACATTGTGGATTCACTTGAAGGAGTAAGAACCAAAGTAGCGATGTGTGATGGCTGTCAAATAAAAGGTGACTAAGGTGTTTAAAGGGTTACATGGCAGCATCCAGGGGGCATTGCTAAAAACAAAAGGCACGAGGGTGAAGGAGAGCCATAGATGAAATTTTGAATTTGGAGCATCAACAGCTAGGATTCAAACTTGAGTGGTTGATTATCAATTCGCTCGTGCGAGCTTTCTTTCAAACAATTAATGGTGGACATGCTCTAGGAATTCACCATAAAGATGTTTGTTAGCCATTTTCTTTCATACTTGCAATTGTCGAGAGCCGCATAATTGGTCTAGAGCTAGAGGAGAAGGCATGTGGAGCTCAGGTGAGCTATTGTAGAGGTATTAAAGACATTTTTCCCAAGTAAGTAGGTATCCACTTTCTTCTACATCAATTATGCATAAGTTGGCTAGTTTGGGGAATTGTTGACAGTTTTACAAGCTTTAGGTACTTTGGGTTTGAAAGGGTTTTGTTGTTTGCAAAATCCATTGGGTTGGTAAGAATTGTGTGTGGTTTGGGGGATTTTTGTTCTACAAGTATATTTCAGAGAGAATAAACTAGTGAAGCTCTTCTATAATTGAAAGTCTATAGACCCTAGTTTTGTTATTCTTTGAGAATGAGTAAGCCCAGTGAGTCAAGCATTAGGCCAGAAAGGAAACCTAAACATAAAGGTGTCAAGAGGCCTAACCCCTAGGATGACACACCCACAATTAATTCAGACATGTCTAAGAGGTCTATGAATCCAAAGGAAGTAAAGAGAGATTTTGTCACATTCATGAGGGGTGAAGCTAAAAATACTTACAAATTGAGAAGTAGAGTTGTCATTTGCAACCAAGGTGAGTCTGGTGGTGTGTTCCTGAAAGAACATAATGTAAGGAAGGAGGAAACTAAGTCAGGGGAATCGACCAAGTCTCGGGAGAAAAAGGAGAATGATAAGGACCACAAGGCTTATGATTCTTATATGGAGGAACCTGATGTTGCCATGGAAGAGGAGGGAAAAGATGATCCTGAATATGTCCAGTATTTTCTTACACTTGCAAGTCAAGAAGACTCTGATGATGGCAAGACAAATTCTATAGTTTCAACAAAATCATGAAGGAGACATGCATACTCTGATTGTGAAGATGACGAGGATGATGAATCATTGTAGAAATAGAGTCCTGGTTTGGAGTTTTTATATTAAGTGTTGATGTGGAGAACCTTTTTAGCGAATGTGGATGAAAGTTTTTGGTGCTGCTTGAATGACGAAAGTGCCTTTTGGAAGGCAGGTAAATCTTCTTCGGCAAGTGAAAAGAGTTTAAATGTCTTATGTGATTTCCCCCTTTCTGCAAAGTGCAAATATAACCGCTTAGGGAATTTTGAAATTGAAATGCAAATGAATATCAAATGAAAATATGACTAAAATTGTAATTTGTCCTGGAGATTGTTGCTCCCATGTTTCTATAAATGGGAATTCAAGGCCAATTACAAGGGGGTTCAAGTGGTCTTTGGTTGGAGAAAAACCAAACTCATGTAAGAGCAATTTTGTAAGTCAAGCACAAATGAATAGAATAGTATGAAGTCTAGGGTATACATTCTAGTTTGTAATAGGCTTAATAGTTTTACAGTAGCAACAACATATGAATGAAAGCTACAAATTTTGGAACAAATTCTCTCCTATGTATCTTGTTTCTCAAATTATGAATAGAATGATCAAAGATATTTTTTTTGTCTTCAATCGCTTTGGTTAAATGTATGGTCTTGTCTCTACTTTAGTTCAAAGAACTAATTAAATGCTTTAATGAAATCATAGGTTTGAGAAATGGAATTCAAGGATTACTAAGTAGTTTTTGTTTTTGATATAATGAGTTGTGTATTTCAAAGCAATATATCAATAGCCTATAAATGTTGAGTTCAATTGCGAATGTATTACGGCTCGTTACAAATATGAAATCCGTTGCCCATGGATAAAACACTGGTCTATTAGTTTGGTCATCTTGGATGTAATTGAGCTGACCTATACCTAACCAAGAACACACTTCTAAATGAAAAACACCTTTAATTGTAATCAAGTGTTACAATGTACCACCCATTCCTTGCTTTAGGTAATAATTTTGGTTTAAGGATCAGCAAAATCATTAAGGGATTTTACCCAGTTAGCAGCTTATTGGAATGTATCTATTTGTCACAATGTTCATGATAAAATGGCATAGGAATAGCATTTGAACATTGTCATGATCACCCTCTTGGGTTTCACAGAGCCCGAAGTGAAAAGGAATAGGACCAACAATCCTTTACTTGTTCGTTGGCTAATCCTCACCATTATTGACCATTGAATCGTGGTAGATTCATAGATGATGGCTGAGATTAAGTTTGGTTCTTAAAAATAACCAACATGTGTTTTGATGGGGCCCACCCCCCTTTTGGTTGTCAAGACTTAATTGAGGCCATGTGATGCACTCCTAGGGATTCTTATTAAAGAAAAGGAGGATTTTTTCCAAAGTTAGTGTAGATTGTCCAATTTTCCACCAACAAGCTCATTTGGTGATCTACAGATTCATAGCCATTACATAGAAATACTCCATCCTCCACTCGAGTTCAACATAACTCTAACACTCACAACTTCATTGTGTCATCTTAAGGGTATTTATGAGATTGAGTAGCAAAGGTAAACATTATCACATGCCCAATTTTTGATTTTTTTCATGAGGCAATTCAAGCATTGACGACCAACAATCATATAGCACTCAACAAGGAAGTTTCACCTATTGGGGCTATAATGGTGCAGTATTGGGTGGAAAACTTCATGAACTAGGTAAGTTAGAGGACCTAATGGCTACACCTAACCACCAATAACAACCATTAATGCATATGAATCTACAAAAAGGTCTTATCCTCTATTGATTTCAAATTCAAAATGTATTTTGGGTGGGTAAACCATTGTGGTTTGTGTAATATTCTCTATATATACTAGGCTACATGCTCATTCATAAGTTAGATGATATTTTATATAAATGAGCCATTTTAGCTTGGTATAAAGGTTTATTCTTACATTGTCCTTATATACTTGATATTTTAAGCCTAATTTTTTAGCTTTATCTTCTCTCT
>VDFB02000015.1:159872981-159975868 GCA_007258455.2 Sequoia sempervirens | reverse complement strand
AATTTGAGCACTCTTAGCCATCTTCAAGCATATATAAACCATCTCAAGTGTAGCTACAATAAGAAAATCAAGAATAGGAGATTTCAAGTGGGTGACTTAGTATTCAAGGAAAATCAAAAGATTCAACTTAATCAAGAGGGTAAAGGTAAATTTGAACCGAATTGGTTGGGATGATCCCCACAAATTATGGCTTAGGAACATATCATTTGGCTACCCCTAAAGGATAACACTTAGCAAAACCTATCAACAGTAGCCATCTTAAGAAGTTTTACATTTATCCTATCAGAATATCCTAGTGAAAAAAAATCAAAAAATGTAAAAAATGTAAAAAAAATACAAAAAGAAAAAGAAAAAGAAAAAATATCAAAAGTAGTAAAGAGAAATAAATCATAATTTTAGTGAAAAACACTTTGGTGGTGCTTCTAGGATAGGTACTCTGGTGATAACCTAGCAAACAAGTGTCACATTTGAATAAGATCTACCTCATCATTTATCAAAACTTCTTTTCATCCCATCCATCTCATCCATCCATTATCATAATCATGCTTTTCTCCATCTCATCCATCCCCTCCATAATAAATGTGCATCCAACCATGGTGTGATCATTTGTTATGTGTCTAACCTTGCCACTCGCACTATCCTCCCTCTGTATTATCCCATCTATCCATAATAAAAGTAATACTAGACCTAACTGGGGGCATCCTCTTGAACTTGATAAATGGAATGGATCTTGGTTCATCTCTCAAGTTGTGTATAACCTTGAAAATCCAAAAACATCCAAATATTCTTGAAAATCCAAAAACATCCAAAAAAAGTTCAAAACTCCATAAAAAGGTCAAAGATATCAAAATCTCCCAAAAACATTATCCAAGTCCAATAATTGAACTGTGAAGCCTCTACGTAGTTATGTAGGCAAGGCCAATCCCCTAGGTCTTGTTCTCTTAGTCTAAATATCCTCAAAATATCAAAAAAATCAAAATATCTTCAAAAATGCCAAAAATAGCCTCAAATAACCTTCAAAAGCATAAAAATATTAAAAATTTCTCAAAAATACAATCTTCGTCATCACTTATCCATAATAAACTATCCACACATAATAAAGTTATCATTGCCATTACCCTTTGACAAAGCAATCAAAACAAACATAGCACTTATTGAAATCCAAAATATTCAAGCAAAAATTGTAAAGACTTGATCACTATTAGATAAAACAATGCCTAAATATCAATTCCCTACCAATTGTTAACCATCATCACCATCAATATCCTAGCATGTGCCTTAATGAATATATTCTTCCTACAATAGGCATCAATAGATAACATTTGAACTACAAACATCTCTGGCAAGTGATATGGCAGCTTTGTTCATCTATTTTGGTCTTTTCTTTTGATTTATCTTATTGTCCTATTTTCATGACCTCTAAAGGATGTCTCAAAAATATTTAGAAAGGAAGGATAGGGCATGGCCATTGATTTTGTATGTTGTGTTTTTTGGATATTCTTATAATATGGCCATGGAAAATACTTTCCTTATGTGTGTGGAAGTCGTTTTAGGTAGCATAAAGTGACCCTTACATGTTTGGTTCTTCATATCTCTCTATGCATTGGTCCAACATGCTTTGAAATTCTAACCCATACACTCATAACAAAGTTTTTGTATGTTTGGTATGAACAGGGATACTCCTCTTATTTGCAAAATCAAAGTTTGTGCAATAGATACAAAGCCACCTTGTTTCTTCATACCTTGGTACATCGTGTCTATTTGCTACATTAATAAGGATTTTTATGATGAAATTACTTAGTCTTCCCTAAAATCATAATCATAATCATCACATTTTTCATGCATCATCAAATATCATCATGACTATTGTTAAAGTAATCATGCATTAGCTAATAATTAATTAATCTTTAGATGATTATTAGTCTAATTTATTCTCATGCGCTTAAGCTAAACTTAGGATTTCCTTATTCAGTTAACTAAGTTCTTTTCTATGTTAACTAAAGTGAGATATTATTATATTATTTTGTCTCATCGCATGAGATGTTAACACTTGTCATAATCTAATCCCTTTACCATTTAGGGTTTATCCTATATAGCACTCAACCCTAATTGTATTATCTTTCTTCTACTCTCTCAAGCTTTCATGCCTTTGATGGAACTCTCAACCTTTGAGGACTTTTGTTTTCCTTGAAGATTCTTGAGGTTCATTATTGTAGTTTTTTCTTGTTGAGGAATATAACATTTCTTTGTTTGTAAATATCTTATGTGGAAGGTGTCTTTGTTCATTAATTGATCCTATGGCTCATGTTTTTCATAATTCTAACATGGTGTCAAAGCCTTGATTTAGTGAACCCCTTCTTGATTTATGAGGTTTTTACTTCAACAAAGGTTATAGGCACTAGATCTAGATTCTTCATTTCTTTTTTTACAATTTTTGGAGGTGGGAAATCTTTAGGTGCATTTGGATTCCTAAGGAAAAATCTACGAGGGTTTGAAGCAGTTGCTTTTTTCTAGATCTAGAGGGTAGCTGTGATTTCAGAGTATTTTGAGCCAAAAAGGATTTCACAGTTGCATTCAAGAGATTTGACAAATTTTGACTATAAATTTGTCCAATTTCACCATCAGGTGTTTCTGAGGAAAAACAATTTTTCCACAGAGGCCATACGACCTCTGTATAGCCCCCAAGGCATGAAAATAAAAATTAAAAAATTAAAAGATTAAAAATAACACTTTTAATTGGGTGCTATTTAAAGAGCATCACCTATAGGAATGGTGTGCTTCCCGCAGAGTGGTGCTAAGGAGGCAGCGCCCGTTGTGGACCGCTTAGCCATGGCTCCCGTCAGGCCAGTGCTGCAAAATAATTTTTCTAGCCATTTTAAATATTTCGTAGCAACATAGATCCAATCAAATATTCCATCACCGTACAAGGAATATGTCAGCACCCCAACAAAATATTCCATCATCATTCTTTTTTGGCCACCGGATTTTTTCCGACCATTGATTTTTTTCTAGCCACCAAATATTTTTCTTACCACCAATTTTTTTTTGGTGAAGGGAATTTTCCAAGGAATATTCTAGTAATGTTAGCATGACATCATGCTTACATTAGTAGTACGGACACATGTGCAGGTCCCTAAGACCCCCTTTATGCCCTAAAGGAGCTCTTTTTTTCTTTTGGCCATAACTGGGGTGCACAATGTTAGATTTTGGAAAACATGATATCGTTTGAAAGCTAGTTCTGCCAACTTTCTAGTGGTGTGGGTCTCATCACTTGATTTCTTGTTGGTGCATTCTATAGCTTGTTGATGTTAGAGGTTTTTTTTTCAATCCCGAGCTCATAAATTTTGACCCACTTCATTTTTCATGATTCAATGGTGTTGGGATGGTATTTTAGAGCTCTTCACATCCATCAATGCACTTTTTCCAGATTACTCACTAGGTACATTTTATTTAGTTTTTTGTGTTTTCACACTATGTTGAATTACTTGGACATCTTATCTCATGGAAACTTTTTGTTTGCATGGGATAACTCATTTTTCGATGTTCTATATGTATTTCTAGTATTATATCCTATTTGGGAATTGTAGACATCCTTTTCATGCACATTGTCTTTTGTACATGCACTAAGATAAGTGCCATTCTAGTGTATACTTTTTGGAGATTTTGTACATCTTGTTGTGCCTTTTTTATTCACACTATGATATAAAGTGTCATCGGGGGTTGATGTTTTCCTTTGGTTTTCCATCACACCTTTTTCAAGTGAGTGTCCCTTCCACAATAATAGTGAATCCTAGTGATTCTTGCCTCATGCGTGTGTGCCTTAGTTTGCACACCCTTTTATTTACAGGTTGTTTCTCCTACATGCACTTCTTAGTTTCACATAGTTTTAGTGTACTTGTCTTGGCTCTCCCTTTTTCAGCATTATGGGGGGTTTCTGCTATTGGTGCTAATTCTTCCTTGGTTTCACATTGGATTGATCTACATATCTATTTCTTGCTCCTATTTACTTTTGGATGTAGCATACATCAGTGGTTGGTTACATGTATTTCAGTGAGATAGATCATTTACCATATGGACACTCTTGCATTCCTTTTTTTGGAGGCAACCTTCCATTTTCATTTGATTAGAGACTATTGGTACTTGTATTTTCAACTTGCATCTTGCATGTTGAGTAGCGTCATTAGGGCCACTCTTGTAGATTCATGTACCAATTTTATCTTTGAGTTCTATATGTTTTCCTTTCTTTTCCATCTAATTTGAGTAGTGTCATTGGGGACAATCATGCAGATTATTGTCTCTCTCGTTATCAGTATTCTTGAGACTATTGGTACCTATATTTTCAACTTGCATCTTGCATGTTGAGTACTATCATTGGGGTCACTCATGCAAATTCATGTACCACTTGTATCTTCAACTTTCCAGATGTTTACCTTTGTTTTCCATTTGACTTGAGTAGTGTCGTTGGGGGAACTCATGTAGATTATTATCTTCTTGGTTTTGACATTTGTATCTTCGAGTTCTAGATGTTTTTCCTTTGTTTTCCATATGATTCAAGTAGTGTCGTTGGGGCACTCATGTAGATTCTTGTTATCTTAATCTTGATCATCATTTGTTTCAAAGGAGGTTTTTCATTTCAACACTATATCAACCATCATTCAACAATAGTCTATAGCTTCTTCATGCTTCAACAATGTTCTACATGTTCCTTTCTTTTGGGACATTATTTTAATTGGAGGCTTCTTAGTCCTTCATCTCAATTTAGAGGATTTTTTAGTCCTCCTTTTTCTAGTTGTGAGTGATTTTTTTTTTGTACATGGGTACCTCAGCAGGCCTTGCTTGTCAAAACTCATCATGCATTCTTTTTTTAAGGTTTTCAGCTACTCCCTAAGTTCATCTTATGGGGGTGTTAGAGTAATCATACATTAGCTAATAATTAATTAATCTCTAATTGATTATTAGTCTAATTTATTCTCATACACTTAAGCTAAACTTAGGAGTTCTTTATTTAGTTAACTAAGTTCTTTTCTATGTTAATTAAGTGAGCTATTATTAGATCATTTTGTCTCATTGCATGAGATGTTGACACTTGTCATGATCTAATTCCTTTAACATTTAGGTTTGCTCCTATATAGCACTCAACCCTCATTGTATTATCTCTCTTTTTTCTCTCTTGAGCTTTCATTACTTTGATATAACTCTCAACCTTTGAGGAATTTTGTTTTCCTTGAAGATTCTTGAGGTTCATTGTTGTAGCTTTTTCTTGTTGAGGAATATAGTAATTCTTTGTTTGCAGATATCTTACATGGAAGGTGTCTTTGTTCATTGTTTGATCCTGTGGCTCATGTTTTTCACAATTCTAACAACTATAATTCATATCCACATTCATAAAAAATAGATTTTCAAAAATTAGATTAACATCATTTATTCTTCTATCATCTCATCTAATCTCTCTATCCATTATTTCTACTAAAATCAATCTCATGCATCCTACATCCAAAAATCATTAGCTATCCATCATATTGCATATCATATCCCATAACATATCATCTGCATCATATTATATAACATCTAAAAATCATGCATATCATCAAAATATCAGAAAAATATAAAAAGAAAGTCATATCAACATATCATCATATCATGTGTCATTACATCCTACATCAACAAATCATTAGCATCATCATAATCTCATAATCATGCATAATCATATAAGATCATAAACATCACGCATAACATCCATAAGAATCATGCACATTAGTAGCCACATCAAAATCATCTCATCTCATAAATATCATAAAAAATGCAAATGTCATAGTACATCATCATCCATCAAATGTGTGATACAATAAAAATAAATACATATGTATAAGAGGATCAAAAGATTGATAAATGTATATACATCAAAATTTATGTCAAATATCCATCAATATATGTACAATAGTCTATCTAGCATTCATATGCTCCTCTCCATCAAGAGGTTACGAGACATAATAGCTTGGCCAAAATAACCCTGGACAGAATAACCTAGTCACAATAACCCAAGGACAAAATAATCTAGGGTCATAATAATCCAAGCCAAAATAACCTGTGGTCAAAATAACCTATGGAAAAAATATCCCCATAAGAATATAGAGAAAGGAAAAAAAAATTATAAATTACATGTATGTTGCTAAAAAAAAATTATTATTCAAATTTTCAATTAAAGTGTCAAATTATGAGTGATGCCTCTTCTATAATCTAAAATGTTATGGTTGTCATAACCATCAACCAATATTTTTAGTCTTTCTTTGAGTTCACGGTATTTTTTCTTGCTTGGTTGCCCAGTGTATCTAGCCATATATTTCTCTATTCTATTCTCTTGGAGACTATGTTTTTTTTTCACTGCTTTGATGAATTTCTAGACTGAGTTGTGCAATGCTTGAAGCAATTCACTAAATCCTTTGTGCCATCCCTCAATAATATTATTGGTTATGGTAAGATCATCTTGAGTAGCTGAATATCAATTCCACATTGTGATTGGAAACTTGGGTGATCATCTGTTGCTTGTTTTGATTAGTTTTCCAATCCATGTGTCTTCAAAATAATCAATTATGGGTTGCAAGGTCTCCTCATGTTCTATATAATAAGGAGATTGTTGAAGTTTTTCAAATGCATCAATTAAGTCTATCTGAGGCACGAAAGCTAATGCAACAAGTTTCTTGATCTCATATGCAAATACTTCATCAACATTGTAACATGTTTAGAGACCTTCTTGAACTTTCCTCCACAAGCATTGAGAGAAATGGAAAAAACATCCCTGAATAGTGGCATTTGGAAAATTTTCAAAAATAGCTCCCATGAAACCTAATTCAAAATCAATAAGTATAGTTTTTGGGTTTAGATCAGGTTGAAGTTGTTTTAATTCTGCAAGTACTTGTGTATAAGTGGTTCTTGTTTTGATGCTCATAAGAATATAAATGAGTGGAAATATTGCATCAATTTTCAAGCCAAGAATCGTGTACAACTGTTGAAAAATATTTTTTCATAATAACTCTTAATCAACTTATTCCCACGAAATTTCCTTTATTTTTATAATTATTTACCATTTTATAGGTTATTTAAGCATATTAAAGGTGTTTTAAGGCTATTTTAGGGGTATATAATGGATATATGGTCTAAAAATGACCTAAATAGCCTCTATGATGCCTCACAATCATATTTATAATTTATTTTATGTCATTTCTAGTTTACTAGCTTTATCTAAAATGGCCATGGGTTATTTGTCCATGGGTTATTTTGACCACGGGTTATTTTGTCCATGGGTTATTATGACCCTCGGTTATTTTGTCCTTGGGTTATTTTGGTTGGGTTATTCTATCTAGGGTTATTTTGGGCAAGTTATTATGTCCTGATACCCCGTCTCAAGAGGAGGTTGATAAGGTGGAGGTCCCATGAGGGGATGATCCTGTTGTTGCTCTTGATTCCTATGTTCTGACGACCTCTATGTATGATGGTTGTGTTGCAAAGACCTGTGAGGCTGCAAGACATGTTTTTATGTCTACTATGAAGGCCAACCAATAGAACCATCCTCTAACCTACTAGAGCCTATGACTATAGCACTCTGAGCTAAAAACTTCAGCTTCCACCACTCTCATTGGACATTCATCGCATAGAGTGTTCGATAATAAGTTACCTCTTGCATGATGTGCTCTATGTCTCTCATATATCGGTCCATCATCACCATCGATCCCTATGCTATCTCAAGTTGAACCATGTGTGCATGGTTGGAATCTCTCTACAATAACTATCACTACTTATGCATCTACAATATGTTGGTGAGTGATCTCTGTATCACACTCTAAAGTTGTCTGATCTCTATCCACAATCCTTTGAATAAGTTGTGCAGTCACCTAAGCCCACTCTGTGCAGTAACCATCTCTCTCTCTATGAGCTTGATCTCTCTCTGATAGTATGAGGGCTAGTATAAGATCAACATAATGTTGATCATCTCCCCTTACTCCCTCATCTCAGGGAGGGTCATGCAATGGAACCTCCTGATCATCCTACTGTGGCTAATCCTAATGTGGTGGCTATTGTTGTGGTGGTTGTTACTATCCATCATGAATGACTACCTCCCAAACCTTTGCCTCCGCCCTTTATCTCATCTAATGATCCCTACCAACCTCTCCCTCGAGCTATCTCCTCTAACCTCCAACTACTCTTGGTCCACCTGGTCGATGCGTAAATATCAATTGACATCATTGTGCCCACCATGCAGCATAATCAAGAGTGGTATCAAGATCATCTCCTCCTACCTATCCCCATGCTTGAGGAAAAAGTTGTCCTAACTCCTTGAAAACAACCTGTGTTGCAACCATGCCTCCCCAAGAAATAATCCCCCTAGTGGTGCAAGCAAAAATAACATGATAATCATCCATAGGTACGACCCGCTGCTCACTGAACTACCTCATGACATGATCTAGAAGGTATAGGTGATTAACCATCAAGTCTATAGATAGAAAGGTAAGTGCTCATGATCATCAGACCATACCTCGATCTATAGATATGGTCTCCATATGAACTCATCCATATCATCAAAGATACCTCTCCAATAATGTAGTATGTTGGTCTACCTCTAGGTGAGTTGGTTTTCATACCTATGAACGAGACTTGATACCTTGGATCCCTATCCAACTCTCTGATAGGATGAGTGATCACAATCCTCTCCCTGACCCATACATGAAATAATGTCACTCCTGCAAAAAGGTTGGTAGCTAATCAGTAGCATACCTAATGAATGCCATGATATAGACATGCAAGGATGCAAGGTCCCTATGTGTAGATAATCCCCTCTAAAACCATGACCTTGATCACATATCCCCATCCAACATGGAATCCTTGTGACCTCCTATCTAGCATGAGAGGTCCTATGATCAAAGAAGCTAGGCAAAGCATAATCTCATAGGTCTCTCCATAGTGTGGTCATAGATCCAACTAACCATCAACAATATCAAGCTCATCCTCACCAAGAATTATCTACATAGATGTCACACCTACATCCATATCATAAATAAATCGAGCACTGTCAATGGGTACCCTAAGGATACACCAAACAACCTCCAGTGTAATCATGCACTCCTCTATAGGAAGGTGGAAAGTGGTTGTCTTAGATCACCATTTATCAATTAATGTAGTCATCATCACTCTATGTGCTTGGATCTTAAGCATGTATACTACGTGGTGATGTTTGACAGCATGAAGAAACAAAGCCTCCTCCTTTCCTATATTGGCCATCTAATCCATGATTTGAGGCCTCCGTTCTTTGGTATAAATATAGAAAAAGTACCACCTACAATCATTAAGCCAATGGTGTCAATTTTAAAAAAATATGGTAAAAATCCTATGTCTAGGGCTTACTAAGAAAATGTGTCACTTTGTACAAATGTGTTGATGCATGATAGTCAAATGCGGGTCATTTTTCAAACATGTTGATATCACAATTTTAAATGCAAAGTGTCTCTTTATAGAAAATACATCAACCCTTTGCAAAGACATCACTTTATGCAAAAGAGGCAATCCACAATTGCAAAAGAACCCTATTGAGTTTCAAAGGCACTGATTCATAGATCAATGCATTTGTTTTCCTATGTTTAGCTAGCAATTAATGCACTTAAAATCACATGCAAGCTAAAATTAAATATGTACGTACCATCGAGCCCATTCCTATAGGTCTTTGGAATTGGTGGACTCTTTCTACGCAGTGTGAGGCATAAGGAATGAGCACCATTCTAGGTGTCTAAGTGAAGAGAAGGCTCTGAGCTCTGAAAATATCTAATGTTGAGTGTGCAAATGAGGATGTTTTGAGCCTAATTGTCTATATATTACCCCAAAAACCTAGGGTTTCACCTATAACTGACCTATGTTATCTTTTTTGAGCCTCATTATCAATCCTAATCAATTTCTAGGACCCCTAGGGCCTTATTTTTCATCCTCTTTTCAACTAAATCGGTCTTGAACTCTTGTCGTGAGCTCGACCCAAAAAATATTTTTTCTTGCCAACTTCCTGAGGGGACAACCTAGCATCCTATCGTCCTTCCATCATCCATTGGGGCACAGTGGGGCATTAGAATGTTTTAAAAAAAATTATCGAAGAAGTGATTATCTTTGAAACAACATAACTAGTACATTGTATCAAAGAGGGGGAAAATGTAGACATGAGACAATGTCTAATTCATATCACACATCCCTAATCTTGCATTTTTCATCATTTTCATTATTAACATTACATAATCCATCATTTTATCACTTGCATCATTAATTTCTCCTTTAAAATCATTTTTCATTAATTAACCTAATTTCCTCTATTAATTAAATAATTTTTGAATAATTTAATTAATTCATCATTCTTCTTTAATTTTCCTCTTATTGTCTCTACTTAAATAATTATTCATACCTATTAATTAGGATAAATCTAGTGTTCTTCTAATGTCTCATTATTAATTTTTTTTTTAAGATTAGAATATCCTAATCCTCCATAATTAAATAATCTTGAATTATTTAATCATTCTAAGTTTCCTCTCAAAGGCATATTCCCATGGAATATTCTTTTTCAAAATATCTCAACTTCCTCATTCATCCTTAACCCTTCATTTTCAAGATCTAATCTACATCTTTTATTTCAAAATATCTCAACAAATTCCCTAGAATTATAGAGATATTTTGAGTTCAAATTAATCTTGATCCTCCATCCTCCTTGATTCAATCTCATTCATTAATCTCAAGATCAATTCTCAACCATTGATCTAAATTTTGAAAATCTATAAAATAACCCTTCCCTCCATTATTCTCACCTAGATCATTTGTCATTTGAGCATTTTGAGCAATCATCTATCTTTCATCATTCAATCATCTCATCTAGGTCATTTTGAAGCTTTTGCAACCATGGGAGCTAATGATTTGAGCAATCTAACATCATCAACCAATTTCAAGATGGAATAATAGGTTTGCACATGTTTAATTTCACGCTTTTAAATTGGATTTTCGTTGCGGTTGTTGATTTCTAACTTGTTTGGCATTCTATTCCATTTGTAAGTGGGATTTGACCATTTTCTTGATTTGGGTATTGTGAATTTTAACCCAAATTGAATAATTCATTCTTCATTTCCATTTTCCACTAACCCCACTTTGCAAGAACATAGTCACCCTAGGTGACTTAGTCCTCAATTTTCAGCCCCAGATTAATATCGCAGGTGCATAGTATCCTACTCAGCCAATTTCTATAGTTTGAATTTATCTATGACTTTATGTGTTTCTTGTATTTGCATCTGAATGATTATTTGCATCATTAGCCTAGTCATTGCATTGTATTTCATCCCTAAGTTCATTCCAAGTCTGTTCAAGTGCAAGTTGACTCACCTTTCAGGATGTAAGTTAGTATTATACCTTGTCCAAGTCCATCAAACCTCAACTACCTAGAATTATAAATCAAACGTTTAGGAAAAGAACCATTGAAATCCTAGGTGAAGTCCTAGTATTTCACTTTTTCTATGTTTCAGCTTGATGTATTCCATGGTGTGTATAAGGTCAAATATTGCACATGTAGTGGGAGTTGTGAGCAGGTATATGAACAATCCATGAAAAGAGAATTGGAATGCAATAAAGTGGATTCTCGGGTATTTGAGAGGTACTACTACTCAAACATTATGTTTTGGAGGTTCCAACTCTACTTAACAAGGATATTTTGATTCAGATCTAGCAAGTGATATAAATAACAAGAGGAGCACCATAGGGTATATTTTTACATGTGGAACAATGGTAAATTATATTTAAAGGTTGTAGAAGGTTGTTGCACTTTTAACAATAGAAGAAAAGTATATTGTTGCTATAGAGGCTAGTAAAGAGATGATTTAGTTACAAAGGTTTATAGAGGAATTTGGAAAGAAGCAAGAGAATAGTAGGTTGTATGTGATAACCAAAGTGTCATTCATCTTGTAAAGAACTCAACCCTTCATTCTAAGACTAAAAATATCAATCTTATGTATCATTTCATACGATTAGTTTTGAAAGATGGACAATTGAAGTTGGAAAAGATACACTCTAGCCAAAATCTTGCAAACATGTTGATAAAAGTAGTAACTCAAGAGAAATTGATTTCCTACACAGTTTCAATTGGTCTTCAAGGGTGATCGTGAAGATGAGAAAATTTCCAAGTCCAAAGTTAGAGCCTAGTCAATAATGTTGGAGTTGTTGCAATTAGTCTCCAACTGGGAGATTTTTTGTGGAGCTTGATTACCTTCCTAGAGTTTTCAAGATCAATCTCCAAGTGAGTGACTATTGGTTATGGAGCTCGATATTATTGTTTAATATTCATAGCACGGGGGGTGCAAGTGAGAGTACCCACTTGTGGGGTCTGAGGGGCCCATCCCCTTAGTAGGGGGTTTAGGGGACGCGCCCTAGCAAGCGCTTGGGGAAAATTCCCTCGAAATCCATATTTGATGTATTTATTTAGTGTAAATATAGACCATTCATCATTAGGTAGCAGGTGTGACAGTTGATATTATGTTGGTTTTTCTTTCCCTAAAAGCTAACCCCCTTTTATGAGGGCATTGCATTACAATTGAGTATTTGTATTGTATTATATTTATGCGGGGAGACTATGATAAAGAGAAGAGGAAGTTATAATGGATTTTTTGTATGTTGTATTCATTCATATTGTTAGATAGAATAAAGGAAGAGATGATGTTTCTTTGTGGACATGGCCCATATTGGTTAACCATGTATATTCGTGTCTATGTTTTGTGTTATTTTTATATTTTACTTCTATATTTATTTTGTTGTACATTGCTCTATGATCCTAATCCTAACACTATCAAGACAATTCATGAATTCCCCACTTAACATTAGTTCCTATTGGTTATTTTAAGCAATACCCAACCAATATTTACACATGTAATTAAAAAAAAAACAAATCATAGGCATCAAGGTCACCACTTCAAGTTTGGCATTACACATAAGGTTCAAGGCCATGAATGTAAGGATTATGTTTGCATGTGTAGGTTTTAACCTCGGTACATGATAGTTTTATTTCTATTCTATCAAAGCTTGGCTCAAGTAGATTTGATAGTAAATTCCCAAGATAAGTTACACAATACACACTACACCAAAATATTCCTTGTCACACATTGAACTAAGAGCATCTATTCCATCAATTTAACATGAATTTCAACACTTATCTAAAATCAACTCATTTATCGAGATTAATTTGCTTATTTATCATCGATACATATTTTGCATATCTATTAGACACTATTAAAAGAAAACAAACTTAAGATTATTTCTTGTAAAGTTTTATAGATTTTATTTATGGTGTTTTCTTAATTATTCTACAATACCAAACCTAATTATAATTCAATTGATTGAATTAAATAGATGAGAATGATAGTATGTCCTTTAATTACACCATCCATCAAAATTAATTCTTAAAAAAACTCTCTAAAAATATGATTGCATCGGGGTGGAGGGCCTAGCTTGATTGGCTAAAGCATCTTGTTGTCGGCAAGAGGTCATGAGGTCTAGTCTCCCCTCCATCCCTGTGGTACCGGAGGGCGTGTCACACCAGCGTCACCAGTCACATGAAAAAATTTACCAAGTGCACTGCAGGTTATAAGGGAGCTACTTGATTCCTGGAGTCTAAAAATAATAAAAAATGATTGCATCAAAATTGACTCTAAATTTTTTTTAACAAACTAATTTAAAAAAAACAAAGAGTAGGCATCAAGGTCACCACTTCAAGTTTGGCATTACACATGAGGTTCAAGACTATGAATGCAAGGATTAGGTTTACATGTGTAGGTTTGACCCTTGGTACATGATATTTTTCTTTCTAGTCTATCAAAGCTCAACTCAAGTAGATTTGATAGTAAATTTCCAAGATGAGTTACACAATACACATTACAACAAAATATTCCTTGTCATGCATTGAACTAAGAGCATTGATTATATCAATTTAACATTAATTTCAACACTTCATCTAAAATCAACTCCTTTATCAAGATTAATTTGATTATTTACCATCCATACATATTTTGCATATCTATTAAACACATATTAAAAGAAAACAAACTTAAGATTGTTTTTTTATAAAGTTCTATCTTTATAGATTTTATTTATGATGTTTTCTTAAATAATTCTACAATACCAAAACTAATTATAATTTAATTGGTTAAGTTCAATAAATGAGAATGATAGTATTTCCTTTAATTACACCATCCATCGAAATTAATTCTTAAAAAAACTCTAAAAATATGATTGCATTGGGGTGGAGGGCCTAGCTTGATTAGCTAAAGCATCTTGTTGTAGGCAAGAGGTCACGAGGTCTATTCTCCCCTCTGTCCTCGTGGTACCGGAGGGTGTGTCATGCCAGCGTCACCGGTCACGTGAAAAAAGTTTACCAGGCGCATTGCAATTTATAGAGGGACTTCTCGATTCCTGCAGTAAAAAAAAATGATTACATCAAAATTGACTCTAAAGAACTTTAACAAACTAATTTACTTAACTAAAAGACAACTTCAAAACAACTCTACAATTTATAATATAAATTATTAATTATGCTTGAGTGTAATATTGATACTCTTTGATTTTGCTCAAACTCATACGATGTCCCATCTCTCACCATATTTTAATTTTAATTTTTTTTTCCCATATTTTAATATTAAGAGTCAATGCATATTCTTAAAAGCCAAAACATTATGCACATACTAGATAAATGCTTAGTCGGTGATGTTGACCCATCAAATTATGCACATACTCTTTCTCCATAATAATACAATTTCTTACATAATGGCATAAAAGCTTAATGTATTTGCTTTTTTCCTTTATTGTTTAAGGAATATTCTACAACTTTCTAATATATTTGAGAATTCTGAAATTAAATATTTAATATTTTGCTTCCTTCCATAAGGGTTGTTCATAACATCTATTAATGCTTTTTATTATTATTAATGTGTTTCACTAAAGGGTTATATCACTTTTTAGCAAAAGAGAAAAGAAGATATATATATATATATATATATATATATATATATATATAAACTTTAAATTTAGGTTATAGTTATGGTTGTTTATTGATTTTAATATTAAATTATATGTTTATTTTAATAAAAATATATCTAAAAATCTAAAATGGAAATATTGGAAGTATATTAAATTTTGATAATAATAATGGAAATTATTTTTTTAATAAGTATTTTATATGTAATTTTTTTAATGATGAAGTTTTTTAATTTTTTGAATTGGTAAATGTGGTTATTAAGAGGTTATGTTCTTTTATATTATTATTGGAAAAGAGAATACAATTAAAGATGTCTTTTAGATGAATTTTATAAATAAATCCAAACTCTAATAGATTATGAAATTCATATAATATTTTCTTATAAATATAAGCCTCCTTATAATAAAAATGGAATGGCAGGTTGTGTAAAGAACATTAATTAATATAAATTAATAGAAGTCACATCACATTCATGACTAGATGCAATATTATACACAAGATCAAAGCTAGTGAAAAATAAACATCAGAGAAAGACCACCATTCTTGTAGACACCATAAGTTGAGATGCCACCAACCATCAATAATGAGGCATCACCCCAAGACAAATTAGTATATGTACCATGATCCGAAGGAGAAGTCTTATGAACCCTTGAAGGAAAAGCCATGATAAAATTCAAGACAAACCCCTTCATTGGATTTTTTCCTCCCCTGCCATATTTGTATCTACCATTAAATTTATAGCCACAAATAAATGCTCCAAATGTGTAACCCTAGTCAAAATTATGATAAATATCTTAATAGCTACCATGTCCATTACAATTTGTTTTGCAACTAGCTTCTATAATAGTAGTATCATAGCATTGAAGTTTACCCTCTTTTTGCATCTTTCCTTTCAACCATGCATACAAAATATAGCTCTATACATTGAGCCTCAACAATGGACAAAAAAATGTTTAGTAAGCTCTTGATGGATCAATGTTGGAATATATGTTAGGAAAAGGTGTGTTGTCCACCTTGCATAATGATATAATATATTATTTTATTATTTGTGGTGCACCTAGAGGATCTAGGGATATGTGCATCATACGAGTTAACATTCTTGGGGCCACTTTATGTGTTGTATATAACATTTTGATAAATATTTAATGTGGGGTTGCATATTGAAAAAATATTTAATATTTAGAAAACTTAGTACCAAAAAGTAAATGTGGGGGTTAATGGTTTTTTAATCTCATGGTTTTATGTAATACCACTTCCAGTGGTTTTCTGTGAGTTTATGTCTATAAAATCAAGCACGTGGGTAGTTGTCTAAGGTTGGTTGGTTGGCTAATTGGTCATTTTGGCTAAGGGGCTAAGAGCATCTCTTGTTCACATTTGTGAGATTTGAAGCATGGCATGGGATGTGTGGTTACATGCTTGTTCACATGGATTAATTCTAGATGGCTTGATGTTTCAAGGGTGTTCATGGAGAGCTTGAAAATGTATTGTAATCTTTATTATTGAACAATACATGAGTGATGGATGTTTTTGGAGGTTCAATTTTTCCCCCTTGAAGGTTTTCCTAGGGTATATCTTGTGTCATCTTTGATGGTATGTTGTATGTTCGTTTGCATATGGATTTTGAATACTTGTTTGCATAGATTTCTTTATTTGGGTTATGTGGAAATTATCTTGGGTGGATGTATGTTTTCTTTCATTTGGTATCAAAGTCATGGTTGTGGTTTGTATAACCCTTTTTGGAGTATATCTAGTGGATAGTTGAATTCAGGGCTTTGTATGAAAGAATGAAGATATTGCAAGGTATGAGGGTTTTGTGTAAGTTGTTTTTTGTAGATTTGGGGTTTTGAGGTTGCAAATCTGTGCTTATTTTTTATAGATTTGAGGTTATGAATCTTTATTGGAAAATGGTTTTTTCTTAGTGTTCATTATGAGGGTTTTGTAGGGGAAGTGTTTAGATGACCCCCTAGGACAAAACAAACCTCACTAGATCCAAGAGGCCCAAGAGATGAATATTGACATAAAATTTGGCCAATTTAGGTCACTATGAAAAAAGAAAAAAAAATTACATCCTTACCACTATCATACGGATGTACGACCATCAAATGGTCTGCAAGTGAAAATAAAATAAAATTCCTATGCTTTTATTTACAAATCCTAAAATTTAAAATTAAAAAAAAAAACAAATAATATTTGGGGATGGGAGGTTCACAAACCCCATGCTTCCACCTATCAGTGGTGTTAGCCTATCAACTGGCAACTAGCCCACGGGTGATGGTTGAGGGGGACAAGTAGTGGTCGGGGCCAATAAGATTAGGCCCCTAGCTCCCAAGCCCTGGTCCCATGGGGACCGACCCCTAGGCCCCACAAGCCTTTAACCAGAAAAAAAAATTCTACCAAACATTATATTAAACCCAATCACATATTTATCAATTTCACCCAACCTGCAGGTATCACCATTGGTGGTCTGCCCAAGGGCCACCAGTGTGCAACCTTATAGCAGAATTGGGAAACATTTTTTCTAAATGGCATAACTTTCACCCAAGGTCTCCATTTTTTGACTTCTTATAGTTGTTGGAAAGGGGGTTCTAAGTACTTCGTTTTGGTATTATTAGTTTTTCCATTTTTTTGTTTTGATAGAGAAATTTTTGTTGAAAGTTAGAAGTTATATTTAAATTTGGAGAGGCCATAACTTGTGCATATAGATTTGGATTTGGACTTCTTATAGTCAACAAAAATCATGTTTAAAGCAGTACACAATAGATCAAGTTTAGATGTGTTTTGGCATGGTTTTTTTTGTTATTTCCATCTAATCTATTTATGGGTTCATGTCAATTTTGGTACTTTTGTGATTTTATGGTTATTCGGATCTTGGCGATTTGGTGTTTGCTTCATTGCATACTCACATGTACATCTCTTATTACTCTCATTTGAAATGGTTATCAATATATTATTGAGTTTGTATGTTGCATTGTTGGATCTATGATTTGTCCAGTGTTGTAGGTTGTTTACACTTACAGGTTGCATATTTTTTTTGGATGTGGGTTGTCTATACCCATAGATGTTTTAGTGTTGATAAAGATTAAAATATTTGGCTTGGTTTAGTCAATTATTTTATTGTTTTGGTTGTCATGTTAAGGTGGAGAGATGGTATTACTAGGTACATTCATGATTGGGACCTATATTGTTGATTATGTGATGCAGACCTATTGATGGGCAAGGTCGTTGATGTCACAACTTGCATCATTTAATTAATTATTTTATCAAACCGGGCATGCCTTAGAGCAATATGCGATAAGGATAGTTGTCACAGATTCTTTTGGGGGGTTTGCACTATAAAAAATGACTTTAGGTATCATTTTGCCTACTTCAGGAGCTTTCAGGAGCTCTCGGGAGCTCTTCAGGAGCTTTCAGGAGCTAAACTGTAGCGACTAATTCCTAAGATTTAATTCTACTTTAGCTTCTAATTTCAAAGTCTTGTTGACTTAATTCCGACTTTTTTGACTTCGATTTAGACCAATTCATGGAGATAATTAATGATTACTTTAATTCCTAATCTAAACACAAAATTCAAATTAATTCTATTTTTCTTTAAAAGAAATCCATAACTTAATTGTTGGAAAGTAAACACTAAATTAAGAGCAGGAATGAATTGCAAGAAAATGACGATTATTCTAAAAAGCATAAAGACTAATCTCCATGAACAAATTTTGAATAGACTTCAACTCTATCTTTCCATAAATTCTTGACATTGCTTTAATGAAAATTAATAAACAAACATCAAGTTTAACCGATTCGAACAACATCTAAATCTAATTTATCTAAAAAATCTTCTAACAATTCTACTGTTTCAATTCAATATTTCTAATAAATAAACTAACCATTCTAACAATTCGATCTTTAACCATAATAAACTGAAACTTCGAACGTAATTGTAAACAAAAGTAATTATCTGATTTTAACATTTACCGAGGTAGAAGATGATTTCAACGATTGAACAATTCAAAATTAGTTTCTACTACAGATTTAATATTAACAACTTAGAAAATAACAACACTTAACAAAAATACCATAAGATCATTCCAAAGGTTGAGCGGGCCCTGCACTTCCTCAGGTAGGATCCTTTAACACAGTGAGTTGATTAACTTGTTGCTTCCTTTCTCATTGATCAAAAGTAGAACGCAAAACAAAGTATTGCTTGTGATTACAAAAATTCTGACTACAAAATTATCTAAATCCTAACTAAGACCGAAGTATGGATATTTATAAAATATCCTTATTAGCTTCTAACATGGCGTTAACTACCAAAACTTAAGGCAACCAACTACAAATTACAAAATGAAACTAAAAATAGAACTAAAGTGGACTAAGGAGGACTATGCCAGAACTACGCCAGATTGGCGTTGGAAGTAAAATTTCTTCAACCGACTATGAAGAAGTCGATTAAGAATTTGAGTGATTCATCATCTAGCAAGGCCTATCTATGGCATAGTCATTTCCTCATGATTAAATAAAGAGTGTTAACCATCTCATCAACCTTTAAGATACCCTGTCAAAAACCCTTATGAAAAGGAGAACAATCATGGTAATAAAGATTAATGCAGCATAATTATCTCATCCAAAGTCATCATAAAGCAACTCATTTAGCATAAGCTATTACTTCCAAAATATTAGCTAATTAGTTAAACATAAAGTAAAATAAGCAAATATGTTAATCTATTGTCTACCACCAATCATGTCAATTAACAATAACAATTATTTTTAAACATAAAAAGCATTAAATGAAAGTATTTTATATCTCCCATCATTTCTCCCCAATTTTCTTTGGACCATGTCCTCATGGATCATTATCCAGAACTATGGTGTTCTCCTTTTCTCTGTTTAGTTCCTCCATCCAAATGCAGTAGTCAAATACACCCTCTCTATACTATTCCGACAATCTGGTATTAAGTGCATAGCCTTAATTTCCTCTCAAGCTCTCAAACCACACCCTCATTACTGGAGCTGGTATATTTTTCGTTTCCTTTAGCTTTAGTGCTGGCATAATAATAATTGGCATTCTGAATCTCATGCCTACCCAAAATTCTTTTTGTTGTTGGATTAGAGTGATAACATGCCTAACTCTAATTAAACTCTAACTAATATTATTCGGACTAATTGGCTCCCTTCTCCTAACTAATTCTGGAATAAACTGGTACCTTTCTTCATAGGACCATAGTGCTAATAGCGGGAGTGTTGCTTCCACATTCTGGAATGATGCAATGCTATCGAACAAATTTGAGACATAGATGGGATTAACATTATTTAACCTGACGATTGATCTTACAACTTTGATATATAATTCAGCATGGGGCTTTTCAGGTCTCATTGGTAACCCATATTTTCTTTAAGATTCTTTCTACTTATTCATTCTATTTGACCAATCCACCTGGTTTTGCATTAAAGAAACAAATGATCTTATCTAAAGCTCTCCAAAATATATATTCAACATTGTGTCATCATTGTCCCCTATTAAAAACCCATGTTGGTAAAATTCACATATTAAATTCTAAATTTTAGGGTGGTTGTTGAAGTAATCATTAAGGAAATCATGATCTTCATTGTAATCTAGACTCCTCAAAATTAACTAATTTAATTTCCATTCTAAAAACTTTTCTCTAAGAAACAGAGAA
Source organism: Sequoia sempervirens (assembly GCA_007258455.2). Lineage (NCBI taxonomy): Eukaryota > Viridiplantae > Streptophyta > Pinopsida > Cupressales > Cupressaceae > Sequoia > Sequoia sempervirens. The sequence continues at coordinate 159,955,171 of VDFB02000015.1, read as the reverse complement.
TATGTTGCAGCTGGTCTTCTCATGGAAAGCATGGCAGAACTGACTTCTGCCACCTGTTCAAGTCTTCTCTCAGTCTCATTCTTTTCTTTTTCTAAATTTTGTATCTGCTCTTTTAACACTTTGTTTTCTTCCTTATATTTCAAAACTGCTAAAGAATGGTATCTTGACTAAACTGGAGTTGGTTGTACTGGAGGAGTGGGAGGAATATGAGGGATAACGAAAGGTAATGCAAGGCTGCGTGGAGGAGCAGTGGAAGTAGAGGCTTCTTGTGCATAGAATCGCATGGATTGCTACTTTAATTCTTCTTCTTTCCATTGCAACTCTTCCTTTAATCTTGAAATTTCATCAGCACTTACTAATGTTTGCACACTGGCTTGTTGCAGGGCATCCTTTGTTTTACTTAACTGTTCTCTGATCCTTGCGTCATTTTTCTCAACTTGCCTTTCCATTGCTTGATTTTTGTAGGCCAATTGCTGCAATTCTTCTTTTATTTTCAATTTTTCTTCAAATAATTGCACATTTCTTCTTTCTTGTTCTAATTTAGCCTCTAAACGAGACATTTTCATTGTTCTCAGTAATTCTTCAATTTCTAATTCCTCTGTATTCAATGCTTTGTGGGGTCCTTCTCCTTCAATTAAAGGCTCTTTCCCTTTTCTCTTCTCATGTTGTGGGGAAGGTATAGGGGATTTTATAGTCTCTTCTTGTTCAAATTCTTCAGAGGCCTCTTGCTCTTCGGATTTTTTGCCAAACTCTTCAGCAGAGTCGTAGACTTCAAAAATAGGGTTGTCTTCAGGAGTCGACATTAGGTTTTCAGGGGGACTTTGAGGTTTCTCAGGAAATGGTACAGGGGTATGGGTATCTTCATGTTCAGGGGAATTAACAGGGCTTCCAAAAACATGGGTTTGACTTATGGGTGCATCATCAGGAGTGGACACAACAGTTTCAGCATGACTAGGGTTTTCCTCATGTAGTTTTTGTCTCCTCCTTTTTGACCTAGTACAGTTTACCCTAGATATCTCTAGAAATTTTCTTAATTTTCTTTTTCCCCTTTTCTTGGAAGATTCTCTTTCCTCCATTTTTGTCTTTTTGGCTGAGGGTCCCCTTGTAGGTCTCTATTTTTGCTTTCCTACAGGTGTAGACAAAAATTCTAACCAGCCCTGCTTCCCAGTTTCTTTTTTCAAGAAATGGTATTTGATTATCAAATGTATCAACCCCTAGTATTTCAAAGAAGATTCCCCCCTAGCTTTCACTCTCAAAATCATGGAAGAAATTTGTTGGAATAAGAACGCTAGAAAATTTATCCTAACTCAAGGATTTGTCTGACCATACCTTAAATGTATTAAAAACCACATTCTTGGACCCATTATCGTACCATACTGACCATCGCAGGTGAAGAATTTCATTAGCCAAGACGTAGTAGTCCTCCATGGCTCATCCAAACTGTTACGAGCTATGCCACGTTGGTCTCCTTTATGCATTTGTATCTATGGCCTTCTTTCTAGCTCCTAGTGAAACGCAACCACCAATCTCTCAAACTTAACTCGGCCTTTGTTAACTGGTTTTCCTTCATTTGGAATCCCAAAAGTTTCACTTATAATTTTTGGTGTGACCTCAATTATTTCTCCCCTTACCCTGGTGACATTCATGTTGAAATTTGTCACAAATTCCATAACCATTTCTGGTTGGAAGCCTTCATACTGCATCACAAAATTTAGCCACCCAGCTTCTTCTAACAATCTTCTGGTCTCTGTCAAAAATGGCAGACTTCACTGGTGGACTTCAACTAGCAATCTGAATACTTACCAAAAATGCAGAATGATTTGTTTCTTGATTTGGGAGTAGCCAATTTTGAAAATGACATGACATGCCATTAATCTCTTACATTTATTTCCTTTATTGCTCCGAACAATTTGCACGCCACAACTTGACACTTGCAATTCAATTTGCAAGGTTGGTGGCATTCATTACACATGTCATCATGTACTTGGGAGGATTTTTGAAAAGACAACCAAATCATGAAGAGATCTATTGTCCTCTACTGACATTATCCATGTCACATCATTCCTTATTCCAACAATTCGCCACTTTTTAAAATGATTAAAAGTGGATTTATTACTATCATTAATTAACATTGTGGCAGAGATGTCTAGATTCATAATATTTACCTATTTTAAATTAGTATATCTAAATTAGAAAATAACTTCGAACACAATATTTACATTAAATGCACACCTTAATTTATTTTGAGCTCTTGAGCTCTTCAGGAGCTTTCAGGAGTTCATCAGGAGTCTTTAGGAGCTCTCAGGAGCTTTCAGGAGTTTGGAATTTCAGGAGTTTTCAGGAGCTATCGAGCATAATAGAGTCTTTAGATTCTGTAGTCTTCAAGATCTTCAGGAGCCTTTAGGAGCTTTCAGAAGTTAACATAGATAGACCACCATTTCTGGTTTTCAGCCATAAAAAAAATATATTTTATTTTTATTTTTATTTATTTATTTATTTTTATTTTTATTTTTTATTTTCCCCAAAAGTAAACCACCATTTGCTGGTTTTCAATTTACTTCCACTTTTTTCAAGGTAAACTGCCATTTTCTGGTTTTCAATTTACCTTGTTTATTTGTGCCTTCTTGAAAGGTTCAAAGATCTTCCTTCATGGAAGAGATATCTTCCATGAGAAAATGTTCAATTCTGTGTTGCACTTCATCTAGAAATTCCTCCTTTGTTGCTGGCTTATGGTAAGTTTTCAGTTGATGACCATTGACCAACATAACTCTTTTCTCTCCATCAATTGGAACTAACTGGACAACTCCATTTTCAAACACTTGTTGTATCTCATAGGGTCCTAACCATTTGGTATGGAACTTTCCTTTAAACTCTTCAAATCTGGATTCAAATAATAGCGCCCAATATCCCTCTCTGAACTATCTAGACACAATATTTTTATCGTGCCATTCTTTCCTTTGCTTTTGAATCACTTATGTATGTTGAAGTGCCTCCATTCTCATTTCATCAAGTCTATTAAGGTGCAAAATTTTGCTTTTCTCTGCTTCTGGTAGGTCAATCCCGACTTCTACTACTGTCTTCAATGTTTTCAACTCAAATTCAATTGGCATGACTGGTTTCTTTCCATACACAAGTTCATATGGGGAAAACCCAGTCGTTGGTTTCCACATGGTGTTATATGCCCAGACTACTTCATCTAGCCTATCTACCCAATTTTTTTCTCTAAAGAAACTATTTTTGTTAGAATATTCTCTAATTCTCTATTTTTGACCTCTACTTGTCCATTAACCTATGGGTGATAAGGCGAAGATTTTCTATGAGTTATTTGGTACCTCTGTAAAAATGCTTCCATCATTGCTGACACAAATTGCGGTCTCTGATCTGAAACAATTTCTTTGGGTACACCAAACCTTTGGAGAATTTTCTTGTATAGAAAGTCTGCAACTTTATCTTATTTTTTTGTTGGTAGTGCCTTCACCTCAGCCCATTTTGTTGCATAATCAGTACAAACAAGGATATATTGCTGCCATCTTGAAGGTGGATCTATCGGTCCCACAAAATCGATGCCCCACTTTTCAAATGGTTCAAGAGCAATTTGTGGCTGCAGTGGCATCTCCATGGCTGTTGTAGGCCTCCCCATTCTTTGGCACTCATCACAGTGTTTGACAAAGAATGTTGCATCCTTTGTCATTGTTGGCCAAAAGTAACCATCCCCCAAGATTTTGTGAACTGTTCTTACAACTGAGAAGTGTCATCCTTCAAGTTCGTGATGGCAGGTATGCACTACATCATAAACTTCCAATTTTGTTACACATCTGCGTAAAATATGGTCAAGACATAATTTAAATAGAAGACCATTAATCCATTGAAATTTGGAACTCTCATGGATTAACTTCTTTTTTTGCTTATGACTGAATTGACTTGGACATTTTCCTATAATAAGGTAATTTTCCAAATCAGCAAACCATGGTGGATGAACTGATATAGAAAATAAGTGTTCATCTGGAAATGCATCATCCACTGGTTCTTGGTTATCCTATAAAACAATTCTAGAAATAAAGTCAGCAACAACATTGTCTTTTCTAGGCTTATCAATGATAGTTACATCAAATTTTTGCAATAAAAGTAACCATCTGATAATGCATCCACCCACCACTACTTTATTCATTAGATATCTGATTGCAACATGGTCTGTATGTATGTAGATTTTATAGCCTGTAATATAATGTATGAACTTATTTATTGCATATACTATAGCTAAAAATTATTTTTCTGTTGTGTAGTTTCTTTCGGTAGGATTTAAGTTTTTGCTCACATAGTAAATTGCATGCATGGCATCATTTTCATATTGTTGTCCTAATATTGTACTAATGGCCAAATTAGATACATCTGCATGTATGTGAAAAGGCTCTCCCCAAACTGGTCCTTTAATAATTGGTGTTGTTAGGGCTATCTTGATTGTTTCAAAGGATTTTTGACAATCTTTTGTCCATAAAAATTCTTCTTCTTTCTTGAGCAGGATAAATAGTGGTGATGCAATTTTACTAAATCCTTCTATAAATCTTTTGTAATACCCTGCATTCCCAAGAAAATTTCTTACTCCAGTTTGGTTCTTAGGGATTTCAATGTTCTGTATGATCTCAACTTTCTTTGGATCAACCTTTATCCCCTCTTTTGAGATGTGATGTCCTAGAACAATTCCCTTTGTCATCATAATGGAACTTTTCTCATGATTGAGTGATAACCTATGATCTTTGCAGCATTGTAAAACCTTTTCTAGGTTTTGTAATGCTTCATCAAATGTTTTAGCATGGACTGTAAAGTCATCCATATAGATTTCTACACATGAAGTGGTAAAGTCTACAAATATTGCAAGTACTGCTCTTTGAAATGTCATAGGTGCATTACATAGTCCAAATGGTAAGACTATATAGGCATACGTAACCCAAGGACAGGTAAAGGTAGTTTTATCTTGATCTTCAAGGGCTACTTGGATTTGGTTATATCCACTAAAGCCATCAAGAAATAAGTAGTTGTTGCCTACTAGGTTGTCTAGGACTTGGTTGATAAATGGCAATGGGAAATGGTCTTTTTTCATGGCTTTATTCAATTCTCTATAGTTTATGCAGACTTTCCATTTACCATTTTTTTTTTGGAACTATAACCAGTGGGGAAACCCACTGACTATTAGATATTGGATATATGAATCCTACGTTAAGCGGCTTCTCAATTTCTTTTTTAACAATGTCACAAAGAACATGATTAATTTCTTTTTTAAGGATGGATACCTCTCATATCAGTATATTCCCAAGCAAATGCTCTGGTGTGTTTTTCTAAAATTTCTTTCAATTTGTCCTCTTGCGTTGGGGATAAGGTTGAATTGATATTAAGGGGTATATCTCCTGCTACTGTAATCTCCTTTGTGTCTATTTTAGAAATTACTGATTTTTCAATAAGAGTATTCAAAGGACAACAATGTTGTTCATGTAACATTGTTTGAGAATCATCTTGCTCTTTTTCTAAAATTATCTCTTATTCTTCACATTCTTGGATATGTTCTGTTATGGTTACCATTGCTAATTCCACAATACCATCACCTTCAGAATCCAAATCCTCATCCACCCAAAGGTGAGTGTTTGTTTTGATTGATGGTTGTGCAGGTGGATAAAGTGACAATTCTTTTTGTTTTCTCCCATTGGTAATTATCATGCTTCCTAATCTACAGTCTATCAAGGCTGCAGCAATAGCCAACCATGGTCTGCCTAATATGATTGGGTATCCAGAATCTTTCCTCCTGGCTTTGAGAACCAAGAAGTCGACTGGATAATCCCATGTATCAATTGTGACCATGATTTCTTCTATAATACCCTTTGGTTTTGTACTTGATTGATCAGCCAACTATAGAACAGTTGTTGTTGGTTGAATTGTTGTCATTCCCAACTTTTCAACTATATCAGATGTAATGACATTTATGGCAGCTCCTAAATCAATCAAGACATTTGGTATTACAATTCCATGAATACTTAGTGTTATGAAAGGGCTACTAGGATCATTATATTTCTGTGGAAGCAGTCTTCCTGATAATATATCAGTAAGTTTAGTCCCTACTTGAATTGTTGAAGGCATTTTCTTTTTTCTTCTTGGGGTCTTCATGCAAAGGGATTTTACTAACCGATTGATCTCAGGTATATCCTTGATTGCCTATAATAGAGGTATCTCTATGTTAATCTTTTTCAACTCTCTAAGAAGTTGTGAATCGATTACATTCATGTAGTTAGGGGATGAGAGTTGAGGATTAGTCTTCCCTTCATGCAACCACTCGGGAAAGGGAGTGTAACGTCTGAAAATGAAACAAGCTTTGCACAATAGACAACAAGAATCAAGATAAGAAGCACACATGCATACAATACTAAATCTACAATGCAAATTTCAATCGTTAGGCAACAAAGAACATGGGAAAGTAAAAACGTAATTAAAATTGAAACAATCTCACCAATTCCAAACGTATTTCCATGAATTATCTCAATTGCCCTTCTCCATTTTGCTTGTGTAGTATAATTGCCCTCAGATTTTCAAGTTCGTGCAAGTATAGCCTTATGATAATGATTAGCAAAATATCGAAGATTCAAGACAAAAGTGCTCTCAAAAGTTATCAAATTCGCAAGAGAGAGAGATTGGAATGAAGAATGACAAATCAATTTATAGAAAATTGATTATTCGAACGACAGGCCAAGATTGAAAGATTAACAGACGGTTGAGATTGAGAGATTAGTCATGCATTCAGATAACTGATAGAATTAAAGATTAAATAAATGATTTAATCTTCAGTTCGGATTCAAAAACATTAGAAATATCTTTGCATGACAAAGATAAAGATTGATTATAACGACTCTCTGTTCGAACACACGCACAACATTTAATTAATTAAATAAGAATATTTAATTAATCTGCATGTGCACGCAAATGAGTTAAAACTGGAGGATTACATGATCTGAAGAAGAGATTACTCGAAGACGCCACTCAAACATTAAATCAATAGTTGACTGAACGATTAAATTAGATGTCGAGTTGAGTAAAAGTGAATACTTAGATAACTCACATAATTATCTAAAATATAGAAGAATGTGTTAAAATAGAATTAATGAATTAAATAATTCATTTAATTCAAGACTCGATATTTGAAGAATAATTAAATAAATAAGATTTATTTAATTAAGTGGAAGGGGATTTAAATGAATAATTAAATAAATTATGAATTTATTTAATTATAGTTGAAATATGATAAAGAGTAAATTAAATAATGATTTATTTAATTTAACAAGAAGAAGGTTAATTAGTAACATAATTAAATAACAAGTTTATTTAATTAATTAGATAGAATAAAGAGAAGTGAATTAATTAAATAATTAATATTATTTAATTAATAGAAGAATTAATAGAAGATGAATTAATTAAATAATTAAGATTATTTAATCAATAGAAGAATTAATGTTAAGATGAATTAATTAAATAATTACGATTATTTAATCAATAGAAGAATTAATGTTAAGGTGAATTAATTAAATAATTAAGATTATTTAATCAATAGAAGAATTAATATTAAGATGAATTAATTAAAAAATTAAGATTATTTAATCAATAGAAGAATTAATGTTAAGATGAATTAATTAAATAATTGACATTATTTAATCAATAACCATGAAGAATACAAAATATGAAGAATGTGGAAGTCGCAGGCCTAAACCAAATTTTGGTGTCTACATTTGCCCCTCTTTGATACAATGTCGTTTAGGCGTTGTGTCAAAGAAAATCGATGGAAATATGCCCCAGTCAAGCTCTGGATTAGAATAGGTGAAGGTATGCCCCCTCGGGAAAATTGACAAATTTCGGAAATGTTCAGAAAAATTTGGAAATGCACCCGATTAGTTTAATAGATAGGCAGAAACGCGATACAGTTGACGGAATGAGGTTCAGACATGGGAGGGACGGGAACGGGATGATAGAAAATGGAAGTTTACACGGCCAGTAGGAAGAAAATGCTACCTAAGCCCTAGGTATATATTGGAATTGGGGTGAAAAACTATTCATTTGCACCCACCCAACTTAGAGATTTCAAAAGTGTGCTCTGACTTTCAGCGAGGATGTCTCTAGTTCCAGCCACCCATCATCGTGCCTACAGGATCAGGACGTTCCAAAGACCAGCCGGCGCGGACCCCCCGGTATGTACCTAAAACTTGTCTTTTGAAAATTTTTAAGTTGTGCGCATTTTAAGGTAGTTATTGCATTTTTAGTTGTGCGTCGCATTTTAATTTGCACCGCATCTGTATGCGCGAACAACGCATTTGCTTGCGAAAAGCCGCATTTGCATTTTAACGCTGATCATTTAGGCTTAATTTAGAAAATAACCGCATGTGTTTATTTTATTATGCATTTGATATTTGTGATGCGCATTTGCAATATTGAAACGCATGTGTTTAATTTGATACGCAAATGTTTATGTTGAAACACATTTGGAATTTTGCAACGCATTTGCATGTTTAGCGACGCATTAGAATATTTAGACACGCACTTGTAATTTTGCACCGCAAATGTAACTTTTAGCACGCATTTGATAATAATTAACCGCATTTGATTAATAATGATGCACTTGTAATTTGTGGACCGCATTTGTAGAAAAGTGACGCATGTGTTAAAAAATGACGCATCTGCAAAATAACGACGCATTTGCATTTTATGTCAAAACATTCATTTTTTTTACTAGGGTAGATGATTCAGGCTGACATGAGGCATGTTGTTGCAGGTTGTACTTGACCCTATCTACACACGTGAGTCGAGACCTACGACGTTTCGATTCAGAGACAGCCTATGGCCAGCCGAGCGACGGACTCTATGGCATTTGGGTTTGTTACACGTGACCGATATGCCCCAGATTAGGGCAAATCGGGGTTTACTGACAGCACTTTGCTAGCGGTGGCACTCGGAGACGTCTTCCTTCCACCTTCCGACTGGAGAGGCCACGGTGACTTTGGAGGATGTGTATAGGATTTTGAGATTACCAATTAGAGGGACCCGGGTGGTCTATGATACCTAGAGGGGTATAGCTGAGATGTGTAGGTATTACCCCCATGCTGACGTTAGACAGCTAGGAGTGGATGACTATGAGATTAGATGGCGGGTACTGGCCTAGAGATATAGACAGTTAGACTGTCTAGTAGCAACACTGATAGGTGGTATTGTACTGCCTGATCGCCGAGGTCATGGATTCCCTGTAGGATGGGGAGAGATGTTAGTGGGCATGGTTGAACGCTGAGTCGTATATGCTTGGGGTTCGTGTGTGTTGGGGATGCTATACTTCCACCTTCATGACATTTCCTATAGAGAGGCACAGTCGATGAGCTGCGGTACCACACTGCTAATGGTATGGGTGTGGGAGCACATCGCTATATTTAGACCACCGGTTACAGTTGATGTACTTCATGGAGCGCCATATGCATTCCGGTATGCGGGGGCCACTACTCAGCACCATATTGGGGACACTGGTTACTTCAGACATGCGATAGATCTGATGCAGGAGTTCACATGGAGACCGTACCTGGGTTGTGAGGTATGGTCAAATGAGGACGAGCACTTGCCATATTGCAGACAGACACAGTATCTAGTGGGACGAACAGTCTCCCATATGCATATTATAGAGAGGCAGTTGCTAGATCGGGTATTGAGATAGTACGGAGAGGTATAGGATGTGCCTCAGGGTAGAGCAGAGTTTGCGCAATCATCGCGAGAGGTCCTGCTGTGGGGGCCAGAGATTCCAGTCGCCACTGCAGAGGCAGACATTGATGGATTACAGGCGCAGCCATGGGGATGGAGGGGTGGACCAACAGATCCAGGTACGACCCCAGCTTATGATCAGTGGTGGGCATTGCACAGGCCGATTCCCTTGATAGATCCAGGGCAGCCAGCACCGGTTGAGCAGTGTATTAGAGGTCCCAAAGGCAGACGCGACAGAGGAGGTGGTCGAGGAGGCAGAGGAGGCCGAGGTGATGGTGGGGATGATGGCAGAGGTGGCCGACGCGGAGGCAGGAGAGGGAGGCGTGGTCGACGGGGATGAGGAGCAGCCTTGTCACCGATCCGAGAGGAGAGGGGAGGAGAGGAGGATGTGGCCATGCTAGATGTGGCCAGAGGTGGCGAGGAGGAGCATCCAGCTGAGGCAGTTATCCCTGACATCCTTGACATCCCAGCAGAGGCAGAGGCAGGTGCAGAGGAGGTAGTTGCAGAGGAGGCCGTTGGAGAGGAGACAGTGGGAGAGGAGGCAGAGATTGATGCCCTTGGACTGTTAGGCGCCTACCAGGAGGATGATGATGGAGAGGATGATCACGAGAGAGAGATTAGGGATCAGATCCTGGAGGAGTTGGATGAGGAGGAGGATGGGAGAGATAGGGTCCGTCAGGATGATATAGAGGCAGAGGTGCCTGACACCGATATGTTACGAGCCCAGGTTGCCTCCTTGGAGGAGCAGATGAGGGTGTTGATGGCAGAGAGAGATGCATACAGGGTGGAGAGAGACAGAGCCTTGATGGAGAGAGATCAGGCTGTAGCCCGACGGCAGGAGACTGAGCAGAGATTCACAGAGCTCAGGACATTATGTACAGGACCGTCAGCATTTGCCAGAGAGTTGGTTAGTTCCGGTGAGAGGGAGAGATACTACCGAGACTTGTATGAGGCAGAGGTTCCCTTAGAGAGACGGGCTCCCAGCTTTTCAGTAGCACAGAGTAGTAGGTCTCAGAGCAGGACCCACACACGGACAGTGAGCACAGAGGGAGTGGATCAGCCACGTAGAGTAGGGCCATATGACAGACCTCCCACAGCTCCGAGATCAGCAGGTTCCCAGCATCAGTCTCCTACACACTCCCGACATGATGGCAGTGGCAGTTCAGGATAGAGATACAGTTTTGAGGTCCATTTGAGACATTGTATTTTGATCCGATAGCCTGCGGGCTTCCATGTATTTATGATACATTATGACATTGTGATGTGACACATATGAGCGATATGTATATATGATTTTGGCGATGATTCTTATGATATGCATTGTCTATTTATGGATTATGTAGTTATTTATTTATGCATGTGATTTATATGATATGCCTATGTGATGGATGGTTGTATGTACTTTATGTTGTTTATGCAACTAATGCGATAAATTTGATTCTATGTGACATATGATTCTATATGATTATGAGATGCAATGTGATGTTATATGTATAATGACATGTGATGCTATACAAATGTAATGTGATGCATGTATTTACAGTTTATTGCTTATGATATGCAATGTTGAATGATGATTATTGTCTATTATGCCATGATGATCTAAATGTGACATATGCCTATATATATGTTTCTAACATGTATGTTGATGCAGGATGATGTATACCAGTTTGTGTCACAGGACTCCGTCATAATGCAAGAAAGAAGAATTGTTAATGCGGAATGGAAGATCGACAAAGAATGAAAAAGACAGAAGATAAATGTTAGTGTTAGGAATCTTCGATATTTTACCATATCACAAAAGGTATTGCACTTTATCATCATTGGGCGAGACTAATACAAATGGAGACAAACACCAGGATATGACATAAATCAAGGTGTGCAAGGTCATCCACTTGCTAAAAACAGACAGTCGCAGACAAGGATTGTCACTAACTCATACTAAGGACACAAGTTGCCCCAGTCTTTTTGTCAGGACAAACCACAGACAGCAAACAAAGAAAAAGACAGGTCATGAGACGTCATCGCTCCTCTAAATCCTTCATGGGACATCCTTGAGGAAACTAGTAACATGACTCAAAATCAAATTTAAAAGATAGTCGACGGACAGCAGTCAAAGAAAATAGAATTCTGATACGTCGTTGCTTCTCTAAATCCTTCATGGGACATCATTGAGAAAGCTAGTAACATGAATCCTAGTCATCAATTCAAGATAAATGATAAGATAAATAAGCCAATAAATTCAAAAAGTCAATAAAATGTTTGCCAAAACATGATTTGTTTGTTTGATTTGTTTGATTGATAAAAGGATTGATTGATAGAGCCTGGTTTCAGGAGATACACATACCGGATAAGACTTTGAGTCTGGTTTCGATGTTATGACTATCTGTATAAGGCATGACAAAGCCTGGTTTCAGAAAGACATGTATCGTATAAGATGTTGAGTCAGATGCCGTTGATGTGATAACCTGTGTAAGGCTACGTTTGATTGTTTTGACCTTGTTGATTACGCAGGAAGGACGCATCCTGAATAAGACATAGGTTGATTGTTTTGATAACGTCTGTTTCCAAGAAGGACACATCCTGTAGCAGACGGTTGGTTGATATGTTTGAATTGTTTTGTTTGGCAAGTTGTTTGATATGACTCAGAGAAATTGCTGACTTGTTCACCAGAGTAATGCATGACTTGATATGACGTGTTGACAATTGACTGTGTGTGATGAGAAACCCTAAAGGACTGACCTAGGGCGGCCTCAGGGGCTCATTGTGTGATGGCCTTGCCTACGTTGTACACGTAGAGACCTCATAGTTCGACTTGACTGCGACCGACAAGACTGACTACAAATAGAAGACGTGTATGAAAATGAAAGCGAAAAACCCTAATGGACTGACCTAGTGCGGCCTCTGGGCTCATCGTGTGATGTGTCTTGCCTACGTTGTACACGCAGAGACCTCGAGTTCGACACGACCAATAACCTTGTCATATAGACAGATGTATTGACGCATGCCTTTATACAGACAAACCTAAACAGACTGACCTAATGCCTCGGGGGCACATCGGAAGATGGCCTTGCCTACGTCCAGTCACAGAGGCAACGTAGTTCGACAAACAACAAAGACTGACAAGTGCGACTGACTCTGACTCTGTTTTTGTATTTTTAAAATGTTTTGATGATTTTTTTTTTCTTTTTGAAGTTTTCTGATGTTTTTGTGTTTTCTCAGGTAATTTTGTGATGTCTGTGGATTTTGCATGGTTTGACGTTTTCAACACAACCAATGTAAGAACCAATATGACACATGTCAAGTGTTTGCCCCCAGTCGAGTATAAGACCAACTGACTATGAATAGGGTAAAATGAGGGATATGAAATGCTCTCGATGTCAATCGTTCCAAGTTATGGAAAAGACTACCACTTATTAGGAATGATATATACAAGTGATGGACACAAAAGGTAAGGGATATGTACAGGATAGTGGACTATGTACAAGGAAGTGGACTATGTACAGGGATGTGAGCTATATACATGGTAGGGACAATGTTCAAATAAGTGATGTATGTACAAGATAGATTAGAATAATAGTAGACAAAGGAGCAGAGTCGAGTACACATGGCGCCTGTTTGCCAGGTTTTCACCAAGGCACCTATCCAAAGCGCCACCGAAGTGGTTTTCACTATTGGACGATTGATTTGTCTTTACTATTTTCCATATTAACTAATTTTTTTGGTGTTACCAAGATGCCTGTTTGCCAGGTTTTCACCTTGATAACGATTTTTTTGATTTTTTTTTTTTTGTATTTTTGCTAAATAAGACAAAGGCTCCCAGAAGCTATGCGTAGAACTTCTTCAGATGTATACTATTGATTGGTGAGGACAATGGTTCACCTTCAGGAGTAGAGAGTTGGTACACTCCTGATCCAAAAGCTTCTGTAACAACATAAGGCCCCAACCAATTAGGTTCAAACTTTCCTGGTTTGTCTCTTTCTGCTTGATTCTTTGGGTTCTCCATTAAAACCAGGTCTCCAATGTCAAAATTTATGTTTAAGACCCTCCTGTTATAGCTACAACGAAGGCGATTTTGATATGCTTGGAGATGGTCCAATGCCTTTTGTCTTCGCTCATCCAGGAATTCTAGTTCATGGAGTCTCGACACTCGATACTCTTCATCATCAATGTGGCCTTTCAGGGATACCCTTAGGGAAGGAATCTCGACCTCAATAGGCAAAATGGCTTCAGATCCAAAGACAAGTGAGTATGGGGTAGCACCAGTGGGAGTACGGATACTTGTACGATAAGCCCATAAGGCAGGATTAAGTTGTAAATGCCAGTCCCGACCAGCATCATTGACAGTCTTCTTGAGGATTCTAATGATGGTCTTGTTAGACGCCTCCGCTTGGCCATTACCTTGTGGGTAGTATGGAGTAGAGAAGTGATGTTGAATATGAAATTGATCACACAAGTGACAGACTTCTTGGTTCTTAAATGGATGGCCATTATCAGTGATTATGGACTGAGGGACACCATACCGACAAATGATATAGTTCAAGATGAATCTAGAAATCTGTGTGCCAGTAATGTATGTCATAGGAATGGCTTCAATCCACTTCGTAAAGTACTCAGTGGCAGTGATAATGAACTTGTGTCCATTTGATGATGTAGGGTGGATTTTACCTATGAGGTCGAGTCCCCATTGGGCAAAGGGCCATGGTGACGTGATAGGACGTAGCTCCTGTGCTGGGGCATGTATCAAATCTCCATGAACTTGGCATTGGCGACATTTTGTTACAAAGACATATGAGTCTTTTTCCATAGTAGGCCAATAGTAACCCAGTCTCATAATCTTTTTAGCTAAGGTAGGACCGAATGGGAACCACATATACCCTCATGCACCCCACGCAAGGTTGCTTGTGCTTCAGTAGTATCAAGACATCTCAACAGGGTATTATCTAAGGCACGTCTATATAAAGTGTCTCCGACGATGGTGTATTTGGCTGACTTGCGAAGGAATGTCCTACGTTGGTTATTGGATAGGCCAATGGGGATGACTTCGGCATGAAGGTAATCATAGATTTCTTTGTACCATGGGGAATCAGGACCAACAATGTCACACACCATTTCAGAATCTGGTATATCGTAGGCGGGGACCAAAAGCTGTTCGACCAAGAACTCAAACTTAGGCACGTTGTTAGGAATGTCAAGGAGTGAGGCAATTGTAGCCATAGCGTCTGCTGCTTTGTTTAAAACATGAGGTATCTGATGAAACTCGACTTTGTCAAAGTAATCTTTAAAACTATCAGCCATGCGCTTGTACGGAGCAAGCTTCTCATCCTTAGTCTCATAATCATCATTTACCTGTCTTATTACTAGTTGAGAATCACCATATACCTGTAGGTTCTTGATTTTCCACTTGACTGCCATGCGTAAACTTGTCACTAAAGCTTCATATTCTGCCATGTTGTTAGTGCATGGAAATGCAATCCTAAATGATTTAGGGATGGAATCACCCTGTGGTGTGATAAACCATATCCCAGCCCCTGAACCATGATTTGTATGTGAGCCATCAAAGTACAGTTTCCATGTTATGTTTGTGTCAAAAGTGAATATGAACTCATCAGGAAAGTTTGCCACTAATGGGTGATCTGCCTGTATTGGTGCATCAGCTAACTGATCAGCAATGACCTGTCCTTTAATAGCCTTTCTTTCTACATATTGGATATCATACTCACTAAGTATCATAACCCACTTAGCCAGACGTCCTGTTAATGCTGCCTTACTGAGTAGATATTTCAGAGGATCTATTTTAGCAATCAACATTGTTTGATGGTTTAGCATGTAGTGCCTCAGTTTTTGGGTAGCAAACACTACTGCAAGACAGGCACGTTCAATGTTACTATAGTTAAGCTCATAACCAACCAAGTCCGACTGATATAATAGACTGCCCGTTCATGACCTTCATCGTCATTTTGTGCAAGCAATGCTCCGAGTGATGAATGGGTTGCTGTGATATAAAGAATCAATGGTCTTCCTTCAACAGGTGGCCTTAAGACAGGTGGTGTAAGTAAATATTCCTTAATCAATTGAAAAGCCTCTTCACACTTAGTTGTCCATGCAAATGGTACTCCTTTCCGAAGAAGATGTTGAAAAGGATGTGTCTTGTCTGCTAGCTGCACTATAAACCTTCTGATAGATTGCAACCTTCCTTGTAATGTCCTTAGTTGACTGAGGTTGTTGGGTGGTGGCATGTCCATGATTGCTTTCACCTTAGCCGGATCCACTTCAATACCTCATCTTGAAATGATATAACCTAACAGCTTTCCTGACTTGACTCCAAACACACATTTCTTTGGGTTGAGTCTCACATTATACTTCTCCAGTCTCTGAAATACCTTGTCTAAAACTTGTAAATGTTCTGCCCTTGTCTTGGATTTAACAATAAGGTCATCGACATAATCCTCCATACAAGTGTGTACTAGATCATGAAAGATAGTAGTCATGGCACGTTGATAGGTTGCTCCTGCATTTTTGAGTCCGAAGGGCATAACATTCCAGCAATACGTTCCCCAAGGACAAGTAAAAGCCGTTTTATGTTGATCTTCAGCTGCAATTTTTATCTGGTTATACCCTGAGAATCCATCCATAAGGGACAACATCTCATATCCTGCTGTCATGTCAACTATCATGTCTATATTAGGCAAAGGGAAGTCATCCTTAGGACAAGCCTTGTTGATATCTCTAAAATCAGTGCAGATGCGGATGCCCCCAGCTGGTTTGGTGACTGGTACAAGATTGGAAATCCAGTCTGCATAGTCAATAGACCTGATAAAACCAACGTCTAACAATTTCTTAAGTTCTGCCTTGACTAATAAAGCAATCTGTGGATGCATTTTTCTCAACTTCTGTTTCACTGGTTTGGCACCTGGTTGCAAAGGTAAATGGTGTAGAACAAGTTCAGGATCTAACCCTGGCATGTCCGCATACGACCAAGCAAAATTTATCTGTCTCTGTGCAAAGAAGTCGTGGAACTCATGCTTTTCTTCTATTTTCAATGACGCTGCAAAATAAACCAGTCGTGGATTCTCTTTTGTGCCTATGTTGACCTCTACAGTTTCTTCCACGAGCATAGGTGACTTTTCCTGTGTAATGGGAAAAATGTTCAAACCTCCATCCTTAGGTGCCTTAGAGAGGTTTTCACCTTCGGATGCGTCCTTTCTTTTTACTTTTTCATTGTCTAGAGGTGCCTTTCGGTTTTCACCTAGAGACTCATCCTTTTTATCTTGTTTATTATTTTTCTCATTTTTGCGACTGGAGGGTTGAACAGATTCCCCAAAATATGCTTTATTGTCCAAGTTAATGGTAAAACCAGCTTTATGATCCCCATTAGGTATGCCTTCACGTAATCCCAGGAACTCAGCAATTGCTTCGTCGTTCTCAAAAGTATCTAAAACGGGTGTATCTTGTTGATCCCAATCAATGAGTTGGGGATAAACTAAGGGCATGTCATTGTCAGAGTTATCAAAATCTAATGGGGTCAAGGTAAGGATTGAATTATTCATGTGATCACAAAAGTCTTGTACCAAGTCCTTTTTGCTCTTGGGTTTGGGTCTAGGTGGATGAATAGGTGGGCCCAATGCCAAGGTTTGGCAATCAGAAAGAGGTGGCTCAGGTTGCCAAGAGGTAGGATCAAGTGATTCCCAATAGTAGTGTTTAAACCACTCCTCTTTTGTCATTTTCTTTGGTGGACAGGAATTTAAAGGGTTTGGTGAGGAACTTAACAGCAAGTCAAGTTCTCCAAATAACTTGTCAAGGTCCATGGAAGAAGTAGAGGATAAGGAATCCCACTCATAATCATTAGAGTCAGGAGAGTTACAATGATTTTGGTCTATTGGTTCGTGAGATGTCTTAATGTCTTCTGAAGCACGTACTTCCTCAAGTAAGGGTAATGGAGTACTAGGAACGCCAATCTGAATCGGTTGAAACCCTAGCCCTACTCCTTTTGGCCACTGAGAAACAAATATTGGTTCAATTCTGCCATCTTGGTTTAAGCCTAAACCACTTTGTCCATCATATCCTTTGCTTTGCATGATTTTGAAACCCTTTCCATATAGTCTAGTAGGAATATGAGCAAGTAAAAGGGGTTCTTGATTATCTTCCTTATACAGCCAGGAAGTAACATCTTCTGTATCTACAGCCTCTTTGCTTAATTCACCCCATTTAGTGAAAGTTGTTGTGGGGGGAACATGTATAGTGATTATAGACTGTCCCCTACCTGTTGTAGGCAAACCATATGACTTAGGAGGGACCAAGTGGCTAACACAATAGGAAGTCTTCATATAATACTCTCCACAACCCTTGTCTTGGATCTCAACCCTAGGAGTAGTGGGAAGTGAAGGTGCAACAGATTTTCGAGTGAGTGTAGATGGGTCAACATAAGAAGATGGATTAGACGATGAGGCCTCTTGGTTGACTGGCACTTGGCGTTGAGGGATCTCCTTTAGGTTAGTGCAATACTGGAAAGGATCGGGATCACCATCGATAGTTATTTCGGTGCCATTGTAAGGGAATTTAAGGCACTGATGATACGTGGAAGGGACTGCCTTCATGGCATGAATCCATGGTCTACCTAGCAAAAGGTTATATGGGAGGGTGAGATCCAAGACCTGGAACTTTGTCTCCATTACCGTAGGACCAATTCTGATAGGAAGTGTTACCACCCCCTTTGATTTTCTTTCTTCATCATCATAAGCCTTAATGACAATACTCTTGGTGGTGTCTACGCATGCTTCTGAAATACCTAATGCCTTAATTAGTTTTAAAGTGCATAGATTTAACCCTGCTCCTCCGTCTACCAAAACTCGTCTAACTTTGGTGTCATCAACAAGGACTTCTAGATGTAAAGGGTCATTGTGGTTCGTCTTATCTGTGGCATAGTCTTGTTCAGAAAATGTGGCATGATGATTGTTGGTCAAGTAGCCCACCATTTCCTGGAAACGATTGACATCAAGGTCATTAGGGACCGTGGTATTCTGTAAAGCCTTATCGAGGATAGACCGATGCTCGGGGGAGATACGCAACAATTCCAAGATTGAAATTTGGGCTGGGGTCTTCCCCAACTGGTCAAGTAGGTTATATTGTAACTTGGAAGGTTGTGATGTTTGCTGCGATGGAGGGCCTTGGATAACAAACTTAGTACGACGAGTATTGACCGCACATTCTGGATTAGCATTGATAGTAATGGTATTGATGTTGTCATCGGCGGCGTGAAGGCAATGAATGATTTTGCCACTATCATAGTCATGTTTTATATTCGCATAATTGGCTGACATATTGGTCTTAGTACTCGAACTGGGGACAGTTCCCTTCCCATGGTCATGTAGTGGGTCTGAAAAGACTTGATGATCAGTGTTCGATGTCTTTTGTTTTTGTCCACTAACTTCAATGATTCTCTTGTCAACAAGATCCTGTATGATGTTCTTTAGTTGTCGACAGTTTTGTAGGTTATGCCCTTTTGTCCTATGATAATCACAGAAGGCATTGTCATCCCACCAAGTTGGTTTAAACTGTCCTGGATTGTATTGTCGTGGTTCCTACAGTTGTATGAGGTTGTGTTGCAACAGTTGTTTGAACACCGATTCAATGGGTTCCCCTAAGGGAGTGAACTCACGTTTTTGGAATCTCCTTGGTGGTGGGCGTTGAGTGTTTTGGACCACATTGGGAGGTTGATTGACAGCATTAAGTGTGTTGGCGAAGTTATGAGGCCCTTTTAATGTGAGGAGGGGTCCTGCTTGTAATGTTTTAGCATCAACCACCCCATCATTGGTGACATTTTTGTTGCGAGACCAGAATCTGTTTCTGTCGGTGGGAGTGTTTTGTACGACCGTGTTTCGATTGGGTGTTGTCATCTTGAGTTCACCCTTTTCAATGAGATCCTTCTCTATTATCACCCCCTTTTCCACTAGTTCCAAAAAATATATGCAACAATGTACCCTTAAGTTACTCCTGAGTTTTGGATGAAGATTTTCTTGAAACATTGTAACCTTTTGTTTTTCAGGTATCTCGACATGACATCTACTAGCAATAGTTCTCCATCTCTGGAAGAAAGCAATGAATGTTTCACCTTCGTCTTTTGTTGTGTGGCACAAGGTTGCTATATTTATCTCGTGGTCAATGTGGAAGGAGAATTGCTCCTCAAATTTCTCAACTAGTTCTCCCCATGATCTAATGCCAGAATCTAGACCCGAGAACCATTCTAGTGCAACCCCTACAAGACTTCGTGGAAATAGCCTCATAAGGTATGTGGGGTCGTAAGCGACATCAATGCATATGGTAGAAAATTCCCTGATATGTTCAACTGGATTGCGTTTGCCATTGTACTTAGGAAGATTTGGTATGACATATCCGTGAGGGAAAGGTGTCATGTACAATGATCTATCAAAAGGGAATGGGCATATGTCCTTTGGTGAAAATGATTTCTTAGTTGACACTGACATGTTATCCATTTGCATTTGTAATGCCTGCATTTGTGTTTGTAGGATGTCAACTTGAGTCAAAGATGTGCTAGGAGGATTATGCGGATCCATGTATGTATTCTGAAATCCAAAGTCTCGTGATGGGTTTTGATTGAACGTTGGCATCTGAGGTGGATTTGGATTCAGAATGTTGGTAAATGTATTCTGGTTTGGAATCGGCATAGATTGATGTTGTCCTGGATTCTGTGTAGATGGATTCAGAGTACCACTCTGTACAAAGGGATTCTGATTCGGAACCGATGTGAAATAGTTTTGGCCTGGAATCTGGGTAGACGGATTCTGACTACCAATCTGTGAAAAGGGGTTCTGATTCGGAACCGATGTAAATTGGTTTTGACTGCTAGTCTGGAAAGGTGGATTTTGATTGCCATATTGGAAGGAGGGAATGCCCCCTGTTTGTGTAATCCTTGGTATAGTACTAGTGACCTGAGCACTAGGTATGGCCATCGACTGTGGTAAGGTACCCATAATGCTAGCAGTAGGTGTGGTTGTTGATTGCGCACTTGTGACACCGACATAAGATGTATGGGCTGATGTTTTAGGTCTTTTACTCCCACTAAGAGGACCGAAGGGAGTAGATGATGAAGCCCCTGTAGTGAAACTAAATCTTGATGTCATAGTAGGTGTACCAAATGGGGACGTATGGACTGTCGTACTCTGTGTAGACGTGCTAGATGGCATAGTCGTGCTGACTTGAGGTATAGTAGTACTAGCAGTCGTGGTATTTGTCCCTTGTGTAGGTTGAGTTTGTAAGGTACTGATATCAAATCTTGGAGGTAAGGTAGCACCTTCAGCTAGCAATTTTCCTAAGAACCGTTGACGATCGTTTGCTAGGTACTCATCTACAAAAGAGGCAAACTCAGGGTCTTGTGCGGCAGCCTCTATGTCTTCTGTTGTAACATGTCCTTGAGTGTTTCTAGTGGTAAATTTGTCTAATAGAGTCTTATGAGGTCTTGAAGAAAATGGGTTGATGAACTCGCTTGGGTTCGACATGTTTTCTCTCTCTCTTCTCTTAGACCTAGTTTCAACCATGTAAGACAAGCTCAATATGCGGGAAATGCAAAACTATATCTAGAAACTGTATGACTCTATTCTATGTTTTTGGGGTTTTCTTATGCAAAATAAGGGATGTCCTATGATGATACTAGTCTAGACTCTAAAGGTGCAAGAAGTCTAAGTTAGACCCTAAAATGATCAATTCTATAAACTCAAGGTGGAGGGACCAACTACCTAAAGTCAAACCAAAGTGTCAATTTAGATAAGTCAAGGAACCAATGTAGGACAAAGATCAAAGACACGTTGAGTTTCCTAACTAGACTGATGAGCTAGGACAACTCTCTGTAGGACAAAGTATATGATGATAAGACTAGGTTCAATGACAGATTTCGTTGACACTATGACCTTTCTAGAGTATAGATGGTGGACTACTCCTAAAGTTTGTAAAAGTGACTTTTCTAGAAGTCTAATGCAAAGTAATATGAACCCTATGATGAAGGTAAACTCTAACTGAAGACAACTATGGTAATGACTAAATGAACCTAAAGGATGCAGAATTGAGCAAATCATTTCAGGTTTCTATTTTTGAAGACTGTTTGTATGAAGACCACTGAAACTGGTATAACCCTGCTAATTGGACAGTGATAGTGAATTTTGGTTTTTCTGGTAATCAGACAGATGCGTTTCACATTTAACAGTTGCGGTTCAAACTGAAATGCGACTCAAAATTACCAGATGCGACTCAAGATGACAGATGCACCCAGAATATAACGCATGCGGTGTTTCTAAAACAGATGCGAGTCAAACTGACAAATGTGACTCAGAAATTACAGATGCGGCTCAAAACAACTAGATGCGACCTATATAAATCATATGCGAGCCAAACTGACAGATGCGACTCAAAAATTACAGATGCGACCCAAAGCTTACAGATGCGACTCAAAATTAACAGATGTGACTCTAAAAATCAGATGCGTGTTTCTGGTAAACAATTGCGACTCTCTGTGAATTTTTAGTGATATGAATTTTAAACTGACCCAGTTTTCTATGATCAAATTCTAACAAACAAAGACAATCGTAAGACAAAGTGTTTTCAGTTTTAATTTTGGACTCAAAGAACGTTTAAAGTGATAACAGACAAGCACATCCTAATAGGCCAAAGGCCTAGGGTTTGTATACTTGGTATAGCTCACCGAAATACCCTGGATTGGTGATGAACACCTTTCCTTCTCGAGAGCGGATAGCTTAGGAATTTGGTGGCATTGGCTCCCCTCCACGGCTCATTAACGTCTTTCGAGCACACCAATTCCGAATTCATTAGGTAGTGACATCCCAAGAATTGCTATCTCTACTCAAGGGGATCAGTAGTGAGTAATCTTCGGGCATGATACTGTACCCTGCACTAATACCAAGCAATGGCCACAAATAGGTTGGTCTCTACAACAAAGGGTATTTAATTCGGGCATTCCGTTCGTGGGGTGTGATCCATACGGCGCGAGTCCCCTTTCAGATCCATCTCGGGAACCACACTCGTGATTCTTGGGGTTTCCCCAAGAACCCACTTTTATATACCGGTTTGGAATCCCTCGAGTTCGTGGTGCTACCGGTCGAGTCGTTGGGGTGAGTACTTTTTCCCACCAGAACAGGCCCAAGTTCTAGAGTTGGTAACCGTTTCTCTTACACCCAGGATCGCACGGATGCGCAAGGGGAGAGGATACTTCGGTGTACCAAATCGTAAGGGTGACCAAACTTGTGCTTTCGCACCAAGCACAGTAGACACTTGTTAATTTTAATCCAAATGAAAGATTTGCTACGCTACCAAACAATCTGTTTCAAAATTTAACTAGGGTCTTCGACAAGCATCCTGCAGAAAATATCATTAGTAATTTTCAATATTGTCTTCGTTAATCGTTCTGCAAAAGCTTGTTAACTCCAAATGGCCACACACTGAAAATCAAATATCAGTAACACGAAAATCAATTAAAAATTCCAAATTGCCAAAAGCAGAAATAAAAAATTTTACCAGTCAATTGCGTCATTTTGTTACCAGTCAGATGCATCATTTCTTTTTTAGTTGTGGCTCGGGATATCACTTACGATTCAAGAATTGTCAGATGCGTCGTTTATCTGTCAGATGCGGTTCAGAAACTCAATTGCGGCTTAGAAACTTCACATGCGGTTCCAGAAAATCAATTGCGGTGTAGAAACTTCACATGCGTTGTTCCGTACGAAAAATCTGCAAAAACAAAAATTAAAAGATCTACGGATTCGCGAAGATGGTGTCTTCACGTCGGGTTCACCAAAATGTAACGTCTGAAAATGAAACAAGCTTTGCACAATAGACAACAAGAATCAAGATTAGAAGCACACATGCATACAATACTAAATCTACAATGCAAATTTCAATCGTTAAGCAACAAAGAACATGGGAAAGTAAAAACGTAATTAAAATTGAAACAATCTCACCAATTCCAAACGTATTTCCATGAATTATCTCGATTGCCCTTCTCCATTTTTCTTGTGTAGTATAATTGCCCTCAGATTTTCAAGTTCGTGCAAGTATAGCCTTATGATAATGATTAGCAAAATATCGAAGATTCAAGACAAAAGTGCTCTCAAAAGTTATCAAATTTGCGAGAGAGAGAGATTGGAATGAAGAATGACAAATCAATTTATAGAAAATTGATTATTCGAACGACAGGCCAAGATTGAAAGATTAACAGACGGTTGAGATTGAGAGATTAGTCATGCATTCAGATAACTGATAGAATTAAAGATTAAATAAATGATTTAATCTTCAGTTCGGATTTGAAAACATTAGAAATATCTTTGCATAACAAAGATAAAGATTGATTATAACGACTCTCTGTTCGAACGCACGCACAACATTTAATTAATTAAATAAGAATATTTAATTAATCTGCATGTGCACGCAAATGAGTTAAAACTGGAGGATTACATGATCTGAAGAAGAGATTACTCGAAGACACCACTCAAACATTAAATCAATAGTTGACTGAACGATTAAATTAGATGTCGAGTTGAGTAAAAGTGAATACTTAGATAACTCACATAATTATCTAAAATATAGAAGAATGTGTTAAAATAGAATTAATGAATTAAATAATTCATTTAATTCAAGACTCGATATTTGAAGAATAATTAAATAAATAAGATTTATTTAATTAAGTGAAAAGGGATTTAAATGAATAATTAAATAAATTATGAATTTATTTAATTATAGTTGAAATATGATAAAGAGTAAATTAAATAATGATTTATTTAATTTAACAAGAAGAAGGTTAATTAGTAACATAATTAAATAACAAGCGTTTATTTAATTAATTAGATAGAATAAAGAGAGTGAATTAATTAAATAATTAATATTATTTAATTAATAGAAGAAGATGAATTAATTAAATAATTAAGATTATTTAATCAATAGAAGAATTAATGTTAAGATGAATTAATTAAATAATTACGATTATTTAATCAATAGAAGAATTAATGTTAAGATGAATTAATTAAATAATTAAGATTATTTAATCAATAGAAGAATTAATATTAAGATGAATTAATTAAATAATTAAGATTATTTAATCAATAGAAGAATTAATGTTAAGATGAATTAATTAAATAATTGACATTATTTAATCAATAACCATGAAGAATACAAAATATGAAGAATGTGGAAGTCGCAGGCCTAAACCAGATTTCGGTGTCTACAGGGAGCTTGTTTGACAATTTTTTCCTCTTGTTCTCTGTTTTCTTCCTCTCTTTCTAGAATTGTCTTTGGTGGTGCAGTTTGCACATTTCAACTTCGCAACTGTATGTCATTAACATCTACTACATTTACATTTGGGTTGTTTGTATCAGTTCGTGCATTTTTTGGATTTGGAACCGGTTGAGCTGGAATTTGGGGTTGATTCACTTGATCATTTGAAGCATTTGGGGCATTAAGTGTCTAAGGTGTTTGTCCCTAGGGTCATTTTTGTCCCTAATTTTTCCATGGATGGAATTGATTTTGATTTTTCTACTATGAGGTTTGATTTGCTTGTCATTGTGGTTGTTGGTTAGCCTGCCATTGGGATTGATTCCATTGGGGATTCATCCATTCTTGTTGTCCCCAATATGTAGGTGGGTGTTGTGGGTGATATTGGGGGGTCCATTGATTTTGGTTCTACCATGGGTTTTGATTCCATTTTGATTGTGAATTATATTGTCTTTGATTTGCGTTATACCCTTGGTTCTGAGGTCTTTGGCCGACATAATTGAGTTCTTCTTCGAACAGTGGTGGTTTCTTGATATTGTTCTTTATTCTTGCCAAAAGATTGCAGGAACTGGTCGGGTGTGGTTTTTCACAAATATCACATTTTTCAACCTGATTTAATGGGCATTCCCTCAAAAGATGTTTTCCCCTACATTTGGAACAATAAATTGACAAGGGTTCTGTGGTTCTTTTCTCTCCTTGCATGTTAAGATGTAGTAGCAAATCAGTCTTCATGTTCACCAATTCTTCCATTAATTTTGATACATCAGTGTTGTGAGTCTTGTTCCTTCTAGAGTTTCGAGTCCCCAGTCTAGTTCTAGAGTAGTTTCTATAGATCTCCACAATGTCATCCAAGGAAAGCTTGTTAATGTCTCCCTTTCCCATCAAGTTCAAGGATTCTCTAGACTCATCTTCAATCCCTCTCAAGAAAATTGTTTTGTTGATTTCATCATCCAACCGATTAGTGCACCGTTGATGCACAAATTGAAATTTATTAGCATAGCCCTCCAGACTTTCATCTTCTTGTTGCTTTATGCGAAACAATTCCTCTTTTCTATCTCTCACTTGGCAGTAATCTTGTTATTTGTCTGAGAATTTAGTCTCCATCTATTGCCAAGTCCTAATGGTTCCTGATCCTAGACCCATAAACCATCTTAAAGCTGCTTCTTTCATAGTAGAAGGAAACAGTTTCAACTTTTGATTATCATTTGAATAATCATAGGTTTGGCATAATATTATGAATTCGAATAGGAATTGATTAGGGTCTTCTGCAACCTTTCCCCTAAATGTTGGAAGAACTGAGGGCAAAATGTTTTTCATAGGGGGTTCATCAAGTTGTCTTTCAAGATTGATAGGATTTGAAAAGGTCCTATTTGATGGGGGACGTGCTGGTTGGTCTCCCATTTCTTCTTGTGGAAATGGATTTATGTTCTCCTCTTGATTTTCAATGGGGTTTCCCTGATTAATTTCTTGATTTTCAATCCGGTATTGTTGGATATCCTCTTGATTAAAATCAAGATTTCTTCTAATGTCAATTTTTCGTGGAAGAAACCTTCCTAATTGATCTATGTTTCATCTCATCCACAATTTCAAATCTCTCTTCCTGATCAAAACTAAGGCTTCTCACTAGATATCCAGATCATTTAAGTTTCCCCTACAACGACGCCAAAAATGATGGGCAAGGTCGTTGATGTCACAAATTGCATCATTTAATTAATTATTTTATCAAACCGGGCGTGTCTTAGAGCAATATGCGATAAAGATAGTTGTCACAAATTATTTTGGGGGTTTGCACTATAAACAATGACTTCAGGTATCATTTTTCCTACTTTAGGAGCTTTCAGGAGCTCTCGGGAGCTCTTCAGGAGCTTTCAGGAGCTAAACTGTAGCGACTGATTCCTAAGATTTAATTCTACTTTAGCTTCTAATTTTAACATCCTGTTGACTTAATTCAAACTTTGTTGACTTCGATTTAGACCAATTCATGGAGACAATTAATGATTACTTTTATTCCTAATCTAAACACGAAATTCAAATTAATTATATTTTTCTTTAAAATAAATCCATAACTTAATTGTTGGAAAGTAAACACTAAATTAAGAGTAGGAATGAATTGCAAGAAAATGACGATTATTCTAAAAAGCATAAAGACTAATGTCCATGAACAAATTCTGAATAGACTTCAATTCCATCTTTCCATAAATTCCTAACATTGCTTTAATGAAACTTAATAAACAAACATCAAGTTTAACCGATTCGAACAACATCTAAATCTAATTTATCTAAAAAACCTTCTAACGATTCTACTGTTTCAATTCAATATTTCTAATAAATAAATCTAACCATTCTAATAATCTGATATTTAACCATAATAAATTGAAACTTCGAACGTAATTGTAAACAAAAGTAATTATCTGATTTTAACATTTACCGAGGTAGAAGATGATTTCAACGATTGAACAATTCAAAATCAGTTTCTACTATAGATTTAATATTAACGAATCAGAAAATAACAAAACTTAACAAAAATACCATAAGATTGTTCCAAAGGTTGAGTGGGCCCTGCTCTTCCTCAGGTAGGATCCTTTAACACAGTGAGATGATTAACTTGTTGCTTCCTTTCTCATTGATCAAAAGTAGAACGCAGAACAAAGTATTGCTTGTGATTACATAAATTTTGATTGCAAAATTATCTAACTCCTAACTAAGACCAAAGTATGGATATTTATAAAATATCCTTATTAGCTTCTAACATGGCGTTAAATGCCAAAACTTAAGGCGACCAACTACAAATTACAAAATGAAACTAAAAATAGAACTGAAGTGGACTAAGGGGGACTATGCCAGAACTACGCCAAATTAGCGCTGGAAGTAAAAGTTCTTCAACTGACTATGAAGAAGTCGATTAAGAATTTGAGTGATTCATCATCCAGCAGGGCCTATCTATGGTGTAGTCATTTCCTCATGATTAAATAAAGAGTTTTAACCGTCTCATCAACCTTTAAGATACCCTGTCAAAAACCCTTATGAAAAGGACAACAATCATGGTAATAAAGATTAATGCAGCATAATTATCTCATCCAAAGTCATCATAAAGCAACACATTTAGCATAAGCTATTACTTCCAAAATATTCGCTAATTAGTTAAACATAAAGTAAAATAAGCAAATATGTTAATCTATTGTCTACCACCAGTCATGTCAATTAACAATAACAACAAGTTTTTTTAAACATAAAAAGCCTTAAATGAAAGTATTTTATATCTCCCATCACCTGTGACACAATTGGAGTGTGTTGCTAGTACATTTGGTGGTGATTATGATGCCATGGATATTCCTTGTGCCTTTAGGAATTTGACATGATATGATTATTTATGTAGGTACATTGTTGGTAGTGTTGGATCGATTCTTGATTATTTATGGTGGTATTACATTTTGGTTTGAGGATCATGGCTTTACTTTTCCTTTTTAGAGCTCTTAATGTTATAATTTAGTTATTTGATTGTGTGAGTGCCTTTGGTTGATCTTCATTGAGGAGATTGTTATCATGATGTCATGGGTAGCTTGATTACACTATTTAGTGGGAGCTTGTGACAGTAATGGTTTAGCGGTGTTGTATCTTCATTTAGAGGATGATTGTCATGATTCCATGGAGAGCTCGATATCACATTTCAATTAGGGATTATGGAAATGATATTGATTCATCACATGGTGGTGGATGATCTTCTATATATGAGATGGTTACCTTCATGGTTTGGAGATGTTGAAATATTGATTAGCCATGGAGGAATTTTTGGTCTTTGGTTGAGGTGTCATGATTTATCATTTGACATGTGATCCTTTTTTGATAAGATGGTTATGTTTTATGTCATGATGTACTCTTGAGTATGCGTTTAATTTTTTGGCATGATATAGGTACATGATATGTTCATTGCATCATATGATCTTATTTTGAGGAGATGTGAGATCATGATGTCATGTTTGGGTTCTCGATTCTATTGTTGGATCTTTGAAATTGGTCTTGTTGGTTCTCTTGTTATTGAATAAATTAATCATTTTATTGAGAGCTTCATGATGGTGCTATGCTTGATCTTTAGGTTGGAATGGATTGATCGCTTACAAGTGTTCATAGATACTTAGAGACACAATGAGGTTAGGATATCTCGTGGGATTAGACATTTGTTAAGACGATTATTCTTTTGATGAGGTTTCAACTGGAAGTTCAAAGAACCTACACCTTGGTTGGATGTGAGTTAAACATGTACCTATGAGGAGTTTGTTCTTAGATGAGTCGTGATGACTTGGATATCTTGTATGATCATTATCATTCCCCCCTTTTGGTCTATTTAGTATTTTTTCTTCTGAAAGGTGTTTCCCATTATTGTTTTTAGATGCATTATGTACTCTATGTTTTTTATTCTCATGCATATGGATCTTGGGATATGGTTTATTGGTTCTAGAGGGTTATTTTGAGGATTTTTGGCATGTGTATCTCCCCATGCATTTTGATATTATTCATTGATTTTGAGTTTAGGAGATGTTATTGAGATTATTTCCTTGATTTGGGAATGTATTTGGTTTGAGATGAATACATATTGGTTATGGTTAGATGTGGATAGTTCTATTCTCTTTACATTTTTATGGAGGATATCATACTTATCATAGCTTATCTTTAGAGTTGTGTGTAGGACATGCTATAGGTTTTGATTTACACATTCTCTCTTTGGTCTTGTTCTTCTTCATGGATATTTGTATTCACATGACGTTAGGTTTGATATCTTGTGTGGAGATATGATGATCACTATGTTTTTGGTCATATGTTGTGAATTTTTCTTTGGTGACAACATGGATGTTATTTTATCTCTTTCCTTTGTTGAGTGTAGAGAACTTGGGACAGCTATTGAGACTTATGGTGAGAGATGTATTGCAACATATTGGTTTGCAGGTTTTACATATCATTGTGGATGTTCCTTGGTACATGATGTTGGTTACACTTTCTATGGGATTCTATTGGTGGATCTTTGGATGCCTTTATCATTTTCAAATTTAGCATTACCTATGTAGTGGAAGTACGTAGATGTGTGTGTTAATTATATGATAAGTTTGACACTTGGAGGATGTGATTGCATGTTATGGATTGTATATGTTGATGGCATGAGGTTCACTTGTTATTATTTGTATACCTTTGAGGTATGGATAGTTGGATGTGTTAGCATTTATTATCCAGGTGATATTTCATCTATGGTGATTATATCTTACAACTACTGCTATATACTTATTACCTTTGGAATGAGTGTTTTTGTTTTTAGATATCAGTTGGAGGTAGGACTTATGATTATTTTTGATAGTTAGTGTGGAGTATCTTTTGATGGATTCTTATCTTTGTGCATTGGCATTATGGAGGATGGGAGAATTCATGCTTGAGATGGTGGTCACCTTGATTCTTCTTGTAGGTATCTTGATGGATCATATGGACCACTTTGATTCCTTGATAAAATGTATGGCTATAGGGATTGTTCCCTTGTTTGTGTTTGAGTTTACTTGTTTATCCCTTATATAATGTATAAAACAAGTGGGAGAATATAACAAAAATGTGTGTTTTCCACCTTGCATAATGATATAATGTAATATTTTATTATTTGTGGTGCACCTAGGGGATCTAGGGATGTGTTCATCTCATGAGTTAGCATTCATGGGGCCACTTTATGTGTTGTATGCAATATTGTGATAAATATTTAATATGGGGTTGCACACTGCAAAAATATTAAATAAAATATTAGGAAAACTTAATACCATTAAGTAAATGTGGGGGTTAATGTTTTAATAAACTCATTGTATTAGTCACATGGTTTTATGTAATACTAGTTGGTAGTTTTGTGTGAGCTTATGTCTATAAAAGTAAGCACATGGGTGGTTGTCTAAGGTTGGTTGGTTGGCTAATTGGTCATTTTGGCTAAGGGGTTGAGAGAATCTCTTGTTAGAATTTGAGGCTTGAAGCATGACATAGGATGTGTGGTTGCATTCTTGTTCACATGGAGTTCTTGTAGAGGGCTTGATGTTTCAAGGGTGTTCATGGAGAACTTTGAAGATGCATTGTAATCTTTATTGTTGAATAATACATGAGTGATGGATGCTTTTGGAAATTGGATTTTTTCCCTCTCGAGGGTTTTCCCAGGGTATATCTTGTGTCATCTTTGATGGCATGTTGTATATTATTTTGTATATGGATTCTAAATACTTGTTTGCATAGATTTCTCTATTTAGGTTATGTAGAAATTATCTTGGGTGGATGCACATTTGATTTCAATATATTCATCATTCCAAACATCCTTTTCCCTAAGTTTCACCACCTAGACAACCTCATCAAACCTTAAGATGAAATACATGATAATTTAAATATGTAACCACTAAATGATTGTAAGTGTACTAAACATTATTAAAATATGTCCCAAAAAAACATACTTTTAGTTATGTCGATAGGTATAATTATAGTGACAATGAGAGGTGGCTTAAGATATATTGTAATGGTCTAAGTGCATTCACAAAAATCTCCAACTTCAAATTAAATAACCATTTACACATTAAATTAAGATTAATAACTCAATCTAATATTTTTATATATAAACTACTCAAATATTTAAACTACATTTTTTACAAATTACAATTTTAATACAATGTTTTTGATTAGGGGTAAAAAATAGGTTTTGATGGGGCCTAGAACCCATTACATAATGGTTTTGAAGGGAACCGTCAACCTAACAAAGAAAAGAAAGATGCATAAAGAATAAACCATAAACCAACAACAACCCCACAAAAACCTCTAAAAGATTAGCATGACTACACGCGTTGCAACTTACAAACAAGCAAGAGCCTGAAACCCTTCAACAACTTGGTTTTAACTGGGACCAGAAACCCAATTAGATACACAAAGAAGCCGTTTGTATTTTCCAAGCATCAACAAACCTGCTGCTCATGGAAGACACCACTGAGCCAAGAAAGATAATCTACTTAATGGTGTAAAACACCATCAGACCCCTAAACAAAAACGCGAGAATTCCAAAAACCCCACCTTAATAGGGGAACAGGAGAGCACAACAAACCACTGGGAACAAAGCCACTGCTCAAACTAGGAAGCCAACTCTGAAACCACCTCAACAGGAAGGAGCTCCCCTCGATAGGAGAGAATAATATGCCCACCACATCCACTGCCGCTAGAAGACTCCAACACCATCAACCTCCACCTCCATAGGAGAAGCATCCACCTCAACAGGATCCACAACTAAGGAATCCAAAGACAATCACCTGCCAAATCCACCTCCATAGGAGCTGAATCCACCTCCATAGGATTCAAGAAGGAGACTAGCAAAGCAATAAAACAAGCAACCATACCACTCTTAGGAAAAACCCGGTAAGAAACCAACACTTGCAAACAACAATCCTCAAAAAACCACTAATTCTAAGGGGGCTCAGCCCGCTGGGACAAAAAGAGAAACTTAGACAACCACCCAGCCTACAGGAAAAAATGAGAAGCCAGAGAACCCACAACATCCATGGGAAACTCTAGCAACAAAAAAGTAAAGAACCCCTCTACTTCAACACAAAGGAAATAGAGACAAATTCCAACTTCAAGAGTAATTGGGATTGAGAAAGGCCATAGGAAATAGCCCAGCCGAGAAAAAAAACAAGCCATAGGGGGCTCCAAAGAGCAGAGCCAGGCGAGGGAAAACAAAAAATAGGGAGGAGGGCAGGAGAGCAAAACCATGAAGCACACCATCTGATCCAACAAGATCTATAAGAATGCAAACTCCAACCACAAACAAACCCATCGCAATCGACCCCAAAACCACACCCAACACCAAGGAAACCACCCAGGAACCCAAAGCTTTGCCACATCAATTTCTCACCATAACATCCTTCAAGAAATAGCCTCCCAAAGAGATAACACCAAAACACACTAAACCACATAGCCAACCCTCCTCTACCTCCATAGCCATATTTACAAGAGCACAAGGGGGACCAAACCCCATAGCCTCGAGAGGAAAACAAGACAACCAACGAGAAACCAGAGACCCAATAAGCCTCAGCCACCACAACATCAAGGCTAACACAACCTTCCTAGGAAACACCCATGAACTGGGCAAAGAGGGAATGAAGAGAAGGAAAATAGACCACCCATCCTCCCCCAATAGAGACACCACCAACGTGTCAGCTGAGCCAGGAAGCCAGAACATCCCCCTCGAGCCATGCAGCCACCAATAAATTTCCATCAACAAAAGCATCCGCACAGGGACCACCTCCAAAGCCTCACCCATCAAGCAAACGAAGGACACATTTGCCATTTGGGTCATCCTCATCATTGTTACCTTCTTCAGCTGCAAATTTCGAGTGACAGACTCTCGCCCGCATCTCTCCCGTCGCTCACAACACTGTAGATTTTGAAATACAGACTCTTGCCTACATCGCCTGCCTTGCATCCATTGCGCACACAATTCTCACTCTTTAGATGAATGTTATCCTTGGTGCTTCTAGTGCATATATTAAGGTTAATACAATGTTTATTATTTTTAAAAATAATAATATTAATTTAATTATAATTATTTTATTTAATAAATCAAAATAATGTACTTATTAATTAATAATTATATAAGTACTACATTATATCTCTTAACATATTTTAACTAAATGTATTTAAGATATATACTAGTAATATAGTATTATGAGGGGATTTTTTACTAAATATTATATTTATGATCAAAGCAATGGGTAGAAAGTAGAGTAGGGTAACAACATGGCCAACAATGTTGAGTGTATGTCATAGGTAGTGGCAAGGTATTTGGCATAAGCTTAGATGAAGATAGAGATTCAAAAAATGGAAATGACAATGATTCCTTGTCATAAAATATTTCATGCATGAATTTTGGAAAGTTTTTTTTGGATTCAAAAGAGTAAGTCATCTTGGTTTTCATTCTTATTACTCTCCTTATAGTTATTGATTCATGTGGATAAGAAATAGATAGCCTATTTAATTTATTAGGGTAATTGTTTTCAATTATCTATAATATAATTCAACCAATAATCTAATATAAAAGAGTTCAATTAAATAAACAAACAAATATAACTGATTTACCAACAAAATTTTGAGTTACTTGTCTTTAACTTAGAATGCTAATGTGTCCTATTTCAACTAGAATCATAATTTAAATAGTTACCTATTAAATAAAAATAATATAGGAACTAGGTTTATGTTAATTGATGACCAAATTTAGTGAAAATGAAACATATGAATGCAATGGATTAATGGGAACCTAGATGGATATATTAATGGAGAAAATCTAGATGACTTAGACTTTTATTGGGAGTATTAGAGGTATATTTTGAT
Organism: Sequoia sempervirens; assembly: GCA_007258455.2. Lineage (NCBI taxonomy): Eukaryota > Viridiplantae > Streptophyta > Pinopsida > Cupressales > Cupressaceae > Sequoia > Sequoia sempervirens. The sequence continues at coordinate 159,920,737 of VDFB02000015.1, read as the reverse complement.
ATTGGAATGCCAGTACACCCATAGGGATTCCAAAGACAATTATGCTGATATCTTGTACATAGAATTTTTCTCAAAGGACAATTATGCTGATATCTTGTACATAGAATTTTTCTCAAAGGATAGTATGAATAAGAGTGAACAATATCCTACTAAACATTTAAAATATAATGAATGAAATTGTGATACTACTCTCTTTACAAATGAATGGTAGAAATTAAAGATAAATATGAAATAGAAAGTAGATGGATATATTTTTTAAGTGGATTCCTGTAAAATCCTTTGAGCTTAAAAAATTAGATATTCTTTCGGAGATTTCTAATGTGGTAAAACCCCCAATTTAGACTTTTATCTTAGCATTGACAATCAATGGTAAAAGGTGTGTACGCTTAAGAATGTAAGTATGTTCAACGAATAAAATATATTTGAATCAAGTTAAATGATTATAGAATTAAAGAAGGATAATAATTCAAATATAGAGTCAGCTATGGGGTAAGTGCAAGAAGTTGGGTCCACAAAATGTTGAAAAAGTGGAAGTGATTTTCCCGATTTCAAGAATTTGTCACAGTTGGACTAAAAATTTGAAGCGCTTACACATTGAATCATAAAAAAGTTCAATGATATGAAATTTAGTATTTTGAGTCTAGTTTTCAAATATGTAATTTATTCTAATACCTAGATGATACAAAATAATTTTTATTATGCATGTATAAAAAACACTTTTTAAAAGTCACTTTTTAGGACCATACCATGCACATGTAAGGACACCATAATTTGACCTAAATAAAAGTATTTTTCTAATTCATTTTGCAGAAAGATGTGTATTATAATTAAGATTGATGAGGTTATTTTCTTATAATTTTTTTCTTAATATTTTTTTATTTGTTAATTTTTTATTGGCTCTAATTGTTGGTTTTTAAAACCCTTGTGTACAGACACCATAACTTTTCAAGTTTATGGACCCGTTTTCTTATAACTTGACCTAAACTTATCAATTTTTGAATTTTCTTTTTTTCATTATCTAAAGAATTTTTTAGATTGATGTCATATATTTTTTTTAACTATGAAATTAACAAATTAAAAGTCATTAAAAAATATGAAAACCTAACATTTCAAGTTTATGGACCCATTTTATTATAAATTAATTAAAAATAGAAAAAATAATCCAATAATAAAAATATATATATTTGAAAACTAGACATTGTCATCTATAATGGGTTTTAATTTCATAAAACAATTTTGAAAAAAAAAACCTCATTAGCTATATTGCCAAATTTAGTTTTTTTCTCTTGAAATTGCCATGACCTTGTACTTGCAAGTCCAAGGCTAAGTATTGGGTTAGCATGACTTTTCTAAGCATAAATTTAAATGAAAATCATGTATTGTGAGTTTAAAACTTTTTGGAATGAGTTCCCACTTTAAAATGGGTACCTATCCTAAAGAATGAATGGGGACTTGTTTTAAAGCTGAAAAATAACACTTCCCTTGAATGTGGAACCAACTTCTTGCACTTGACCTGTGAATAATTTTTTTGTTGAGTATAATAGAATGGAAAAATGGAGAATAAATAAAAGGACATGAGACCTAAGTTCAAAAGAAGACTAAAAAGGGAACTCTTTGAAAGAAAATAAAGAATTAACAAAGGAAATCATCCTCGAATTAAGCTTAATTCAAAATGATATAAGTCCCTAGGTGTAGAAGGAGAGAAACGAGGACAAATGAAGGAGCTCAAGAGATGATTTTCTAACTCCACACTTTTCTCCCAGTAGAAGAAATAAGAAGAATAATACTTACTTTAGAAGCTATAAAAGTGTAATAAATATAAAAATCTTAGACAATGGATGTATGAAAGAAGATTATTTTGATAAAAAACACATGATGATTAGACCGAGTAGTAAAATAAAAAATAATACCAAGAAAATAATTTTCCAAGGAAACCCCAAAATTGGTTTTTTGAAAAAGAGGATTTCTTACCAAGATGAAGGATGTTGATATTTGTTTCCTCAAATAATATCAAAAATCAGAAATAAGAGATAAAACCTATACAATATCTTATAGAATATGTTGTGTGTAATAAATCACTAGCAAGAGTATGAGAGAATTTTAGAGAGAAATGGTGAAAGAGTGAGATTAGAAAATAGTTCTAAAAACTTAGTATTTATAAAATAATGACTATCAATGTCTCTTGATCTACTGCGAGAAGGTGAGCAAGGGGTTGGGGAATGTTGCGAGTGTGTGGGGTGATACATGTAGGTTGCCCAAGGGGCATTTAGGGGTTTTTTTTTTTTGTTGTTGTCTTTTAATATTTTTGTGCATTTATGTGTGGATCTAGCTTGTGCAAGGCTATATGGTGCTCTTGGGGGTTCTAGGAGACCCCCGATCAAGTTCTTTCAAGGATTTTATTATTGGTGGGGTTTCTTCATCTTTGAGACATGATAATATAGTTAATTTCCTCTTACATGTGATAGAGGAACCAAAGAATAATCAATTTTAGGGGTTACTGACAAAACCCAATGGGTTCTTGGAAATAAGCATAGATCACTCAATGGTGGTGATTAATCTGTATGTTGTGGCATATGATATGATGTATTTAGCAGAGTATGATTTAATCTATAAATTCATGGGAGTTCATATATCTGTCTTTTTTTAGGCTTGGACTCTTAATAACGAGAACCCAAACAAAGATATGGAAATAATTTTGGGAGCTAATGGTTTCTTTTTGTAGACACGTGAAATTAGCATTATGCACTTAGTTCATATTCATCCGCTCATTAAATAAATCAAGCTCATTAAATCCATTCACCAAGTAAATCAGGTCTATTTAATTCATTCCTAAGGTTATTCATTTAAATTAAATAAATCAACTTTGTTTAATTTAAGTCTCACATCAACCTTTTAAATAAATAAACCAAACTTTATTTAATTGAAATCCAAAAATCACCTTCTATCCCTTTTGATTTAAATAAATCAAAATATCTAAGTCAAATGGGTCAAAGCATCTAATCATCATCTTAACTAAGCTAATCCTGATTAAATCTAATCTAATGCATGTCACATCCTCCAGCTTTTCCCACTTGCACAAATAAAGCATTTTAATTCATTTATAAATTCATCATTTTCCATCAACATGGCAGCTTTGAGGAATATTCCCTCAAGTTTGAATTCAAAAACAAGTGGACATGTACATCCAACAAAGCATTTATGAGGCCTTACATGACTCTTACATGTCTCTTGCACAAGGTCAAATTCAACATTTAACTCTCAAATTCAAATTTGAATCTCCCCTTCTTTGGCACATTGACCAAAATGTGCTCATTCCTCAACCTATTACAAGTTGACAAGTGGGTTCATCTCATTGGTCAAATCTTTATCCCACATTGGTCTATTTTGAGCACTCTTAGCATTTGAGATTCTATTTATAGAAGGCTTATTCTTCATCAATTCATCTACAATCCTCATGCAAAGTCACTCTCTTCAATTGAGAACTAATTTTGTCCATTTCACTCCACAATCTTAGCATTTCATCTACAACCTCATGCAAAGTCACTCTCTTCAATTGAGTACTGATTTTGTCCATATCATTTTATCACCATTGCATTGCATCATTTCAGTTTTAGCAAAGATTGGGAAAGGGATTCTTTCCATAGAAGCACCAATCCACTATGAGATAAAGTTTGATCATGTTTTATATGCTTTATTTAGTTATTTTGAATCTTTTCATCTTATGTGCATATTTTAATATGATTGAGTATTTCATAGGAACACTACTTTATTTGTTTGTTTTAGACTAACATTATGCTAATGTCTGATGAGGTTTAAACAGTTTGCAGATTTAGGGGCACTTCAATTTTTTGTGGTCTTAACCTCACTAGGAGACTGTAATATGGTCTTTGAGGGTATCCCGTATTTTCATAATCAAGCAGGCTTTTTTTATTAAATCATGGCACCTAGGGATTGATCCAATGGAAGGGCTCCTATCAAAGATTCCTATGTGGATTTAGCTACCTCGTCTACCTATGGAGTTTTGGTGCAAGGACATTCTACATTCTATTGATGTTTTGGGGAAGCCTTTGGGTCCATTGCATCAAACACTCTATCATAGGGTAACCTATTTTACTTGTCTTTGTATGAAAATCAATTTAAATAATCTCCCTCTGGAGTCTCTTGAAATTATATTAGGAAGCATGAGCTAGATTCAACAAGTGGACTATGAAGCTCTCCCATTTTGATGTTGTTCTTGCCATGAATATGTATATTTACAAAGGAATTGTCCTAGTTTGGGAGCTAAAAGCCAACAACCTCCAGTTGGGTTACATGCAACTAGATCTAAAGCAAAAAGCAAAGCCCCAATTCAGAATGAGGAGCCTAACTCAAATGGGTTAATACCTGTGAAATCTCAATAAAAAACAAAGGCGTCAAAGCATCAAAATAAAGCTTTATTTAAGGGAATATCTTGTAATAGGTTTGATGTTCTTGAAAATTTTGAAGATTTAGATTCAATGGAAAATGATCATAAGTTTGGGACTCATATTTTTCAAGGCATAGATATAGGTAGCCATGGCTCTCAGCATTCTACTCCAAATTTGAACAAACTTGAACCTTCAAAGGAAGAAGTTGCTCTATCTTTGCATCCTATCAAGCCCAAGGCTAATGATTAGGAGACTTGGGGGGATCTCGAGGAGGAATTAGTTTCTAATCCCTTGGGTGATAACCCTAGAGAGTAGATATATACTGAGGTGGTGATCGGTCTAGAGATTGACTATGGGACTAAGGATGATGGGAAGAAGAAAACACCACCCCACCTTGGAATCTACCAGAAGAGTTTAAAGAAGTGAAACCTTGATAAAATGGCTAAGGTGGGGAGGAAAACGGATTTGGAGGAGATGTAGATTATAAGTGAGTCTTTAGTGGAATCTGGTGTAGTTAAGAAATTGGACACCCACTTTGCCTCCTCTCATAAAATGATTGTAATATCTTGGAATGTTAGGGGTATGAGTAGAATCCCTAGATAATAGGTTACTCAGGATTTAGTTCATGATCACAAACTTGATATTTTATTCATTTAGGAAACTAAACTTCTTGTTGAAGATATGATAAGGATTTCATCCAAAATTTGGAAGAGCAGTTTATTGCTAGTGTATGGGTTTCCAAGGGTTAGTTGGAGGATTTTCTTGTCTCTAGGACCCATACAAGAGCATGCCTCTCTGGTGGATGACTAGTAGGATTTCTCTTTCTTTGTTAGCATTATTCTTTGATTCAAGAGAGGTTGTTCTTTTTACCAATGTTTATACACCTAATGATTATCTAGGTAAGACTTTTCTTTGGTATAATATTAGATCTATTCACTCCTTTTCTCCTTATTATCCTTGTATTTTAGTGGGATATTTTAATTCTATTTATAATTTGGGACAAAATTGGGGGGAATTAACCATTTGGGGCCTTCTTCTTCTTTGGTGTGGGATAACATATCATTTCTTAATCTGGTTGATGTTAAACCCATTAATAGAACTTTCACTTGGCACAATTGAAGGTGTGGGGATTGGTCTATTTTTGAGAGGCTTGACATGTTTCTTGTTTCTGAAGGTTGGATTGGTAATATTCGGTCATCCTTTTTAGAAATTCTAGGGTGGAAAGGGTTTGATGATTGGTCGATCAAGTTCTCATCCTCCTTGTTCTCTCTACCCAAACAACCTCCTTTTAAATTCCAACTTATGTGGCTTCAATACCACACTTTACACCAGATTGTAGAGCAGTGGTGGTTAGAAGAGAGACCTAATTTTGGAATTATAATGTTATCCTTTTTTAAGAGACTTTAATTTGTCAAATACAAGCTAAAGAAATGGAACAAAATGGTTTTTGGTGACCTCTTTCATATTAGGAAATTGGTTCAAGATCAATTGGAAAAGATCACATTCAGAATTAAGGAAGAGGGGATGACATTAGATTTGCTTCAGGAAGAAACTAGATACTCTAAGGAACTTGTTGAATGGGAGCTATGGGAGGATATTTTTGGTGTTGAATGCAAAATAAAACTGAGAGGGGGATTGAATCAGTTATACCTTAAAAATTCAAAACCCTCATAAACATTCATATACATATTCATTCAATTAACCCTTAAATTATTATAATGTTTTAACATGAAAATAAAATAATAGAAACTAAAACTTGATCAACACCATACACAAGAGAACACTAGATTTACATGGAAAACCCAAGATGGGAAAAATAACAATGAGGATTAACTCACAATATAAAGTAATATCAACACCGAATACAAAGGGCTCACTATTAGAGGGCTCACTGCCCAAAGAAAGAAAGGCTCACTACGAGAATAGAAAAGAAGATAGAGAAGAGAGTGTTACATAGAGAAATCCATCTCAATGAAACAAAGGAATCCACCACAATATCACCAACACCTTCACAACATAATTGAAGAATTGTAGACAACTTCTACTCACCGCATCCAACAATCTAACACATGAAAGCTTGCACTACACTTCTCAAATTCATACACTAATATTTTGCAATTCATATCATCCACATCATACTTTTTTATCTTCACATCCCTCAAAAACTAAACTCATATTTATATCATCTTCAACCTTGAAACTGTTATCCAAGGTCGACTATGCACACCAACCATGCAAATTCATATTAGGTCAACACCAAAACACTTCTATGGTGGATAAAAGTGAAGGAAGACCACACCACTCCTTATCTAGGACCCAAATTTAAAACACCATGCTACAACACACTTGTACAAACAATAAACATCCTCCATAATTAGTGTAAACACCAAGGTTGGTCATTACCCATGTAAACACCATTAAAATTTTAAGTATACACTTCCTTTGATCTAGCAATAACTCACAAAAAACAAATGTCACATGAATTGTTTTTGTAATATTCCACAAATAACTTAAAAACCAACAAAATCCTTCACAACATCTTCCACCTAAAGAATGTACACACCCAATACACTCAAGAAAATTTTCCATACATTGTAACTTAATAAATTGACTTCCAAAGCACAAACCTCGAGTGAATTCAACTGAAGAAAGATGCCAACACTATCAACACACCTTCAAATCTGCAAAAACTAAAACCAAATTATGGAGAAACGTGAAGCAAAAGTGTTTCTTCTAGACACCTTTGCAATACCTAGTTCACACAATGGTGAACACAACTTCCTTTGTAAAAAAATCTAGCACACCAAATTCTGGATATAACAGCCCTGAACACCTCTGATGAACATATCTGAAATGCATAGGTAGATCTTTGACCTAGAATAAATGCGGAGCAACACCAAAACACTATTCTGCAACTCAGAACACATTGTAACTCACTGTTTCCTCTTTTTATCATTTTTTTCTCAAAAGCACTTGGAAACCAAACACCAGGAACACATCCTCATTATCTCCATCACTTCCTCAACCATATACAGAAGCTTATCAAAGAAATACTAGAGGTTGACACTAGTAGCTTACTAATGACAACATAATGCAACTAATCAAAGCATCATCAATGCAACAACATAGACATCACATGCTCTTGCAACAATATTCTTCTTATATAGTTGACACCAATGACAACATAGGCTTGTTGAAATCAATGACAACACCAACTGCTCATACTTGCAACATTTCAAAGCATAAATCTCAAATTGATTGGCTTTAGGAAGGGAATAAGAATGTTAATTTCTTTCATAATTCTATAAAGGGGCATAAAATGGGAATATGATCACTTCTCTCATATCACTTGAAGGGGGAATAATTAAATTCTCACTAGGCTATTATGGAGGAGGTGGTTAGGTTTCATTCTTCTCTCTTCATAGAGAATGGCCCAGTTTATCTAGTTGAGGAGAATCTTGTTTTAGAATGTATACCTTTGGTGGAATTTGATGAGATGAATACCTCCCTCTTGGCACTCATCTCTTTAGAGGATCTTGAAAATATTATTTTCCAAATGAAGAAAGGTAAGGCCCCAAGCCCTGACATTTTCCCATAGAGTTTTTCAAGAGTTTTGGGATACAATCAAATTTGATTTGTTGGAGGTGGTTTTGGAATCTTAGACTAACAAGCAGATGCTCAAGGCCATTAATTCCACTTTTCTTTCCTTAATCCTAAAAAGGAGGGTGCCAACTCCGTAGATTCTTGTAGACTTATTATGTTGTGCAATGTGACCTTCAAGATTGTCACCAAGCTAATTGTTGAAAGACTACACAAGTGTTTGAGTCCCTTGATTTCCATGGAATAGGGAGGTTTTTTCAAAGGGAGGCAGACTTTTGATGGAATAATTGTGGCATCTGAGGTTATCGACTCCATGTCTTCTTCTAAAGAGAAGGGCATGTTCATTAAATTTGATACGTCTAAAGCCTATGAAAAGGTTAGGTCCTTAAAAAAAATTATTAGCTCTTGGTTTCCATTCAGAGTGGTTTGCTTGGGTCATGAGTTATGTGACCTCTTCCTCATTTTTAGTTCTGGTTAATAGATCTCCCTCGTCTACCTTTTTTGCTTCTCAGGAACTCAGGCAAGGGGATCCTTTATCCCCTTGTTTGTATTAATGGTTGAGGACCTTTCAGATGTTTTTGAAGCAACATAAGGAAATGGGCCTCATTCATGGTTGGAAATGGGATCAAGGGTTGGATGCTCAATTCTTCTCTAGTTTGTGGATGGTACTACTCTCATGGGTCTAGCTAGAGTTGAAGAGGAAACTAACTTTAAGAAATCTCTAGATATATACTTGGTTGCATCCGGTTCACAAATTAATGAATACAAATCTAATATCCTCTTCTCCAACACCCCTATTGTTATCCAGAATAGAATCACCAATATTCTTCACTTTTAGATTGGAAAACTCCCCATAGATTATTTGGGGATTCCCCTATGTGTTGGTACCTTAAAGAGGAGTGAGTGGCAACAAATTTTGGATGAATTTAGGTCAAAGGTTAACCATTATCCACCTTCAAATGGTTATCTTTTTCTAGTAGGATAAATCTTTTGTCCTTTGTCTTGTAAGCTCTCCCTCTGTATAGGTTCATGGTGCTTTTTTCCCCCAAGAGCTTCTTCAAGGAGCTTGATTCCCTTGTCAAAAAAAATTGTGGGTAGGAGAACTTGACAATCAAAAAATGGAGTTTGGTGAGTTGGGAGAAAGTTTGCAAACCAAAGGAGAATGGAGGCCTTGGCCTAAGGTAGTCAAAGCTAAATAGTTAGGATTTGGCTACAAAATTATATTCGAGGTGGTGCAAATTTCTAGAGCAAACTTAGGCTCAATTTTTGAACTATAAATATTTAGGAGAGGTTTCTAATGAGGACATTCCACAAATGGAATTGGTTGGTAAGGTATCTATGATTTCAAGCACTATTAAAAGGGGATATTCCCTTATAAAGGATGGCCTCTTCTGGATTGTTCAGAAAGGTGAGAGAGATCTCTTCTAGACTAATCCTTGTGATGGTTATCCTCCTGTTCTCTCTTCTCTTCCCCAAATTTGAACCTTAAGTGAGACTTTTATGGATGCTAGGTGTTCCAATGTGGATATGTTTAAACTTTCTTCTTATATAGGAGGGTCTTTGGTTCATCATTGGCATAATCCTAAAAGTTGGCCGGTTGGTGGATCTCAAGAGGAACAAAACACTCATCTCTATTCTTGTGAAACAACCTTGTTGTTCCTCGTGGGCTAGGGATTTTCTTGCTTGGGGCCATGAGTCTAAAGGTATCTATTCGGTTTCCCAAGGTTATGTTGTTCTTGAGTCTCAACAAGGTAACTTTCGAGTGTATCCTTGGTGGAAGTGTATTTGGAACAATTTTGGGTGGCCTAAGTGTAATATGTTCTTGTGGTTGTTGAGTCATAACAGATGCATCACCTAGGAAAATATTAGGAACAAAGGTTTATGTGGCCCGTATTTTTTCTTTTTATGTGGGTGTAGTGAAGAGAGTACTAATAATCTATTTTTCTAGTGTACCTTTTCCTTGGAAATATGGAGACTTTGGTGGAAGATTTAGAGGATACCATTTATGCATGCTTCATCTTTACGTGAATTTTGGGAGAAATTGGGTCCCCCTCTAATCTTAGCCCCCTCTTTGGTAGTAGCAGGGAGATAGTGCCTCCATCATTATTTGACAAATTTGTCTAGAGAGAAATTGATGCATCTTCTAGGAGTGTTGGCAGGTGGTTTTTTAGGTTTGGTATAAGGTGAAGTATATCCTTAAGGAAAATATAGAATCTAAATTTGACCTGGGAGAGTCTATGTCTTCATCAAATATGCATATTGCTACTCTCCTTAAGCTTTCTTTACATTGGGACCCTCAAGCACATCAAGGAAATAGATACATACCTTCCAAGAAGGTGGAACAATTGGGAAAGTGGAGTCCTCCTCCTAAGGGTGCCTTCAAAATTAACATTGATGGATCTACTCAAGAAAACCTAGGAGATGCTGGGATTAGAGGAGTTGGTTGGGATAATATGGGATTTATTCATTTTTTCTTCTCTAGTTATTTGGGAGTGCACTCTAATAATCTGATGGAGGCTAGGGCTATTCTTAAGGATTTGGAGAAAGCTTGTGAGTTGGGTTGGAGGTGATTTGTGAAATGGATTCTATGATTTTTGTGTCTCTTCTTAACAAGAGAGATTTTCAAGATTCTACATGGAGATTTTTTTTATTGAAAAGAAAATTATCCATCTTGCTTCAAACTTTGATACCATTTCGTTTGTCCATATTCCTAGGGAATGGAACAAAGTGGCAGATTGCTTGGAAAAATGGGATTTTGAAGGAAGATGGATATGGAATGTGGTGGAATGACAACAATTAGATCGAGATAAAAGTCACACCCTACTTAAGCTTCTTCATAAGAATCAGAATGTCTAGCCCCATGCCAATTTTTGGTTGGATTCTTTCTAGTTGGGGTCTTAGTCATTTGGGCTACCCCCTAGATCTCCTATGATTTTTGTCCTTCTTGGGTGGGGTTATGGTGTTTTTTGATGACTATAGTCATCTGGTTCTCTTGATGTACTGACTTGGTTTCTCTTGAATAAAAAAATTTCACCCTCTTTTCAAAAAAATAATATAATGACTATTAGAACCCTTTGAGAAAACTTAGTTTCTTATTTTAAAGATAGAGGGGGAGAAAAAAATTGAAAAGGGTGAAAATGATTGGAGAGATATTGGTGCCAACATATGAACTAATGAGAAATATCATTGGGAAGTTACAATATTAATTTACCTTCAATGGATCATTTGGGAATCACTAAATATAGAATTTATTATGAAAAAAACTACAAAAAAGCCTTAATGCTTATAATAAAATCACAAAACTAGGAAAATTAACAAAGAATTTATATATTCAATATTATGGATAAAATTTATGGATTAACATACAAATATATATGCCTCTTGGATACATAAATCAAGGAGATGGAATATCCAAGAGGTTTGAGTTAACTCTCAATCACTCTCAATCAATAGTAGGTTAACTTTGTCTAATTGAGATAGAGGTAGTCTGACTAAACATAGGTTTCAATTAGGATAAATAAAAAATAAAAAAGTGTCTAGATAATCATTCTATGTTAGTACTCATGTATAATGGCATTCCCCTCCAAAATAAGGAGAAATATTGTAAGACAAAAATCCCTCAAGAGAAGATGAAAAGAGGAGGTCCAGGTGACCAACCCCAAAAATGGTAAGGAGGATAAAACCCAAGTGAGGAGAAACTCCCTCCCAAAATAGAGAGAAGAGACAATTTAACCCCTTCTAAATGTTTAGTTCCCTTTACCAATGGTAGAGGATCAACCTAAATATATTACATATTGGTAAGAAATAAAGCTAAATGTGTATACAAGATATATTCTTAGTCCTAAGAGAAATATAAGAGAAGAAAAATAAAAATATATGATGTCTTTGGAATCTACTTCGATGTCCTCATGTCAGTGTTGATAGGTGCCACAAATGGAAGGGATTCATCCCATAGTGCAATGGTAAAGTGGTGGTTTTGTTGTTATGGCCATGCAAGGTTCAAGCCTCCACTGAGCCATTGTGATCGCAAACACTATGCCTCCACTGATCCAATGTGCTCATAAGTTTAAATTTGTGGCGTTGAGGCTGCTAATGGCGTGCATGGCATGAGATTGATGTTCATGCCTGAGTTGTTCCAATCCCTCATTGGGCTACTATGCTCCCGAGCTCTATGCTCCTACTAGGCTATCATGCTCACGAGATTGGACTGGTCACTTGCATTCATGTCAAGGAGGAGGTCCCCTAAATGTGGCATCCATGCTGACTTGGGCCAGGCTAAAAATTCTTGATGTTACCAATAAAAAAAATTCTACACAAATAGAAATGAATGATGAGGATTCCTCTAATGCTAGTGATAATGAGTATATTAATTTGTTTACACCCCATTTTTAGATCAAATATTGATGAATTATTTCAATTAGTTAAAATTATGTGAGTATATGGAAGACATGAATTTATTATATTTTTGAATATAAAAGAATATATGGTGATGATTTCACTCTGTGAATATAAAAAAGTTAGTATCATATTTAAATCTCAAAATTAATATTAAATTTAAACTTTTCCTATTATTAAATTGTTAGAAAAGAATGGGTAGCTAAATGGTATAATTGAATAAATTTAAAGGATTAATGTGATTCCATGTTTCATATTATGATGTTTATTTACTCAATATGATCATCAAATTGATATACAAATATGTTTATATTTGACTAGACTAAATACCATGATGTTGTAATGAGGTGAACATAGGATGAAGTATAGTTCCCCTTCTTGATTGAGGAGGGAAAGCATCATTGAGGAGAGGATAACAAATTGGGTAGAGTCTTTAATCCATACCATGTGCCAAGAACTTGTCACACACACACACACACCACTGATCTGAATGTTACTAGTCAATCATGCATAATTTTTTTTATTATAAGTCCAAACTGGTCATGTTTCCTTTTTATAGGAACATTGGTTTAGAGTTGCATGAACAACAAGGTTGTCATCATTTTCACCTCATATGCAGAATAAATTTGACTAGATAATAATCCTCTGTTTGAATTCATTGTGTCAAATTGAGATCAAAACAAATCTCTTGGTCAAATATTTAGAAGTCTTTCATTGTTATGCATGTTGAGCATGTTTTGGTTTTGAACCTAGAAATTTCAAAAAATCAACAAATCTTTTGATTCTAAAGGAAATAGACATTTATTTTCATGAAAAAATGTATCCATAAAATAATGAAAAAACTAAATAAAATATTTGAGAATTAAAAAAAAAGTCCAAGAAGAAGGGTGTGAGAAATTAGTGCTCCTATTGATATAAGACAACAGATCTAGGATTTGTGATCTCCAAGGTCTCTATAGTTGGATCAAAATGTTTTGGTTTTACTTAGTGTTTTATGAGGATGGTTTGTTTAAGGGGGCATTTTTTATTCATCAAATTTTTAATTAGAAATGGGTACCCATTGCCAAAATAGGTACCTATTTAAAAAAAAAGGGTACTCATTTAGGACATAGTATGGAGCAGACTGTTGGCAAGAAGACCATTGGTGAGAAGATCATTGGTGAGAAGACTGATTCGGTGGTAGGCTTGAGTGATTTGAATTTGAACTCACTCCCTGAAAATCATGGCAACTTCCAGTTCTATCAGTCTACAAATTTAGGACTTTTTGTTGTTGCTGCTGGGAAGGATGAATCATGTAGTGTGGATGTGTTGGTGCTCTTTGTTGGTGCAACTAGGAAGGACAGGTCATGCAGTGTGGATGTGGTCAAAGATGCATTCTTTGAGGGTAAGTGTGTGGTTGAGGATTCCAAGGAATCATGTGATGGGTGTCCATCATCGAAGGAGCTTCCAAAGGCTCCTTGTGGTCATGTGGCTTTTGGTGATAATGGGCGGACCCCAACTGGGGAATCTTCTACGACTAATCCGAGAAGTCCCTAGATTGAGCACATTTCAGTGGGAAATAGACATTCAGTGGGGCAATCTTCTTTGCTTGGGCAGAAATGGGCTGACCTTTTTCTCTTGAAACTCAAAGGAAAAGGCGTTGCATCTAAATCAGTGTCTTCTTCTAACATTGAAGGTAGCTTTGCCTTGTCCCTTCTGGACTCTCTTGTGGACACAAATATTGCTAGAATGGACTTTTCTCTGGTAGGAAATTTTTTAGGTCCTTGACCTAACATTGAGGAGGTCCGCACCTAGGTTTATAAGAAGTGGTCTCTGAAAGGCCAGGTTGAATTTCTGGCTATGGCTAAAGGATTCTTTTCCTTTTGCATTTTCTTGTGATGAAGACCTGAGAGTGGTTTTTTGCAAAAGGACCATGGTCTTTTGGGTGCCTTACTTGGTATTACGCCCCTAGGAGCCCGGGATGGATCTCTCCAAGTTCCTTTTTCACTCAACCCCTATGTGGGTGAAGTTGTCAAACCTTCCTTTGGAATATTGGGATGAAGAAGTGCTTAAGGTAGTGGCTAACTCTTTTGGGTGGTTAGTCCCTATTGACAATGCCACTGTCTCTAGACGGTAGCTGGTTGCAGCATGATTTTGTGTCATGATAGATCAAGATGCTATGATGCCTAAATTTTTTCACCTTAACTCAAAGGTGGGCTCCTGGAAGTAATAGATTGTCTTTGAAAATATTTCATTTATGTGTTTCAAATGCAAAAAAGTGGGTCAGTGGGCTAAGGACTGCCCTGCTAAGGTGGCTCCGCCTAAGGTTGTTCCTCAAACTAAAGTTTGGAAGGTGAAGGAGGCCAAGGGGACTTTGGTTCCACCGATGCAGGGTTAGTCAGCTGCTGGAAAACTCATGGAGGGTGAAGCTAATATTGAAGATCATTTTGTACATTATCCTAAGGTTGACAAGGAGACTAAGGAAAATGTGAACGAGGTTTTTGGCCAATTTTTGGAATAGGATGTGGAACATGTTTTAGATACTTTGTGCTCCCCTAAATGTACCATTTTGGAGTCTACTGTTGCCCTATCCTCCCCACTGGATTGTGTGTCTAGGATGATGGCTAGAGGGGGTGCTTTGGTGGTTGCAGATATTGGGAGTAAAGATGAAGAAGGTGTCATTTTGGTGAGGGGCAGAAAGAAGAAGTCCTCTACTTCTCCTCCCCCTCAACCCCATAAAGGTGTTACCATGAGAAGGAAAAAAGTAGACTGTGGGTCTGAACAGAGGGGCCAGAGGAGACCCTCTCTACAAAAAAGTAGGGAGAGAGATGGCAAGTGGGATATTGCGGAAGGGGTTCAGAAAACCTTCTTTGAGCTGTGCTTGAAGAGCACCCCCTCCACGTGCAAATGAATATTATTTCCTGGAACATTAGGGGGTTGAATAATGTGCACAAACAAGACCTCCTAAAGAACTTGGTCTGGGACCATAAGCCAAACATTTTGCTGATCTAAGAAATGAAAATGTAAATTGATAAGTTGGAAGCCTTAAGAGGGAGCTTTGAGTGGCATTGCTACTTTTTGGAATGTTAGGCTATTTAAATTTTTCTCGATTATAGAAGGTTTTAACCATGTGGAGACAAAGTTTATTTTGATTAGGGATTCTTACTCTTGGGTTATCTCCAATGTGTATGCTCCTAATTTGAAGAGGGCTAGGAAGAAGTTGTGGGATGATCTTGGGTGTCTTCAGACTAATTTTTTGGATAGCCCTTGGTTGGTTATGAGAGATTTCAACACTCCCCTTTGTGATAACGAGAAAGTGGGTTGTTCGTAGGCCAATCCTGATAGCCATCTAGATTTAAGAATGTTCATTGATGACAATGCTCTTTTTGATGTGAAGATGATAGGGGCCAAGTTTACTTGGTCCAATAGGCATGTTGGCACTGAAAATATTCAAGTGAGGCTAGATAGAGCATTGACATTGACTTCTAGGTTTGTGGATTTTTCTTGCTCCCTATCCACTATTACGAGATGCAGGTCTGACCATTTCCCTATCTCTTTTGTGGTTGATAGGATTGGGGGTAAGAAGCATTTTCCTTTTCAATTTGAAGCCATTTGGTTGAGGGATTTGAGGTTTATGGATTGTATTAAGAAATGGTGGCAAGTGAATATTGATGGCAGTGTGATGTTCAAAGTGGCCCAAAAGTTGACTTTTGTGAAGAGAAATCTCAAGAAATGGAATAAGGAATCATTTGGTCATATTTTTGAATCTAATAATTTTGTTATTCAAAAGCTGGATAGTTTTTAGGATGCCATTCAATCAAAGGGTTTATCGGAGGACCTCCAATTGTAGGAGGATGGCCTTCTCGCTTATCTCCATGGCATTGTTGCAAAAGAGGAAGATTTTTGGAGGCAGAGATCTCGTGCAATTTGGTTAAAGTATTTGGACCCCAACTCCAAGTTCTTCCACCTTATTTCCCTTAGGAATAAGTCATCTAATAGGATCTCCTTGGTTATGGCTGATGGTATGTTGTTGGAGGATGAGGAGGCTATTAGGAGAGCGGCTGCTAATTTCTTTGAGCATCTGCTTAGGGATGATCTGGTGTGGGACCGAAATAGTGTGGAGGCTTCTTTGGAAGCTATCCCCCATCTGGTTTTGGAGGATCTGAATAGGGATCTTACTTCCATCCCCTCTACTTTGGAAATCAAGGATGCAGTCTTTTCTTTTGAAGGGAATAAGGCCCCTAGGCCTGATGGCTTTCCTTTTCCGTTCTTCCAGTCGTGTTGGGAGATTGTTGCGGAAGATGTGATTAACACCATTAAGGAATTCTTTGGTTCTAGAAGATTACTTAGAGAGCTTAATGCAACCTTCATTGTCTTGATCCCCAAGTCTGCTATTGCTAATAGCTTAGGTGAGTATCATCCGATCAGTCTCTGTAACTCCATTTACAAAAAAAATTCAAATGTGTTTGCCACTAGACTACAAAAATGTCTCCTTGATCTGATCTCAAAACAACAAAGTGGCTTTGTTAAGGGTCATCAAATCCTGGACTCTATAATAACTGTTTATGAACTTGCTCATTCCCTTAATTCTAACAAGAAGTCGAGTTTCTTCTTGAAACTAGATCTTCTCAAAGCTTATGACAGGGTTAACTGAAGATTTTTATTGGAGGTTTTGGAACACTTTGGTTTTTGTCGAAAGTTTCTTCAGCTTGTTGATCAACTCATCTCTACTCCTTTTGATGTGCTGGTGAATGGTTCTCCTTCCCCTTTTTTCTAGATTTTGCATGGTTTGAGGTAGGGATATCCTATCTCTCCATTGCTTTTCATCTTGATGGTGGAGGCTCTTGGTAGAAATATACAGAAGGCTTTGTCGACCAGGTTATTGAAGGGCCTGTCTCCTTCTAGATGTGAACCAACTACCCATCAACAATTTGTTGATGACACTATCTTGATGGGTGAATCCTCTATTCGTGAAGTCAAAACTGTGAAGGGGCTAATTGAGGCTTATGAGAAGGCTTCTGGACAACATATTAATCTTCCTAAGAGTCAATTTTTTTCCTAAATATCCTTGAAGCTCTACAATTAAAGCTTTCTAGGATTCTTTCGTGCGACATGGGTGAGCTCTTGTCTACCTACTTCGGGCTTCCCTTGTGTATTTCTAAGATTCAGGAATCCTTTTAGCTAGGTTTGTTGAACAAGTTCAGTAGAAAGCTGACGGGTTGGAAAGGGGAACTTCTCAATCAGGCAGGAAAGGTACACCTCATTTCCTCTACTCTTTAGAATCTGCCCCTGTGTGCAATGAGTCTCTTTAGAATTCTTGTCAAATTTGAGGAGAAAATGGAACAGATCAGAGAAGATTTTTGTGGTCGGGTGTTGAAACCAAAGCCAAAATTCCTTGTGTGGCTTGGGATTTGGTTTGCAAACCAAACAAATGGGGTGGCCATGGCATCAAAAACTTAAAAGCTTTCAATAAGGAACTTTTGTCAAAAAATGTTTGGAGGCTCCTCAATGGGGATGCTGGTTGGGCCTCCCTGGTTAGAAAAAAATATTTGCATGGCTTTGGGAGATCCTGGAATATGTTGACTTCTGATGATATCCCTTCTGGTTCTTGTTTTTGGAGGAATATTGTTCCTTGTAGGGATTTGATTGCAAATGGTGTTAGGTGGCTGCTGGGTGATGGTACCAGAATCCTTTTTTGGGAGGATGCTTGGTGTGAATTTAAACCTTTGATCAATTTCCCCTGGGCTCCTCCTATTGTTCCTATTTGCAAACATCTCTTTGGCATTAGGGTGGCAGACTATTTTCAAAATGGGGAGTGGAAGAAATTCTAGGAATGGGACCCGTCTTTGAAGGTTTTAAAGGACTTCTTGAGCAATGTTTGTAGCCCCATTTTTCCTAGAATGGATAGGGTTGTTTGGGCTCCCTGTGCTAATGGTAATTTTTTGGTGGCTTCTACCCTCGCTAATTCACTAGAAAATCCTGATTATTTTCCTTTATGGGGGGATTTATGGAACAAGAAGTTGATCCCTAAGGTGAATGTCTTCTTCTGGCTGTTTATGCAAGGTAAAGTTTAAACATAGGATAATCTCTGTAAAAGGGGATTTGCAATTCTGAATGGATGTGTTCTTTGTGAAGTTGATGCTGAGAGTACTTTCCATATCTTCCTTGGGTGTGAATTTTCCTCTATTCTATGGAGTAAATTTCTAGGTCTTTGGAATTTGGATTGGGTTTTCCCAGACTCCCTTGACAAATTTGTTGACCAGTGGAAGTGTCCCTCCACCTCCTCTATTATTCGATGGCTTTGGGAGCTTATGGCCCCCCATATAGTGTGGGGAATTTGAAAAGAACATAACAACAAAATCTTTCATGATTCTAAGCTCAAAGTTGGGAGTCTTTTCATCAAGATTCATTGGACGATATTGGAGAATTTTGCTCTCATTGATTTAGAGTCACCTCGTTGTGCCCCTGCTACCTATTTAGCTGGGTATGACCTTTTGGTGACTTCTAATTGGAAGATCCCCTTTATTCCTTTTGTGATCTCTAAGTCCAGCTTAAATGATAGATTGAGTACTAAGTGGAGGCCACCGCCCTCAGGGTGGGTTAAAGTTAATTTTAACGATGCAACAAAGGGTAACCCTAGGCCTGTAGGTTGTGGGGGGGTGTTGAGGAATGATAATGACAAGCTCTTAGGTGCAGTGGCACTCTTGTTGGGAAATCAAACAAATCATTGTGCTGAGGTGGAGGCTGCATTTATAAGCATAAAATATGTTGTGGATAGGGGTTGCTCTAAAATATGGGTAGAAGGGACTCTTTACATATCATTAATTATCTACGTGGCACTCATAAGCCTAGATGGAATGTGGATCAATTAATAAAAGATACTATAATCATGTTGAGTTCTTGTGAAGAGACCTGCATTTCTCACATTTTCTAAGAAGGTAATTCATTAGAAGATTTTTTTGCCAATGAGGTTGTCAGGTTAAATGAGTATCGTGTGTGGGAGGAGGGCTCTCTCCTTCTCGAGAAATATAGGATCTTAATGAGAAATGATGGCATTGGTTGAGTCGATGCGGTGGCATCATTTAATCTTTAGTACCATTTCCTGACTCACACACTTTGTGGGTATTGTTTGGTTTGTTGGCTTTCAGTCAAGAAATTATCACAAGGGTTTCCTTCTTTTGGTCTTTGAGGATATGGGTGGAGACAAAAGAAAAATTGAGTTGCACTCTTGTGCGAGCTTGAGAAAGAAGAAGAAACTATGGAGGATTCTTCACCACAGGAATTTTACACAATTTTTAGAAAGATTGCATGGGCATGACCCAAATGCTTCAACAAAATTTGTTTCCTGTTGGCATAATCGTAAGCTCTAGATAAAGGGTCCAGTAGTCAATATCAATGAGGAGTTGATTGCTACTATGACTGGGTTGTCGATGGTTGGTCGTAAGTTCTATAAGGACAAGAAGAGAAATGAGGAAGCGATGGCCCAATTCTTCAAAGACGATGAACAGAAAAAACTTGTTAAGATGGAAAGTTGGGGCTATTAGCGCAAGTCCCTCAAGAAGGTATGGGTGAATATAGCAGAGGCGATAATGCAGTATGTGACTTTGGAAGGTAGGTTCACTGTGATCCTTGATCACCATTTTACTATTTTAAACCATTTCGGGCATGGGCTATTTATTTCCTTTCCATTTTTTCTGTTGTCTTCCATGGAGGTTTCTGTTTATGCTCATTTAAAAAATAGGAGGGATTCGGTCCCCCATGAGGGTCTCATTATTTTAATCATGGAGCATGTTAAAGCTCTTCTCCCTACCCCTACTATTAAGGGAAATGAGAAGATTTTGAGTGATGCTTTTGGTTCATCTGGCTCAGATACCAGGATTGTTGAAGAAGAGGAGTGGAATGAAGAAGACGAAGAAGGGTCCCCATCTCTTGTGACTACCTCCTCAAAAAAGAGGAAGAAGGGTAACCTTAAAAGCAATCGGGTAGCTAATGCCTTGTTCGTTTTGACAATGAGGATATGGAGGTGGGTTCAGAAGATTCCTCTCTTAGGAATATAGATTTGGATGTTGGTGAGGGAGAAGCCGAAGGTGGTGGTAATGAGGAGGGTTTGCAGGAGAATGTGCTGACCATAGAGGCCAAGGATAAATCAAGGAGGGCTTCCAAACACATTGCCAAATTAAAGAACCAGGCCTCGAAATATTTAGTAAAGGACACCACAGTGCTCTACGAGGAGAAGGTTTCTGTTGAAAAGGCAATGGAAATTGATGACTCCCTAGTTCATAGCATTCCCAATGTGGAGCTGGAGGATGAGAATAAGGGTCAAGATGAGGAGGATGCTAAGAAGAAGCATGCGAAGTCGGAGCCTCTAAAGGTAAATCCCCTTTCTGAGGAATTTTCCTATCTCAATGATGATTCCACCTCTATGTTTGAACTTTTGGACATGGCAAGGGTAGGGGCCACTGTCACTTTTAAGTTAGCTAAATGGACCCTTCAGGAGTTTAATAAGGTTAACATTAAAATAAGGGGTTTGAAGGAGAACTTGAAGAATATTCTGAAAGGCTCAGTTTTGGATATTCTGATCGACAAAATTGTGGACCTTGAGGGTTCCTTCCATGATTTCAAATCCCTGTGTGAAGAGCACTTGGTTGGTTTAGAAGCCAAGATATTGGATACTAATGTGGACATAAAGAAGCTTCTCCATGCTTGTCACATTTATGTGAAGAATAGTGTGAAATCTTTGGAAGTCTTGTTTTGTAAAATTAGTGAGCTCAGGGAGGACCAATTGTATTTTTCTGAGTTAATGGAGAAAGATCACTTGACCAAGGGAAAAGGAGAAAAAGGTGTGAAAGATGATGATAAAGGCCCTATTGTTAGAGGGTTTGCTAACTGGAAGAAGTCCTTTGAAGCTGAGAAGAAAGAGTTGCTAGACATGATTGAAATGCATAAGAGCCAAGAGCTTGAGGTGGCCAACACCTTAAGCAATATGAAGTAGTGTTCTATTCTCTTTTTTGTCTGTTGTTTGTTTATTACTGGGTCTCAGGTTCTTTCTTGTTGTTTTGTCATTTTGTTGTTTTTGGGTGATGCTGATAGTTTACTATTTTATCTCTCGAGCAACATTTTGTTTCTTTTGTTGTTCCGGGTTTTGTTTTGCTATTGGTATCTTATGGTAGTATCTTTTGAGTAGCATTTTGTATCTTAAGTTGTAAAGGGTTTCAGGTCCCTTCCAAACCTGCTTTTCCCATATAATAAAAAAGGGTACTCATTCAATAAGTGTCGGATTTTATGCTCAAGAGCCTGTTCCTAAATAGATACCCCCTTTTTTACAAAATGCTTACCTATTTCTATTAGGATTTTCTAAGCCTGTTACTTCTACTAAAGTGAACTCATTATCTCGCTTTTACCCTAACTTTTCTACTTATCCAAGTGAATGGCATGATGAAATTATCAACAACAATGATAGCAAACTCATTAATAGTTTCAACCTTCATGTGTTTTTCAATATCTTCTTTTTGTAGTTGTTTGGCCAAAACACCAAGATTCTACATGATTAGGCATGTACAATTTTGAAGTTGAGGGAAAGGATCCCCTTTCCATTTTGTACATTTCATCTTTTCATCATTGTTAAAATAATTCTCATAATGATAAAAATATTGTAATGGAATAGGATGAAGATGATGTAATCAATCCTTGATACTAATATCCCCCTTATAAAAGATAATCAAAGTTTTTAGGTCTTCTATTTCTGATTTGTAAATCTCCATGAGATTTGGAAAAACACTACCACTCATCTAACTCATTCTTTTAGAATGAAGATTACTATTAAAATAATCAACACCTTTCATGAATTCACGTTCATCAACACCACTACTTTCTAAATCCATTTCATATGACAATGTTCCATTCTTTTTTATGTTAGAAACCATGACAATTATTTTTGGATAATATAAAACAATTAGAAAATATCCTTCAATTATTAAATCTTCATCTTGAACATGCAATATCAATTTCTCATTGATTTCATTACAACAAACACCTTCATGATATGAGAGATCATTAGAAATAAATAAAATATTTTCTTCAATTAAAGAATCTTTGCCTTCAACCTCTATAACTTAACATACCTTAGTTCAATTAGAAGAATTTGATCTCCTTCTTAAGTGAATTTTCACTTTTTCTCTTCATCAAATCTCTTATATAGTCACACAAACCTCTTTTTTTGGATGCCACCTTTAAAGTGCCTCCTCTTTCTACAATGTTCTATTTGGAACTAGATTTTTCTTTAGAATTTTGATACATTCATTTTAATCCCATCATTTTATCTATAAAAGGATCTAAATTTTTCCCATTTGTTAGGAATCTCCAAAATCCTTCCATGATTAAATAATAGAGAAAAATGATTTTCCCTTCACATCAATAATTTCACTTATCTTGCAAGATGGAAATATCATTGTTCTAATACCACTATCTTATCCACCAAAAATATTTTGGATTTTAAAATGTTACAAATATCATGTAAAGACTCAAACTTTTTGTACAATTTCTTCAAAAACTATATATCCAAAATTCGCAATTTTACTCCTAGTCAACTAGAATCTTCTTCAATATTCAAGTGTTGATCAATATGCATGAATTAAAAAATAAAATATAAAAGTTACTAAAAAAGTATAGTCTCACAACTAAGCATAAAATCTATAAAATTATTCATTGCACCATACAAACAACATTGATAATTTTTACATAAAATAACTTATGAAATTTCACCAAAGTGTTGAGTTTCTTGTATTAATGAAATATACAAGTATGTGATAATGCAATGAAATATAATAGTAGAAACAAAATATTAAAATCTAGAACAAACGCACTTGACCAAACACCTTCAATGCACATGCATAAATTATCCAAACTTACTTAAATTCACAAAATATATATCTCGTGATCAATGACCACACAAAGTTGGTCCAACAAGAATAAATACATAGCAAAAATACTATTATGAAAATAATCTACAACCATAAAACCAAAATGGTGAGTTAGAAGATCAAATTGTGCAAATTTGGACCCTTTTCCTTCATTCTTCCCCCTAAACAAAATTCGCAAACTTTTAAACCTGGATGCAAATTTTATATGAAATTCCCTCAAGGATTTTAGAGGATTTTCATTCTCCAATCAGCCACCTAGATTTTAGATGGTTTTCATTCTCCAATCTCTAGCAAACTCAAGGGGTTTTGTCTTCAAATTTGATTTGCTTGATCATAAGTGCTCAATACAAATTTTGATAAATTTTTTGTATAAAAAGATGGATCCCAAAAATGTGAAATTGTGTGCTACCTAATAAATAGATGTTGAAAATCTAATTTGGGCTCCCAAAATCCAATGCCTCTTTCTTGAAAATTAATTAAAATAATTTATTTTCGAGCACTTCCCACAAAAAATATTCACTATAGTAAAATATTTTAATATTCAGTTGACCCCAATTAAGCAATTTGAACATATAAATTAATCATAGATCCAAAATATCAAATTATCTATCAAACTTCTTCCTTAACCCATAGAAAATATTAGAATGGATATTTTTCTATAAAATTAAATTAATTAAAAATAAGACATTACATAAATAATTCTAAGATATAATTAAAAATTATGAACAAAATAATAAATGATTTTATATCAACTATCAAAAATTAGATAAGCTCTAATCTCTACTAATTTCAATTTAGAATATTTCTATTTTAATGCCATTTACTTTAATTCAATGAATGTATCATATACTAACTCTTTGATTTATTTAAAATTTAAAATTATATTAGTTTATCCCCATAATATATTTATTCCTATACAATTTGATATCAACAAATTCTAATTTAAAATGATGGTCTTTGAGAGCCTTCCAAAATATTTTATCTTTTTCAACTAAATTACTTGATTTTGCTTTCATAATTACCCATGAAAATAGTCTTACAATAATGACTTGAATATAAAAGTATGTCCACATTAGAAGATTAAAAAATAAAACATATGAAAAAGTAAAAAACATTTTCTTAAAATAAATGAATGGGTGTTACTTTGAATAGCATATATAGAATTTAAATATATTTAAATAAAGTAGTGGAAGAGTAGTAAACGTTTGGTGGGTTTTGATTCTATGATCATTAAATGGGTGCATCACTAGACACAATACTAAATATCCACCCACTTTAGTGGCTCTCTTTTGTGATGGGGGAGGCCCAAGAAAAGGGGATTTGGAGACCACATAAAAGTAATAAAAATAGATAATAATAAAACTTTAACCCTACAAGGCAACTTTAGTGACTTGAAAATAAGTAAACTAAAAGAGCTTGTAAGTACACAAGCAAGAACAAATGATAGGAAAATGCGTCATGAATTGAAATCTAATCATGGAGGTCTCCCAAAATTTAGTTAAAGTTTGGTGGGTAAATTCATAACATTATTTTTTTCTAGTGAGGTTGTGAATTTGTTTGGTTCATGATTTTTAATATGTCGATTTTATTGATTTGACTTTAGAACGTGATTTAGTGAGGTTGTGAATTTGTTTGATTTGTGATTTTTTAATATCTCAATTTATTGATTTGACTTTAGATCGTGATTTAGTGAGGTTGCGAATTTGTTTGGTTTACAATTTTTTAATATCTCAATTATATTAACTTGACTTTAGAACGTGATTTAGTCAGGGTTTTTTTTTCTAAAGATCTGGTTATGTGTCTGCTTTATCGGTTCTAATGATTTGACTTTATGATTTAATGCACATATATTGTTTGAAGATCTAATCATATATTGTAATTCTTAATTTTAATAGATGAATTTTAGTTAAAAATACCACAACACTAAAATAAATGAATATTTTTTTCTCATGGTTTTGGGTTCAACTTCGAGGTCCAAATTTAAGCGATGCACTTGTCTTGTAGGCATGCTTGTGCATCCTAGGGGGACTAGTTTTGCCTCAACTCGCCCCTTCCTATCCCCAACATGGTAGCTTGTAAGCCCAAGCCAAGGTTGGGGTGAACATTGGGTTGGGCCGCGGGGATACCCCCTGGTTAAAAAAAAAATATGTCATAATATAAAAGACACTGATTATACAAACAAATCATGTCAGAGCAAAAACAAGTGAAAAGTTTGAAGAAAAAATTTACAACGTTCTTGTAGACTTATTCAATCTATCATTTTTAGATCTAGTAATTATTTTATCGCAATTCCAATAATTTAATTTTAAAATCTAGTCCAATACCACTAATATTTGTTAAAAATTAACCATATATTTTAATTATGATATTGCTATCAGGATTCAACCTGTGTAGTTTTATGAGTCAAACTCATTGACCCATGTTTCGTGAGTAGTGGTTCACAAGAACCCATCTCTCATGATAATGAATGGTCCGCTTAGCTCTCATTGCATCTAGGTGATGCTCACAGAGGTGAAACATTGGGTTTTTCCGACCGGTCACCCACCCCAATACTACTCCAGCTCAAACACGCTTAACTCCTACTTACCATATATTTTAACTCTTAATTTTAATATATAATCTTTTTATTTAGAAAATTATATTTTTTTAAGAAGACAATGATTATGCAAGCATACCGTGCCAAATAGTAAAAACAAGTGAGAATAAGTGGGGCATATGATAAAGTAGACGTGATTACATTAAAAAAAATATATTGTTTTTCAAATGGTGAAATTATATATAGGAGATGAGGAGTAGGATATCAAATGAGGAGTACGGATAAATTTAGGTTTTTGATGGGCTATAGTTTATTTGTCAGGTATCCTAAGTATTGCTCTAAAAGAGAAGTGACATCTTTTTGGAAGCAACTTTTTCTAGGGAAAACCAAGGTGGCCCGAAAAACTCTTAAATCACATAAGTTGGCTATCATGAAAGGAAATGTCCGTTCTTCTTTGTATTTTAATAAGATTGTTTTTTGATTCCTTTAGATTTATAGAAAAAGACTTGGATTTCATTGTTGCTATGTAAGCAACCAGTCAAATCACTAATCAGTGGCTCTCTATTTTATGAATGAATTTGCACCGTCGATGCCAATAGGCTTGATATTGATGTGGTACATACAAATATTATTATATTTTTACTAGTTATTATCAAATACAATTCTATTCTTTTTTCTAATATTAGAATGATAAATAGTTGAAAATAGAGAAGTAGATTTAATTTTATTTGACAATTTAAAATATTTAAATGGCCGATATTTATATAAGTTGTTGTAAAATTAAATATATTATAGTTTATTTAAGGTATTCAAATAGATTTGGTATACTATAATTGTTTATTATTTTTGTTGATGTGTGTTTTGACATAATAATACGTAGAATAGATAGTTTCTGTTTGAAAGAGAATTGCATCTCCAAGGTTCTTTATTAGTAAGTTTTGATATGTTTATGTAATTTAGAGGTTCATGGGAGTTGTTTCATTCAAGGGGATCCAATTTATATAGTTGTAAAATTAATATATTATAATTTATTTAAGGCATTCAAACAAATTTGGTAAAATATAATTGATTATTATTTTTTATGACGTGTGTTTTAATATACTAAAATGTAGAATAGGTTTTGACATAGTAATACGTAGAATAACCAATTTCTACTTGAAAGGGGAATTATTCTCCCAAGATTATTTATTAGTAAGTTTTGATATGTTTAGATGATCTAGAGATTAAAGATAGATTCATTCAAAAGGTTCCAACATGATCTAGAAGAATAAAACACAAATTAATAGTGTATGTTGTTAGAGTTGTCTTAAGATTTCCACATTCTACTTTTTAAGTTTTTCAACTTTGAATTTGGGAGTGACTTATAAATTTTTTGTTTTGTTTTAAATGTATGAGCCTAGTGATGAGAGTTGATTTATCTTGGTAACCTTTACTAATTAGAGCCTCTTGCTTCATTAAGATAATATTCCAAGTTGAATCTCCAATCTAGACAACAATATCATTAATTGTTCATATAGTCTTCATTAAATTTTTGTATTTATTCTTATCAAGATAGATTAGTAATGTATCTCTAATGCTCCAAATCTATAGATTCATTGAATAAGGTGTCAATATTGTCCAAAATTAGTGTCTAATAAAAGAAAATAGAGTATCAAATTTCTTGAGGAAAGAAAAAAATATTAACTATATCAAATGGGACTTCATACCAATGACTAATCTTGAATAATGCATATATAGAATCTCTTTCATTAATAATTTAATATGAAGAAAATCAAGTTTCTTATGACATTGGTTGTTTCTTAGTAAACAATTTAATTCCTTATAGAATTAAGTTTTATGTCACAAGCTCTTGTGTCTACAAAGCTTTTAATTTATCTTCACAACTTTCATTTGTGACCATGTTTAAAGTTTTTAAAACAAAAGATCATTTACTTTTTTCATTTGAGTCATATAGTCTTAAGTCAAGTGTGTAACCATGGTTTCTTCTATGGTTTTTAAATAGTAGTGAACTTCCTTATTAATAATGTTTTCTTTTTATTTTATTTGGGTTCACTATGTTCAGGTTCATTTTAATGATCCTTATCATGTTCATATCCATGCCATGTTATTTGATTAAGTTTAATTTCATAATTATGTAATTTATTACTTGTAATGTAAAAGGATCATATTTTAAAACTCCTTACACTTCAAAGAGTATAGGTTCATAGTTAAAAACTCTTCAAAATTCATAATGAATGGATTAATAGAATGTCCTTTACACCATGCTCGACTATTAAATTTATCACTACATGAATTATTCATTTTATTTGGTAATTTCATTAAAAATCAATAGTTTAGGAAAAGCTAAAAAAATCAAATGGCCAATAGTTCTCTATACAAGATAAGTTGTGTGGATATTAATATGATCATTTGAGCTTGGAAGTGACATGTGGCTTTTGATGTTTCCTCCCATAGATAATACCCATATTATTTACAAATACAATAGAACATTCCTTGTTCAACTAGTCAAGGTTTGTGTGGAATGACGGCTTAAAGATGATATGAAAACATTGAATCCTAAAAGAGATGATCACTAGGTTAGTTTAAATAAGAAGACACCACACATAGTTGAGAGAATATGTTACTAAAGGGATTGAGAGTGAGTGTAGAACCTAAAAAATATGATATTGGTGAAAGTACATCTTAAGTTTTCTTATAAGGGATTGCATTTATCAATATATAGTTTGTTGTTTATTTATAAAATTATCATTTGGTTTTGGGGAAGAATCAATGATGGTATAAATTTTTAAATTTAACTAATGTATGACCTTCATTTCATTGATTTTGAAATATATTTTTTGCCAACATTATTTACCAAACTGTCATTTTGAATATTTTTTATTGGGTAGATTAATATCCTACATAATGAACTAGATCCTTATGTGGCGAAAGTAAAATATTTGTAATGGATGTCTGAAATTGTAATAAAGAAAAAAATTATTTAATCCCCTTTAAGGATTGACAACTTGCTTGCTTAAATATTTTTTTTATCATTTAGATCTAATAATAATATCTTCAAAAAATCTTTTATCTAAAATAGCAAGAGGGGATGAATAAATTGCTTCTATACAAATATTTATAATAAATTATAATAATCCAACATGATGATTTGATTCCTCTTACTTAAATTATGTATTGGTGTTTGGTAGTAATTCTGATTGAGAGAAATATGGTGTGATAACATGATATCCTCTTGTAACTTATATTAAAGTTCCTTCCATATCAACATCCTTGTGAATTATAATGTCAAAGGAGTTAAATAATTCAAGTAGATATTTACCTTTCTTTAATAGTGAGGATGATGACTTCTTACTATTCACTACTTGGAATCCGTCCTCATCAATAAATAGGTAAAAATATGGGTAAAAATATTTTGAGGAAATAATAATATTTATAGCTATCAAAGTTGAAGATTATACAAAAATTGAACAAATTTAAAAGAAATAGTTGTGTCAAGACAACATATGTAGAAATTGAAAGGGACCCTTTCATAATCAATAATATGTTATTTAAATTGATAATACTAATAATAATAACATACCTTTAATTGAAGATGATGCTTCAAATTTAATTTATTTAATATATTAAACCCATATTGAGATATTTTTAAAATAAAAGAGATGGCTAAATTCTAAGCTAAAATACACATGTAAAAATTCTAAAATAATCTAGTGCTATTAAGTTGATAATAGGGCATAGTATATATTTGTACTATATATGAATGAGTTGAGGAAAATTTATTGTAAAGTGGACATAAAGTTTTCAAAATAGCCAAAACAAATCACACTTTAAGTGAACTTTCGAAGCTAAATCATATGAATTATGTGAGTATCTTATATTAACTTTTAAATAGAAATATATTAATGTTAACCACCATTCTTAAATACAATCATTATAATTATTAACTAGAGAAGATGCTCAATATTAAAATGGATCTTTGTTAGAGTCAATAATTGTCCCTAAAACAACCACACATGATAGTGAGATTGACTTGTACAAGAATCAACGCTCATTATCTATTTTCAAATTAGTCACATTAAGATCCTTAGAAAAAGATAGAAAAGTACTTATGTCTTATTGGGAAAATCCTATTAAAATCGACCCATCAAAGTTCAACCATAAGCTAAGGTAACTTCTCTTGCCATTAAGTGTAATTTATTAAAGAGAAAATTTGGACAAACGTGATTGTCTTAAACTGTGTGAGATAAGGTTTGAGCCCTCAATCTTTCCCTCTAAACAAAAACTAAAATTGATTTATAACATCCTTAATAGATTTTAGTTATAATGATTGCACAATTCCCAAAATAATCACATAAAATCCAATTCACTTGAACATTAAAACATATTTAGTTTATGGGTATCTCATAATGACATTTAGATAGACCTACATTGGTTCCAACAAATATCCCTAAAATAACATCATTATAGATCTTCATTAGAATTGCAAGTAACATCACTCTAGATCTTTATTAGAGTCGCAAACTATTATCAAAGAAACCACACTATAAATATATATTAAAGTCAACAACCATTTCCCAAATAATCACAATATAAAATCAAGAATCATTATTAAGATAAGAACGCTTATATTTTATCTTCAATTATTTGTAATCAAATTTAATCCTCAAATTACCAATACTACTTGTCTTCTATATCTTCTAGAGAAATACTTGTATCACAATTATAAAAGTTCTATTCCTCGAACCTTTTCACTCAATCAAATAACATTTATAAACTAATAAAAACTAGCATAATACACCATTAGCTTACATTAAGTGTAGGTGACTTTCTATATATACTTCTTTATTTTTTATTTTTTGTTTAAATTGTTAAAAAAAAAAAGACTTTATTCACAGTCAAATCATTTTGAAAGCTATACCTTCAATTATTTGTAATCAAATTTAATCCTCAAATTACCAATACTACTTGTCTTCTATATCTTCTAGAGAAATACTTGTATCACAATTATAAAAGTTCTATTCCTCGAACCTTTTCACTCAATCAAATAACATTTATAAACTAATAAAAACTAGCATAATACACCATTAGCTTACATTAAGTGTAGGTGACTTTCTATATATACTTCTTTATTTTTTATTTTTTGTTTAAATTGTTAAAAAAAAAAAAGACTTTATTCACAGTCAAATCATTTTGAAAGCTATACCAGATGGAACGAGGAAGAGTTTTGGATAGACCCTAAAAAGAAACTCGTACATATGTCTAATATAGGGTCTTTAAACATAGTATGCTTTTACATTTGAAAGGCGACTTTAAATGGATAACAGTAATTTACCTGACAGGCAGGTTGACCGTCAAATTTATTTATGTTGTGATGACTGTGAAAGTAAACCCACCTAAGATTCATCTTAAACTCTAGTGGTGACAACCTTTCTCTCTGAGGTGGAACAAGGCAAGCATAATGACATCATCCACACACGGGCAGTGTGTTTCTTACATCATTCCCATCCAATCTTCAACGTCAATATTAACCCCAACTACATGTGCTGCACTCATTCAATTATCTTTATAACCTTCACCTCTTCATTTTACTATCATGCTCATGATGATGACCATGATCAGCGCTAAGCAATTCTGTTGAGCTTAGTTATAGTCTTAGTTGTTTCCTCTTCATAGATTGTGTTTGTCTCATGGCTGTTAATGAGTTTTAGTAAATAGATTCCACTGGTTCATAGATTTTAAGCAGAATCCCTCGGCTTTAAAAGTAGCAATAGCAGTAGTACTATACTATTTACTGTTGCTTATAGATTGATTATATTTAGATTGGAGCGTTCCCAGGTATGTCTGTTACATTCTTCTCGGCCTTTGTCAGAGTGTTGTTATTGTATCCAATACCCCAGCGCCTAGAGTCAAGTCTATATACCAGAGATCCTTATTTGTATACCTTTTGTACTTGGAATTCTTGAACCTAAACTATAGGGTTTATGTTCCTGTTCAACCATCTGTTATGGATTTCAAGTAGAGAGGCTTAATCAAGCCTTCGATATATATTTACACAATCAGCGTATGTCAAGAGAACTTGAAAATCCTTTATATCAAGTGGTTGGGTAATCAGTATATATCTATCTGTCAGTAGAGCTTGAAAATCCTCGAATGGCAAATGGGTCATTGGTAGATGAATTAGGAGAGCTTGAGAGTCCTTGAATGCCATCTGGGTCATCAGTTTATGTATCAGGAGAGCTTGAGAATCCTTGTTTCCCGAGTGGGTCATTAGCATATGTATCAAGAGAGCTTGAAAAGCATTGAAATACCAAGTGGGTATTCAGTTTCTTTTGCTGTTCAGGATACCGACTTGGAGATTGCGGAAGAAATTGGTGTGTTGAGAGTGGTACTTGAGAGGACAGAAGAGCTTTAAAGTCCTTGAATAGCAAGTGGGTGTTCAGTCTATTGTGTGATCTATAGCATATACAAACTTGGTGGGTGATAAAGTTATATATACACTCAGTATATGCTAGAGAGGAGAATTTGGAAGACATGAGTACAGAGGTTGTAGTTGGGCATGGTGAAGGATCTTCATCCAATGGGACTTGTGAAGGCAGCAGGGAAGTCATTGCAGCCACTGCACCACCAAGCCGGTATGAATCACAGAAGAGGAGGGACTGGAACACTTTTGGCCAGTATTTGAAGAACCACAGGCCTCCCTTGGCCTTGCCAAAGTGCAGTGGGGCTCATGTGCTTGAATTCCTTCGTTATTTGGATCAGTTTGGCAAAACTAAGGTTCATGTCCCTTCCTGTCCATTTTTTGGGCATCCACATCCTCCTGCTCCCTGTTCCTGTCCTCTAAGGCAAGCATGGGGTAGCTTGGATGCCCTCATAGGGCGGCTGAGGGCAGCCTATGAGGAGCATGGAGGTAAGCCTGAGTCTAATCCATTCGGAGCAAGGGCTGTCAGGCTATACCTAAGGGAAGTCAGGGACATGCAGGCCAAGGCAAGGGGTATTGCCTATGAGAAGAAGAAGCGCAAAAGGCCTCCAATTCAGCAACAACAGCAGCAACAACAGCAGCAGCAGCAGCAAGTCCATCATCAGCATCAGCACCACCACCAGGCTCACTTTGTTCCAAATGATCCTAATACAAATCCTGCAATGATGATTGCCATGCCCAATCAGAATTGATTATGATGACGGTCTTTGTTTCTGCTATCTGACTAGTAACTTATATCTGTATTGGTGATCAGGTCTGTAATCAGAAAAGCCCAACTATAAACTCATATCTGATCATTATAACCCACCTTTCTCTTCTTTTTCAAGGTCTGTCGAATATGTATGTGTCTGCCTTCTGTTATATGTGAGCTCTATTATGTGTGCTTTTCTATCTATCTGTCTACAATAATCTATATGTCTAGGGTCTCATCCTGTTGTTCCTATGTTTTTAGGATCTGTCGCAATCTTCTTCGGTGGTCCTTCTAGGCTTTAACTGTACTGGGAATTGCCACATCCTATTGTAATATCCTCATATGTTTCAATGCACTTGCTAAAAAGTTTTTGAAATACTTATGCAAAGGGATCATTACTGTGTTCAGTTTTATATTAGGTATCAGATAAGATACCATCCTGCAATGTCAGTGAATGTCTAAAATCTTTTTGGTTTTGAAGCCTGTTAAGGCCTTGTGAAGTCGCTATCTATTTACTCCATGTTTAAGCCTTGGTGTCGTTGTCTCACATCTGAAACTTGAGATCTTAGTCTCTGATAGTTTCTATATGATTAGCGGAAGCTTCGATTATTTGGACCTCTTGGGGGGGACCTATGCACTGTATTTGAGGAAACATTGCATGGTGGTCCTTGTTTGGAGGCCTTTTAATCCCTTTTAATGGATCTTTAAGGCTATGAATAAATCTGTATTAGTAGGAGCTTCACCGTGTAAAGGGACTAGCATAATCATGTAATGCAAAAGTAGATAGTTATAAGTAGTTATATTCATGTAGCTGCAATGTTTCATGTAGATTGCCTTCCTTAGCCTGCGCTCCTTGCAACTCTTATAGTTTGCAACGAGTATGCCTTTGGCAATGGAAGAACAATGTATCTCATATATCATCAATATCAATATCAGATCCATTAAAAAGTATACGTGCTATGGCAATGGCTGTTGTCCGTGATGGGCTTGGAAATATATATTCCGATGAAATCATTGCATTAGTATCCAATGTTGGGATTGGAATTCATTTTCTTCAATATTTGTGGGATATAGTTTGTGTTATGAATTAGATGAATGAATGAAGGTTGGTTTTTAATAATGTTCATCAGGTCAAACAGTCTATGGGATCATCAGACAACCAACCAAGCGGAAAAACCCAAACAAATAAACCGTCCACACAGCACCTACAGCAAGATGAAAATTACCACTAACAACCTGGAAATCTGTTTCATAATGAAACGAAATTTTCAGTGTTCATTTTCTTAGTTAGGCCTCCATTCGAATTGCTCAAAACATAAAACTGTTACGACAAGGACTGCAGAGATACTATTGGGAAACTGAATCATTTGTGAAATGAATTTCTTGCATAGAACAAATTAAAACAATATTGTGAATTGTAAGTTCGGTGCATTGTCAATGGCACGGGATGTCTGCTGGTTAAAATCTACCTAATTCTCTCTCATGTAGTTCCAGCTATCCATTGGTTAATGCATCGTGCTTTATCTATATTACATACTTCGAAAATAAAAGGTATGTTACATTCGTGTTCTCTCTTTACAGCTCATAAAATTCTATTTACCCAAAACCTTTCAAACTCTTTTATGGACGTTTAATGCTTAGTACAGGCAATATTCAGTTAAAAGTTTTTTTTTTTTTTTCGTTTTTTTTGTTTTTGGTTAAATTATATGTCTATTGGAAGAAAAGCTTTACTAGAAAAAAAAGGACAGTTACATATCAGAGCAGGCAGGCAACCAGTAGACAAAACCGGTAGCCGACACAGCAGCACAATACAGAGAACTTGAAAGATATTCAGTTGAATTTACCATACCCACTTCGAATTTTGAGAATATCTTTATGTAAAGTGGAAGATGGATAGAATGCAAGTTCAGTATGATATATTTAGGATATAACGATGTAGAGATCATTACATAGTATATTGCATTTTAGTACCAGTATAGAGCATGTAAATTGTGGGGCAACCGGCAAATTCACCACCAGCAATTCACCGTGGGAAAATTCATCACCAACAATTCACTGTGGGAAAATTCACCGTCATGACAAATTCACCTCAAGGAAAATTCACCACCAGCAATTCACCGCCCTGGAAAATTCATTGCATACAAGTTTGTATGCAATGAATTTTCCAGGGCGGTGAATTGCTGGTGGTGAATTTTCCTTGAGGTGAATTTGTCATGACGGTGAATTTTCCCAGTGAATTATCCCGTGGTGAATTGCTGATGATAAATTTTCCTAAAGCCAAATTGTGGACAATCTACATGTAAAGTACTAAAGGGTAATTATATTGCTGGCCTCAAATGAATTAAATTTCAATGCCAAAGTAGAATTTGCTATTTAGTATGATAACATCTCTAATATGTATTTTCAAACTATAAACTCATTTTTAAATTTATTATATGCAGATGAGTACGACCCTTGCAATTGTATTTATTGAATTTGGCCTCAATCGGAACTTCAGCCCGATCGAAGGAAAAGTTCCAAATTGAAATTTGAGAATTATGATACGCTGATAGAGTTCAATGAACACCTATCACAAAACCTGTGATTTTTATTTCGTGTTGGAATACTCCACAGAGTCCGGTACTGTTACGAAGCCAATCTTATGTCAGTATGTTTCATAGAGTTAATGGAGCTGTGGCACTGTAGCAGTTCTAACTGTATAACTGTTGACCAGTCATCTGGTAGTTTTTGGATTTTATGATTTCTAATGTTTCTTTTGATTTGTCGTCGCCTGAAGAGCTCTGCACTTGTTTTGTACGTACAACTGTGATCTAATAAGTGTAAGACATTAATATATATCCATATTTCCAGATCTAAATCTACACCTTTCATTTGTATTTCTGCAATATGTAGATCTCTCCTATTATTATGACTATGCTTAAGTTCGTCTAGGTTTAAACTGTTAAACAATTTTTTGTTGTTGCTAATAGCACTCTATTATTCTGAAACGGAATGTGATCCAAAATATTGATGAAAATCTATCACACAATCTTATCCAAAAACAGTTATGATCTATGTTTGATTTGTTGATACCGAAAGAATCTGACATGAATTCTATGAGGTCTATGGTAAATTTCATTCCAAATGTACATTTTAAGACACTAGCCTTCAAAGTCATTTCATTCATTCATTATGCTGGAGATCTAACAAAAGACTTAGTTTTCTGAAGGTAGAAATCTAATCCTATTCATAACCGTATGTTTTAGTTTCCATCCTATATCAGAGTTTGCTGGGATTCTGCTACAGAGACGGTTTGCTAAGCTGCAGCATTTAACTACAGGAATTGCAAACAAAAATCGCTTTTATTCAGTAACTGCATAGCCATAGTCATCATTTCCCAAAAAAAAAATTAAAGCTTATTCATGATTTTAGCCATCTTCAGGTCTTTCTGCTTTTTTGTTTGTTTGTTTGTTGATTTTGCTTATAGTTTCCTTAACCCAGTTAATATTCTTGTAATAATCACTTCCAGAAATTATTTACTGGATTTTCTTTCATTGTAAGTAATCATAATAGTTAACAGAAACCATGATGTTAGTCAATAGTCAGTTACTAACAGTAGTATATACTTAAGAACAGATGAGATCACATCAACAAAATCATTAATGATCACACCAAAAAAATGGTTCAGGCACTTCAACTTAAAAGTTGAAAAAATCTACAAGCTTCGAAGCTTGACTTGCTTAAAAATAAGTCAAGCCATCTGATCAGGTTTTTTTATTAGATTGGCTCAGTTTTACATAAAAAGTTTCAAAGTTTTTGATTACAGAGGTTGCACGAGGGGCTGTCAGCATACAGCCACGGTTGAGTGAAGAAAACTAGAAGTCATCTACTACTTTTGTCCTGCCTGACAGACATAGACATAAATTAATTGAACTCTTCCCCTATCCTGGAAGCTATCTGTATATAGAACTTATTTAATGCAAATTCTGGCCCATCTCACCCATACGGGGTCTTACTCGTGTAATTTATCCATATACTTCGCTGGGTGACATGAGGGGTTGATGTGAAGGAAAAAGCTGACAGGAGACAAGGGCTCCTTGTATGCAGGCTGGCTGCCTGGATCCCAGTGAAAAATCAACACTATACTCGAATGACTACTGAAATCAGTCTTGTCAAGGATTAAAGGGTGTTATGTACAGAACAAGGACCATGTACCTTAGACAAAACTTGCACCACATGCACAAAAAGCCACCCAAACCACGAAATACAATTCAATTATAACACCCAAAAAGAATAATATCAGAAATTAGCCATTCTGTATCATATCGTACAGTCCTTAAGAAAATGTTATCATAGATAATATGCTTTTGGGTTTAGCTGTGTATATTTTTTTCATCGACGTTTCGAATCACACTCAGTGATCCATCATCAGGAAGAGGAAGATGGATCACTGAGTGTGATTCGAAACGTCGATGAAAAAATATACACAGCTAAACCCAAAAGCATATTATCTATCTTCAATGGACTGTGGAAAACTCATACCAATGAAAATGTTATCATATCAGAATCATATATTAGAGTTACTTAAAGACATTAGACAAGCATAAACAATATAACAAATTAGGGTTGAAAATCGTCTATCATACAATCATCCAAACTCAGTGATTCTTCCTCTTCCTGATGATGGATCACTGAGTGTGATTCGAAACGTCGATGAAAAAAATATACACAGCTAAACCCAAAAGCATATTATCTATCTTCAATGGACTGTGGAAAACTCATACCAATGAAAATGTTATCATATCAGAATCATATATTAGAGTTACTTAAAGACATTAGACAAGCATAAACAATATAACAAATTAGGGTTGAAAATCGTCTATCATACAATCATCCAAACAATAGTCTAACGTACACACAACCGTTTACAATTAAAAAAATAGGGTTAGAATATTGTACGACTCTACTCAAAGCTTTCCCACTTTCACGAAAGGCCATTAAAATCTCATAATGTAATGAAATTATATAACATCCAAGAGAATAATGTCAGTAAGGATTTTTTTGTTTGTTTTATTGTATTATTCTAGCCAGCAACTTGTATCACATTAATATAAAGCCAAAGCAACCTTACAATACAATACTATTAGACAACAGCCAAAAGAATAAAGTCTGAAGTTAGAGTTTATTGGGTTTGTTTATCATATCAAGTAATCCTTGGGAGAAAAAAAAATGGAAATCAGGCTCAAGAATACAATTATAAAACCAGGATATACTACAAACGAGGCTTAAGAATACAACTATAAAACTATTATATATTAGCTTCAAATCAACCTTAACAGTATATCTGAAGTTACTGCAATAGATTATTCAGATAGCTGACATGCAATAATTCAAGCATATAAAAACACAGAATGATAGTCATAGGGTAAGTGTAATGACTTGCAAGTTTAATCAAGTGGGTACTCAGAGTAAGTACGTTGTGTGTTTCTCAAACATGTTCTTGACAGAAGAACAGGTCAGACTGATTTTATCTTTTATATATAATGTTGAGAGCTCAACTTTCAAAAAAAATGATAATATAGTTTGAGACATGACTGCTGTGCACAGGTATTGAAAACTCTTTACGACCCCTAACACCATACCTACAAAAATCAATTGATTGTGGCATCCACCGTCCTGAGTGGTGCTTGCATCATTCTGACATTATGCAGAAATTTATTATTGTGCTAGATACCAATTGGCCCTCCTCCTCGACTTTTGCATATGGTATTGGGAAAGCTGAACAAATTCTATTAAATAGTATAGGATACATTAGGCCCCTAGTATATGAGCCACTAGATAGAGAGAGTCATGGAACATAAACATCATGTCAATAATGGTTTTAAACTAAGTAATGAGCCTTTGACTTCAGAAAATAATGATTGTGCTTCTAATTTATCCAAAGCAGTAGGCGTGTGCAGTCAATCACCTTGACAAATCTGTGATTATCCGATTTAGAAAGTTCCTTTTATTGGATTTGATGATGTTTGGAAGAACTCTTCATTTTTCAGGCGATGTTGAGCATTGAGAGCAAGAACTTTTGGCCCTGCTTTAATAATATTATCTTGATTTCTATATTCAAGGGATTGTGATTAGAAATTTAGGTGGTGTTCATCATTGAGAGCAAGAACTTTTGGCCCTGCTTTTAATAATAATATTTTGATTTCAATATTCCAAGAATTATCATTAGAAATTTAGATGTTTTGTTGGATATTGTATATTTTTTTATAAATCAATGTTAGATGGTTAATTGGTTTTAATTAATGAGAATACAAATGAGATATTTTTTTCTTATTTCTAAAGGGATTCGTGGTTTTAGTTTGGCTTCTAAAAGAATTCAAACACATCACTATAGTCAAATTACTACAACTTTTCAAATTATGATTCATACACTGATAATATTATATTCAAAATAGGCAAATTGTTGAATTTTAAAACATAATTATTTATGTGAAAAATTGAATAATTAGTATGGTTCTCTATAAAATCAAAAACATGTAAGTAAAAGAAAATAGTACCCCTATTCATCTTCATCATAATGGTAGAGAACTTGGTAGCGAGATCCAAAATATTGTAAGAAAAATTTCTAGGTGTAGATTTGGTCATCTACCACCAATTCATAAATGGCACAATTATATTTAGCAAAGAAACCTTGGAAGCATCTTGTTGATGGTGGTTTTAGCACTACCAACTTTGAGTAACGATAGATCACCACTCCTCTTGTAAAGTAGGGATTCCTACTTCAAGGTTCCTTGGTAGCGAGGTCTTGGTCATGATGCATAACTTAGTGGTCTACGTGATCAATTTAACAAGGGGTCTTTTGCTAGTAACTTGGACTTCTAGAATGTATAAACTCAAATACATACAAAATACTTTAAAGCACATATTTGTTCCTAGTAAATTATACAAATCTCTTTCAAATTCAAACCTATTACATTTCATCAAACATTATACTAAATTTAGCATATCTAAAACATTCACTTGCTCTCAAAAGTCTAAAAACTATCTAAACGATTTAATAAATAAATAAAAGACAAAAGATTAGGGTAAGAGGGTAAAAAATAATTCAAAATAAATAGACAATGATAAATTTCATTCAATCTCTGAAAGATTAGGCAAAATCAATAAATCAACATTATAATGATCAACATTCACACAATCATATATAACATTATATGCATGCCTTGATTTGACATAGGACTCTATGCAAAGCAATAAAAAACAATGATTTCACCAATTTATTCAACTTAGACAAACAAGAATGATCATACAATCACCAAGGATCAAGATTCCATTTTCTAAAAGAAAGCATGTTATCCTTTGATTAGAATATATAACAAAATACATAGTCTAGTAGAATAATCACATTGAAAATTGTATCTGTTTCTATATTCAAAATGATTTCTAATAATTACAAATGTTTCAAAAAATAGATATAAATAGGAATCAAGCATCCCAAAATTCATGGATCTAGAAGAGTTTAATTGAAGTTGAAACAAAGGTGACTTACCTTGGTCGAAAACTTAATTGGAACTAACTAAAAACTAAACTAAAACTAATTGAAAGTTAATAGTTTATTGGAAAACCTCATGCCACCTCAACACATATCAACTCATGTGTTGATTTATTACAAATATTAAAAGAATAAATAAATCATAAAGTAAAGACTTGAACCTAAATCACTCTATTTCGGAAGCTTCTTGAAAAATAATTGATGACTTCATTTAAATCACTAATTTGTTTGGCCCCTTATGATATTTCAATTTGATTTTTTGGGAAAAGGTAGATTCCTCCAGTCTTTCCTGTAGCTCATAAAAACTGGCTAAATCTTCCTAGAATTTTTGAATTTTAGCTTTGAATTTCATCATCTGATCAATAAAATCTTTAGATATCAACCTGTGCAATGACTCTGTGAACTCTCCAATCATCTTAGTGGATGAAGCTACCATCGATGATGTCTCCCAAAATGCATAGGAGAGGTTTTCTATAAATTTCTCAAATTTATTAATTTCTTGGTATGCTAAACTTCTATTCTTTCTCATTTTACTTTTACATGTTTTGAGCACTTTTACCCTCAGTTGTGT
The DNA here is from genome assembly GCA_007258455.2 of Sequoia sempervirens. Classification (NCBI taxonomy): domain Eukaryota; kingdom Viridiplantae; phylum Streptophyta; class Pinopsida; order Cupressales; family Cupressaceae; genus Sequoia; species Sequoia sempervirens. Next base: position 159,879,631 of record VDFB02000015.1, on the reverse strand, counting down.
TGCTTTTAACCATTATTTAGGTTTATCTTGGTCTCCCTCTTCAATGATAGTAGATTTGAAAAGCTCTTTAAAAGGTGTAGCCTTTATTCTCTAAAAATTGGGATATAATCTTCCCATGCAATAAGATCCTCATCAATTTTTGACTCAATTTGGTGAGCCAAGCTAGCTTCATCACCAATTGAATGATGAAATTTAACTGCCTTCTTTATTACCCAATCTCCAAGTGCTTGTAAGTTCTCCCTAAGGAAGGTTTTCATCAAGGAAGAAGCTAATTGAAAGTTGTGGACTCATCTTCCCATAAGGCTATGCTAGGAAAAGTTGTGCCTCCCAAATGACAGTGCCTTTTCTTGGACCACTATCCATTAAAAAATGCTAAAAAAAATGTATTTCACTCTTTTAGCTTTGTGTGCCCCTCCAAATGTATCTTTTGTGGGGAAGTAGAAGAAACCACCAATGATTTGCTTGTACCTCTCCCCATTGTTATCAAGTTTAGGCAATAGATTTGTGGGAAATTGGGATGGGTAGGTTCCATTCCTAATGACTTGTTGGAAGTCTTCCAATCATGGTGAAACATATAAATACAATCAACCCTTTCTTTCCTTTGGGTGATCTACCCTTCATTTCTCATATGGGATATATATAGAAGGAAATAAACTATAGACTCTTGTCATTGATAGATTTCTCATCAATGTTGAAGTTGAATTAAAGAAACCTTGCTCTCTCAAGGCTTGAGTGGAAGATAGTGAAGTGCAAAAAGAAGAAATATAGCCTCACCTTTTGGGTTAGTGAGATCCTTAAAATTGGAACTTGGGCTCAAGGATACTCGTTCATGGGTTTTTTAGGGATAATCCATTACATGATACTTGTCAGTGAATTGAATGGCTCCTCCCCTAGTTGATTCATTGAAGCTCAATTTTGATGGTGCTATAAAATGAAACCCTAGGATTTCTAGTGCTAGGTGTATTGTCAAGTATTTCAATGGAATACTCATGACATTACCTCTAAGAGATTTGCTACTAGTTTGGATAATGAAGAGAAGGAACAAGCTCTTCTCCTTGGTTTAGAACTTTGCAAGGCCCTTAAAATTTCTAAGGTTTATATTCAAAGAAACATGATAATTATTAATACTATTGAGAAGTGTAGTACACCTAATTGGAAGGTCTAAACATCTTTAGCAATGCTTGACCAATTCTAGACTCCTTTTCATTTCTCTATTAAACATGTCTATATAGAGAATACAATAGGAAGTGGATTTTATCACTAACTTTGGCATGTCACAAGTGGATGTCACTCTCTCATATCACACATCCAACCTATTGTGGCCTCCACAACATGCTTCCATTTTATGGAATTAGCAACTCTCACTTTAAAATTTATGTTTTATCCTTGATTTTATTTCTATATTTTACTCCAATTTGTATTTTGATGCCCTTTATCCTTATTAAATTCGACCTTAGTCACTATGACTTGTCAAGGTTTCAATTTTTCAAGTAGTTGTCTGGGGGGTCATCTGAAGAGTTTGCGTTTTTGTAAGTACTTGAGAAAATGTAAAATTAGTAATTGATCAAATCACTCTAACTCCTTGAATCAAGTTTTGATCCTCTTGGCTTTGCTTTTGATATTTGGAGTCCAAACCCTAGTGCTTGGGAGTTTAGACTCTAAGTGAGAAATCAAGAAAAATTAGGGCTTCTAATGAAATGTTTAGAGATTGAAGTGCAATTTTTTGAGTCCAAATCCTAGAGTCCTTAGGAGTTTAGACTTGAGTGTCAAATCAACAAAACTTAGGGCTTATACTAAAATGTTTAGAGGTTGAAGTGTTTGATTTTAGAGTTTGAAACCTTGAGTCTCTTAGAGCTCAGACCTCAAAGGGAAGGCTAAACCAACCCATACTTTGATCCTCATTTTTATCATTTGTCAAAGTTTTAAAGAGATATTTGTTGCATAGACAGTTGTCGCTGCACCAAAAGATCGACTTGTTAATGCCCGATACAACCACTAGAGTTAATGAATCCACAAGAAGTAGTTAAGCCATGTCACGAACACAAGTGCTACATTGCACATCACAAGGAGACCAAGGGTGCACACCTTGCAACAATCCCCCTAATGCAAGCGAGGGGTTCGAACCTATGACCTAGGCTCTGATACCAATTGTTGCATAGATGGCTGTTGTTGCACTAGAAGATCGACTTGTTAATTCCCGATACAACCAAGCCAGAGTTAATGAATCCACGAGAGGCAATTAAGCCATGCCACAAACTCGAGCACTACGTTGCACAACACAAGGAGACCAAGGATGCACACCTTGCAACAATACCAAACCCTTGAACTCCAAGCTTTTTGGAAGATCAAATCTCAATCTTCAAGTGAAGTTAAATCTTCAAGACCCCAAATTTTGTTTGATGGGAATTTATTTCCCACATGTGTAGAGGGTTTTTTTAATCTTATGCTTTGTTGCCTATTTATTTGTCTTTTTGTTGTGTGTTTGACTAGATTCAAGGGTGTATCCACCTATCAAACTTCCTCAACCATTCACTTTCAAATTTTGTTGCATTAACTAGGTGATCTCACATTTGAGATTTGAGATTTCATGTGTTCTCTTCTATTACTTGCCCTTTACAAATTTCTTCATATTTTGTCTGCTATTTGAGTTTGTATTAAGATTTGATTTGAATATGTTAACTCATCATGGCTTCATGATCGTTTGAATAATTTTAAAGAAATCTACAATATTAGAAATGTTCAAGCAAAAGTTGTGCCCTAGATTTTTTAAAACCCTAATTTCATCACCATCAATTCTAACCACCCTTGGGAGCCCAAAGACTAGTTTTTTCGTGTTTTCAAAGCCATGCAGTAGGAATGTAAATGGAGAAATCAACTTAGAATGTGAAATCCAAATGGTGTTGAATCTCAACTTTGAAAAAAGAAACATTTTTCAACTTAAACTGAAAGCACCATAAATCTGGAAGTGGAGCCTCTGAATCAAATTTTCTTTGTTCACAACAAATACAGAACAATGAATAGCATGATTTTTGGCTTTCATGAAACTAAATTCTGGATTTCATGAAACTAATTTCACTCAACAAAACATTTAGGTCAAAGTCCGAACTCTGATCCTTTACTGCTTCCAGCCAAACTTACATATGTGCAAACTTTTATCGAGATCCGGAACCCCTAGGCACTGATTAAGTCGATCTTTTTTCCTGCAACTTTGAAGAAGTGAGTCGAAGCTCGAGCTATGAGTTGGACTTCCAAATTATATGATGATATTCAGAAATTGAGCCCTGAGTTAGCAGTAATTCAAACTACGTTTCATAGAAAATTGCTCAAAATACACCGAATGTCTGAAAGGTGAGCAAGCTCAGACTTACAAAGGGAGAACTTTACGTGAGAAGACTTGTAAAGCTCCAACTCAAATCCTGAACCTCCTGTCATTGGTCGATGAAACTCTAAAAAAGAAATTAAAAAATGTAGATTGTCAGCCGAATGCTCGAGATTTTTATATTTAAAATAACGGTGAAAGTTTAAATTTTGAAGTTTTAAATTCAGTGTTTCATTTTTGTAGCAGTCCAACTGCTGTAGCAAGACAGAATGTCTGGAGAAATTCCCAAAAACTTCGGTGTTTCATTCTTTTTGGGACAATGCAAATTTTGAAAATGGAAAGGAAGCGTCAAATAGCTGAAACCTCGAGTTTATAGATGGCGAAGTCTTTTTACCTATTTAAGTATTATTGTGTTTCAAACCCTCGAGATACCGAATTTTATCATGAAACGAATCTATGAACTCTGAACTCCCAAAGGTTGGCAATATGAAATCTTCACTTTTCTTTCTAATTGTATTTCATTTTGATGATGGGTCATGGAGTATGATTCAAAACGTTGATGTAAAAATTGACAAATAGTTTTCAACCCAGAAATCTTGGCACCATTATTATGGACTGCGGAAACTTCATATTATTAATAAAATCTTCATTTAAACATCGAGGGCACCAAACTATTGCAAGTAGGAATGAATTTGGAATGCCAAAGGACATAGCATTATGTTTTAAAAACAAGGTGTTGGGTCCTAATTTAATAGAGTGCAAACTTAAATTGGCGCTTCTTTTATTTTCTTAGCTACATGTTTTCCATCATATATAATTGATCTGGAAATTCTTCAATGGGTCATTTTGGTTTTTTTAGCTCAATGTTGTTCATTGTTTTTTCATATGTTTTTGTCATGTGTCAAAGTTCACAAAAAAATAAAAATTAAAAAGTTTGGAGAGTATTTGTTCATCTTCTATCATTTTGTAAGATTGCAGAACTTAAAAGGAGTTCGATCATCTTCCACATTTCCTTTTTTCCACTTGATTTCCTCACCTTTGTGGTTGTGCACTTTTACAAAATTTCTACATACTTGTGGACTTTTTCTATTGTCTCGACTTCCCCCCTACTCCCTCAAACTTTTTTCTCCTACTTCCTTCCATTTTTCCCTCTTCTTGTGGACTTGTGGGTTTATTATGCACCTCTTTCCACTTTTCCATTGTGGTTTGAAGTATGGAAGCCCAATTGATCCTTGAATCATTTGTAAATATTGAAGACTTTCTCATAAGTGATATATCCAAGGTTTTCTTGGATTTATGGATTTCTAATCATTTCATCCAAATTTTGGATTTCTAGATCGACCCTACACTTTCTTAGAATATTTAAGTAACATGTGTTTTGTGAGATTCTATTGTTCATCATCCATCTTCCTTTTTAGTATGACTTCCCCTTCTAACTTGAACTCCCCTAAGCCAATTTTTCTTTTTGTTTTTCCTTGTAGGCTTGTGGGTTTAATGTGGACTTCCACCACTTTCTTAGTGTTTCCTAAAGTTTCAATCTCCCCAACATGTTTATTTTTCTCCCATATCCTAAGTCATTTGAATTCCTCCATTTTCACACTTAGAAAATTCTTCTTAACCTTTGGGCATCCTTCACTTCTAGATATCCTTCATTTCCTATGACCCTTTAAATTCATCTTTATAAACCTTCAATGGACTCATGAAATTCTTCCACTTTTCCAACTTTCCCATGTCCTTTTGAACCCTAATTTCCCACACCTTCCTCCTCCCACAATTCTTTCATCACTTCCCCTTGTGGGATTTCTATCTTTCATAGACATGTCTAGGTCCGATCTCCACTTTTACGTCAAATTCTTTATACAAATTCTTCCAAACACCTCACCCACTCACCTAAATTTCACAAGATGCCATGAATTGTTAGATTTAACCCCCTAAAACTATATGAGCACACTTATCTCACAAAAATGTCATTGCTCATACTAAGGATACAAATACCCTTGTAGATGTCAACAATGGATGAAGTTGAAGATGAACATCATTAATGCCAATGCTTGCTTCTAGTCTATGTGTAGGTGCTATCTAGTTTGAGTTTGAAAATACATTTTGAACTTCTTCATGCTCTCCCTGCACTTAACTCAAGATGGATTTTAAGTGAATGTGTGTACCCATTCATGTTTAATGCTTTGATTTGAAAAGTTTCCATGTGACATCCAAAATCCCACCAAGGTAACTAGAACAAAGAGAGAGAGAGATTGAGAGAGGGAAGGAGGGAGGGACAGAGAGAGAAAGAGGTATATAGGGATAGGTTAGATAGAGAGAAGTAGAGAACAAAGGTTGGTGGAAGGAAGAGAGAGGTCTCACCTCTCTCTCCCTACCTCTCCCTCCCACCTCTCTCTCTCTCTCCCTCCCCCTCTTTCTCTCACTCTCTCCTCACTCCTCTCTCTCACTTCTCCCTCCCTCCCTCCTTCCCTCTCTAATTTTCTCTATCTCCCCCCTCTCTCTCTATCTATCTCTCTTTCTTTGTCTACTCTCTATCTCCCTCCCTCCCTCCTTCCTTCTCTACATCTCCCCCCTCTCTCTCTCCTCTTCTCCCTCACTCTCTCCTTCCCCCTATATTTCTCTTTATCTCACCATTCTCTCTCCCCCTTTCTCTCTCTCTCTCTCTACTCTCTCTCTCTCACCTCTCTCCCTACCTCTCACTCCATCCTCTCTCTCTATCGCTCCCTCCCCCTCTTTATCTATCACTCTCTCCTTCTCTCTCCCCTTCTCTCTCACTCCCTCCTTTTCTCTACCTTTTTCCTTCCATCTCTCAATCTCCCCACCTTCCTCCCCTTTTTGTATGACATCTTGATGCACATTAGAGAGAGAGAGAGGCGAGGGAGGGAGAGGTAACAAGGTATAGGTGAGATAGAGAGGTAGGTAGAGAGACCTAGGGAGGGGAAATATAGGTAGAGAGAGAGTGGTAGGGAGCTATAAAGGGAGAGGTAGGTAGAGAGATGGAGAGGAGAGATAAAGAGTAGTGAGGGAAGGAAGGGGAGAGGTAGGGATGGAGAGAGTAGATGAATAGAGGGAGGGAGATAGAGGATGAAGGAGAGAGGAGGGAGGAGGAGAGAGAGAGAGAGAGGAGGTAGGGAGAGAGAGGAGGGAGGGAGGGAGAGAGAGGTGAGAGAGAGGGGGGAGAGAGGAGGGAGGGAGAGGTAATAAATGATAGTTGAGATAGATACAATTAGAGAGAGGGGGACAGAGAGGGGGGGAGGAGGGAGGGGGGAGAGAGAGAGAGAGGGGGGTGTCTAGAGCATAAGAGATGAACAATGAGTGAAATAGAGAGAGA
>VDFB02000015.1:159801381-159872881 GCA_007258455.2 Sequoia sempervirens | reverse complement strand
GGTGATATTGGAGAATTTTGCTCTCATTAATTCAGAGTCACCTCGTTGTGCCCCTGCTGCCTGTTTAGCTAGGTATGACATTTTGGTGACTTCTAATTGGAAGATCCCCTTTATTCCTTTTGTGATCTCTAAGTCCAACTTAAATGCTAGATTGAGTACTAAGTGGAGGCCACCGCCTTCAAGGTGGGTTAAATTTAATTTTGACGGGGCATCAAAGGGTAACCCTAGGCCTGTAAGTTGTGAGGGGGTGTTGAGGAATGAGGATGATATGCTCTTAGTGCGGTGGCACTCCTGTTGGGAAATCGAACAAATCACTGTGTTGAGGCTGAGGCTGCGTTTATAAGCATAAAATATGCTGTGGACAGGGGTTACTCTAAAATATGGGTAGAAGGTGACTCTTTACATATAATCAATTATCTACGTGGCACTCATAAGCCTAGATGGAATGTGGATCAATTAATAAAAGATACTATAATCATGTTGAGTTCTTGTGATGAGACCCGTGTTTCTCACATTTTTTGAGAAGGTAATTCATTAGACGATTTTTTTGCCAATAAGGCTATTAGGTTAAATGAGTATCGTGTGTGGGAGGAGGGCTCTCTCCTTCCTGATAAATCTAGGATGTTAATGAGAAATGATGGCGTTGGCTGAGTCGATGCAGTGGAATCATTTAATCTTTTGTAACATTTCCCGAGTCACACACTTTGTGGGTATTGTTTGGTTTGTTGCCTTTCAGTCGAGCAATTATCACAAGGGTATCCTTCTTCTAGTCTTTGAGGATATGGGTGGCGAAAAAAGTAGAATTGAGTCGCACTCTTGTGCGAGCCTGAGAAAGAAGAAGAAGCTATGGAGGATTCTTCACCATGGGAATTTTATGCCATTTTTAGAAAGATTGCATGGGCATGACCCAAATGCTTCAATGGAATTTGTTTCCTGTTGGCATAACTGTAAGCTCCAGATAAAGGGCTTGGTAGTTGATATCAATGAGTTGATTGCTACTATGACTAGGTTGTCGATGGTTGGTCGTAAGTTCTATAAGGACAAGAAGAGAAATGAGGAAGTGATGGCCCAATTCTTTAAAGATGACAAATGAAAAAAACTTATTAAGATGGAAAGTTGGGGCTGTGAGTGCAAGTCCCTCAAGAAGGTATGGGCGAATATAGCGGAGATGATAATGTGGTATGTGACTTTGGAAGGTAGGTTCACTGCGATCCTTGATCACCATTTTACTCTTTTAAACCATTTCAGGCATGGGCTATTTATTTCCTTTCCATTTTTTTTGTTGTCTTCCATGGAGGTTTTTGTTTATGCTCATTTGAAAAAAAGGAGGGCTTTGGTCCCCCATGAGGTTCTCATTCTTTTAATCATGGAGCATGTTAAAGCTCTTCTCCCTACCCCTACTATTAAGGGAAAGGAGAAGATTTTGAGTGATGCTTTTGGCTCATCTAGCTCGAATACCAGCATTGCTAAAGAAGAGGAGTGGAATGAAGAAGACGAAGAAGGGCCCTCATCTCCTATGACTACCTCCTCAAAAAAGAGGAAGAAGGGTAACCTTAAAAGCAATCGGGTAGCTAAATGCCTTGTTCTTTTTGACAATGAGGATATGGAGGTGGGTTCGGGCGATTCCTCTCCTAGGAATATAGATTTGGATGTTGGTGACGGAGAAGCCAAAGGTGGTGGTAATGAGGATGGTTTGCAAGAGAATGTGCTAACCACAGAGGCCAAGGATAAATCGAGGAGGGATTCCAAACGCATTGCCAAATTAAAGAACCAGGCCTCAAAAGACTTAGCAAAGGACACCATGGTGCTCTATGAGGAGAAGGTTTTTGTTGAAAAGGCAGTGGAAATTGATGACTCCCTAGTTCATAGCATTCCCAATGTGGAGTTGGAGGATGAGAATAAGGGTCAAGATGAGGAGGATGCTAAGAAGAAGGATGTGAAGTCGGAGCCTCTAAAGGTAAATCCCCTTTCTGAGGACTTTTCCTATCTCAATGATGATTCCACCTCTATGTTTGAACTTTTGGGCATGGCAAGGGTAGGGGCCACTAGCACTTTTAAGTTAGCTAAATGGACCCTTTAGGAGTCTAATAAGGTTAACATTAAAATAAGGGGTTTGAAGGATAACTTGAAGAATATTCTGAAAGGCTTGGCTTTGGATTCTGATCGACAGAATGGTGGACCTTGAGGGTTCCTTCCATGATTTCAAATCCTTGTGTGAAGAGCGCTTGGATGGTTTAGAAGCCAAGATATTGGATACTAATGTGGACATAAAGAATCTTCTCCATGCTTGTCACATTTATGTGAAGAACAATACAAAATCTTTGGAAAAAAAGGTGTGAAAGATGATGGTAAAGGCCCTGCTGTTAGAGGGTCTGATAACTGGAAGAAGTCCTTTGAAGTTGAGAAGAAAGAGTTGCTAGACATGATTGAAATGCATAAGAGCTAAGAGCTTGAGGTGCCCAACACCTTAAGCAATATGAAGTAGTGTTCTATTCTCTTTTTTGTCTGTTGTTTGTTTATTGTTGGGTCTCAGGTTCTTTCCTGTTGTTATGTCATTTTGTTGTTGTTGGGTGATGCTAATAGTTTACTGTTTTATCTCTCGAGCAACACTTTGTTTCTTTTGTTGTTTTGGGTTTTGTTCTACTACTAGTATCTTATGGTAGTATCTTTTGAGCAACATTTTGTATCTTAAGTTGTAAAGGGTTTTAGGTCCCTTCAAAACCTGCTTTTCCCGTATAATAAAAAAAAGGTACTCATTCAATAAGTGTAGGATTTTAGGCTCAAGAGCCTGTTCCTAAATAGATACTCCCTTTTTTACAAAATTCTTACCTATTTCTATTAGTATTTTCTAAGCCTGATACTTCTACTAAAGTGAACTCATTATGTTGCTTTTACCCTAACTTTTCTACTTATCCAAGTGAATGGCATGATTAAATTATCAACAATAATGATAGCAAACTCATTAATAGTTTCAACCTTCATGTGTTTTTCAATATCTTCTTTTTGTAGTTGTTTGGAAAAAACACCAAGATTCTACATGATTAGGCATGCACAATTTTGAAGTTGAGGGAAAGGATCCCCTTTCCATTTTGTACATTTCATCTTTTCATCATTGTTAAAATACTTCTCATGATGATAAAAATATTGTAATGGAATAGGATGAAGATGATGTAATAAATCCTTGATACTAATATCCTCCTTACAAAAGATAATCAAATTTTTTAGATCTTCTATTCTAATTTGTAAATCTCCATGAGATTTGGAAAATCACTACCACTCATCTAACTCATTCTTTTAGAATGAAGATTACTATAAAAATAATCAACACCTTTCATGAATTCATGTTCATCAACACCACTACTTTCTAAATCCATTTCATAGGACAATGTTCCATTCTTTTTTATGTTAGAAAACATGATAGTTATTTTTGGATAATATAAAACTATTAGAAAATATCCTTCAATTATTAAATCTTCATCTTGAACATGCAATATCAATTTCTCATTGATTTCATTACAACAAACACCTTCATGATATGAGAGATCATTATAAATAAATAGAATATTTTCTTCAATTAAAGAATCTTTTCCTTCAACCTCTATAGCTTAGCATACCGTAGTTCAATTAGAAGAATTTGATCTCCTTCTTAAGAGAATTTTGACTTTTTCTCTTCAACAAATCTCTTATATAGTCACACAAACCTCTTTTTTTGGATGCCACCTTTAAAGTGCCTCCTCTTTCTACAATGTTCTATTTGGAACTAGATTTTTCTTTAGAATTTTGATACATTCATTTTAATCCCATCATTTTATCTATAAAAGGATCTAATTTTTTCCCATTTGTTAGGAATCTCCAAAATCCTTCCATGATTAAATAATAGAGAAAAATGATTTTCCCTTCACATCAATAATTTCACTTATCTTGCAAGATGGAAATATCGTTGTTCTAATACCACTATCTTATCCCCCAAAAATGTTTTGGATTTTAAAATGTTACAAATATCATGTAAAGACTCAAACTTTTTGTACAATTTCTTCAAAAACTATATATCCAAAATTGGTAATTTTACTCCTAATCAACTAGAATCTTCTTCAATATTCAAGTGTTGATCAATATGCATGAATTAAAAAATAAAATATAAAAGTTACTAAAAAAGTATAGTCTCACAACTAAGCATAAAATCTATAAAATTATTCATTGCACCATACAAACAACATTGATAATTTTTACATAAAATAACTTGTGAAATTGCACCAAAGTGTTGAGTTTCTTGTATTAATGAAATATACAAGTATGTGATAATGCAATGAAATATAATAGTAGAAACAAAATATTAAAATCTAGAACAAACTCACTTGACCAAACACCTTTAATGCATAGGCATAAATTATCCAAACTTACTTAAATTCACAAAATATATATCTCATGATCAATGACCACACAAAGTTGGTCCAACAAGAAGAAATACATAGCAAAAATACTATTATGAAAATAATCTACAACCATAAAACCAAAATGGTGAGTTAGAAGATCAAATTGTGGAAATTTGGACCCTTTTCCTTCATTCTTCCCCCTAAACAAAATTTACAAACTTTTAAACCTAGATGCAAATTTTATATGAAATTCCCTCAAGGATTTTAGAGGATTTTCATTCTCCAATCATCAACCTAGATTTTAGATGGTTTTCATTCTCCAATCTCTAGCAAACTCAAGGGGTTTTGTCTTCAAATTTGATTTGCTTGATCATAAGTGCTCAATACAAATTTTGATAATTTTTTTGTATAAAAAGATGGATCTCAAAAATGTGAAATTGTGTGCTACCTAATAAATAGATGTTGAAAATCTAATTTGGGCTCCCAAAATCCATCATCTCTTTCTTGAAAATTAATTAAAATAATTTATTTTCGAGCACTTCCCACAAAAAATAATCAGTATAGTAAAATATTTTAATATTCAATTGACCCCAATTAAACAATTTGAACATATAAATTAATCATAGATCCAAAATATTAAATTATTTATCAAACTTCTTCCTTAACCCATAGAAAAATATTAGAATGGGTATTTTTCTATAAAATTAAATTAATTAAAAATAAGACATTACATAAATAATTCTAAGATATAGTTAAAAATTATGAACAAAATAATGAATGATTTTATATCAACTATCAAAAATTAGATAAGCTCTAATCTCTACTAATTTCAATTTAGAATATTTCTATTTTAATGCCATTTACTTTAATTCAATGAATTTATCATATACTAAATCTTTGATTTATTTAGAATTTAAAATTATATTAATTTATTCCCATAATATATTTATTCCTATACAATTTGATATCAACAAATTCTAATTTAAAATGATGGTCTTTGAGAGCCTTCCAAAATATTTTATCTTTTTCAACTAAATTACTTGATTTTGCTTTCATAATTACCCATGAAAATAGTCTTATAATAATGACTTGAATATAAAAGTATGTCCACAGTAGAAGATTAAAAAATAAAATATATGAAAAAGTAAAAAATATTTTCTTAAAATAAATGAATGGGTGTTACTTTGAATAGTATATATGGAATTTAAATATATTTAAATAAAGTAGTGGAAGAGTAGTAAACGTTTGGTGGGTTTTGATTCTATGATCATTAAATGGGTGCATCACTAGACACAATACTAAATATCCACCCACTTTAGTGGCTCTCTTTTGTGATGGGGAAGGCCCAAGAAAAGAGGATTTGGAGTCCACATAAAAGTAATAAAAATAATAATAATAATAAAACTTTAACTCTACAAGGCAACTTTAGTCAAACTTGAAACTCTAAGTAAACTAACAAAGCTTGTAAGTACACAAGCAAGAACAAATGATAGGAAAATGCATCATGAATTGAAATCTAATCATGGAGGTCTCCCAAAATTTAGTTAAAGTTTGGTGGGTAAATTCATAACATTATTTTTTTCTAGTTAGGTTGTGAATTTGTTTGGTTCGTGATTTTTAATATGTCGATTTTATTGATTTGACTTTAGAACGTGATTTAGTGAGGTTGTGAATTTGTTTGGTTTGTGATTTTTTAATATCTCAATTTATTGATTTGACTTTAGAGCGTGATTTAGTGAGGTTGCAAATTTATTTGGTTTGCGATTTTTTAATATTTTGATTTGACTTTAGAGCATGATTTAGCAAGGTTGTGAATTTGTTTGGTTTGTGATTTTTTAATATCTCGATTTTATTAATTTGACTTTAGAACGTGATTTAGTCAGGGTTATTTTTTCTAATGATTTGACTTTATGATTTAACACACATATATTGTTTGAAGATCTAATAGTATATTGTAATTCTTAATTTTAATATATAAATTTTAATTAAAAATATCACAATACTAAAATAAATGAAGATTTTTTTTCATAATAAAAAACTACTGATTATGCAAAGAAATCATGTCAAAGAGTAAAAACAAGTGAAAAGTTTGATGAAAAACTTACAACACTCTCGTAGAGATGGGTTCTAGTGAACCACTACTCATGAAACATGGGTCAATGAGTTTGACTTGTAAAACTACACGGTTGAATCCTGATAGCAATATCACAATTTGACACATTGTGGAAAATACCTTCTACTTATCAATTGATGAGCTAAAGGGGCTCTATAATGAATGGTTCATAAGACACAACACTTGTTGAAGGTTTTGTAAATGGGGTTGCAAGCTAAGTGGGTTTAACGTCGGGGAAAACTCTATGGTTAAGCACACTTGAGCTAGAGTAGTATTGGGATAGGCGACCTCTCAGGAAAGCCTGGTGCTTCACCTCTGTGAGCATCACCTAGATGCAATGAGTGTTAAGTGGACCATTCACTATCATGAGAGATGGGTTCTCGTAAACCACTACTCATGAAACATGGGTCAATGAGTTTGACTCATAAAACTACACAGTTGAACCCTAATAACAATATCACAATCTATCATTTTTAGATCTAATAATTGTTTTATCACAATTCTAATAATTTGATTTTAAAATCTAATCCAATACCACCAATATTTGTTAAAAATTAATCATATATTTTAACTCTTAATTTTAATATATAATTGAAAAAATTATAATTTTTTCTAATATTTAAAGAAGACAATGATTATGCAAGCAAACCGTGCCAAATAGTAAAAACAAGTAAGAATAAGTGGGGCATATAATAAAGTAGACATGATTATATTAAAAATTATATATTGTTTTTCAAATGGTGAAATTATATATAGGAGATGAGGAGTAGGATATCAAATGAGGAGTACGGATAAATTTAGGTTTTTGATGGGCTATAGTTTATTTGTCAGGTATCCTAAGTATTGCTCTAAAAGAGAAGTGACATCTTTTTGGAAGCAACTTTTTCTAGGGAAAACCAAGGTGGCCCTAAAAACTCTTAAATCACATAAGTTGGCTATCATGAAAGGAAATGTCCGTTCTTCTTTGTATTTTAATAAGATTGTTTTTTGATTCCTTTAGATTTATAGAAAAAGACTTGGATTTCATTGTTGCTATGTAAGCAACCAGTCAAATCACTAATCAATGGCTCTCTATTTTATGAATGAATTTGCACCGTGGATGCCAATAGGCTTGATATTGATGTGGTACATACAAATATTATTATATTTTTACTAGTTATTATCAAATACAATTCTATTCTTTTTTCTAATATTAGAATGATAAATAGTTGAAAATAGAGAAGTAGATTTAATTTTATTTGACAATTTAAAATATTTAAATGGCCGATATTTATATAAGTTGTTGTAAAATTAAATATATTATAGTTTATTTAAGGTATTCAAATAGATTTGGTATACTATAATTGTTTATTATTTTTGTTGATGTGTGTTTTGACATAATAATACGTAGAATAGATAGTTTCTATTTGAAAGAGAATTGCATCTCCGAGGTTCTTTATTAGTAAGTTTTGATATGTTTATGTAATTTAGAGGTTCATGGGAGTTGTTTCATTCAAGGGGATCCAATTTATATAGTTGTAAAATTAATATATTATAATTTATTTAAGGCATTCAAACAAATTTGGTAAAATATAATTGATTATTATTTTTTATGATGTGTGTTTTAATATACTAAAATGTAGAATAGGTTTTGACATAGTAATACGTAGAATAACCAATTTCTACTTGAAAGGGGAATTATTCTCCCAAGATTATTTATTAGTAAGTTTTGATATGTTTAGATGATCTAGAGATTAAAGATAGATTCATTCAAAAGGTTCCAACATGATCTAGAAGAATAAAACACAAATTAATAGTGTATGTTGTTAGAGTTGTCCTAAGATTTCCAAGTTCTACTTTTTAAGTTTTTCAACTTTGAATTTGGGAGTGACTTATAAATTTTTTGTTTTGTTTTAAATGTATGAGCCTAGTGATGAGAGTTGATTTATCTTGGTAACCTTTACTAATTAGAGCCTCTTGCTTCATTAAGATAATATTCCAAGTTGAATCTCCAATCTAGACAACAATATCATTAATTGTTCATATAGTCTTCATTAAATTTTTGTATTTATTCTTATCAAGATAGATTAGTAATGTATCTCTAATGCTCCAAATCTATAGATTCATTGAATAAGGTGTCAATATTGTCCAAAATTAGTGTCTAACAAAAGAAAATAGAGTATCAAATTTCTTGAGGAAAGAAAAAAATATTAACTATATCAAATGGGACTTCATACCAATGACTAATCTTGAATAATGCATATATAGAATCTCTTTCATTAATAATTTAATATGAAGAAAATCAAGTTTCTTATGACATTGGTTGTTTCTTAGTAAACGATTTAATTCCTTATAGAATTAAGCTTTATGTCACAAACTCTTGTGTCTACAAAGCTTTTAATTTATCTTCACAACTTTCATTTGTGACCATGTTTAAAGTTTTTAAAACAAAAGATCATTTACTTTTTTCATTTGAGTCATATAGTCTTAAGTCAAGTGTGTAACCATGGTTTCTTCTATGGTTTTTAAATAATAGTGAACTTCCTTATTAATAATGTTTTCTTTTGATTTTATTTGGGTTCACTATGTTCAGGTCCATTTTAATGATCCTTATCATGTTCATATCTATGCCATGTTATTTGATTAAGTTTAATTTCATAATTATGTAATTTATTATTTGTAATGTAAAAGGATCATATTTTAAAACTCCTTACACTTCAAAGAGTATAGGTTCATAGTTAAAAACTCTTCAAAATTCATAATGAATGGATCAATAGAATGTCCTTTACACCATGCTCAACTATTAAATTTATCACTACATGAATTATTCATTTTATTTGGTAATTTCATTAAAAATCAATAGTTTAGGAAAAGCTAAAAAAATCAAATGGCCAGTAGTTCTCTACACAAGATAAGTTGTATGGATATTAATATGATCATTTGAGCTTGGAAGTGACATGTGGCTTTTGATGTTTCCTCCCTTAGATAATACCCATATTATTTACAAATACAATAGAACATTCCTTGTTCAACTAGTCAAGGTTTGTGTGGAATGATGGCTTAAAGATGATATGAAAACATTGAATCCTAAAAGAGATGATCACTGGGTTAGTTTAAATAAGAAGACACCACGCATAGTTGAGAGAATATGTTACTAAAGGGATTGGGAGTGAGTGTAGAACCTAAAAAATATGATATTGGTGAAAGTACATCTTAAGTTTTCTTATAAGGGATTGCATTTATCAATATATAGTTTGTTGTTTATTTATAAAATTGTCATTTGGTTTTGGTGAAGAATCAATGATGGTATAAATTTTTAAATTTAACTAATTTATGACCTTCATTTCATTGATTTTGAAATATAATTTTTGCCAACATTATTTACCAAACTGTCATTTTGAATTTTTTTTATTGGGTAGATTAATATCCTACATAATGAACTAGATCCTTATGTGGCGAAAGTAAAATATTTGTAATGGATGTCTGAAATTGTAATAAAGAAGAAAATTATTTAATCCACTTTAAGGATTGACAACTTGCTTGCTTAAATATTTTTTTATCATTTAGATCTAAAAATAATATCTTCAAAAAATCTTTTATCTAAAATAGCAAGAGGGGATGAATAAATTGCTTCTATACAAATATTTATAATAAATTATAATAATCCAACATGATGATTTGATTCCTCTAACTTAAATTATGTATTGGTGTTTGGTAGTAATTCTGATTGAGAGAAATATGGTGTGATAACATGATATCCTCTTGTAACTTCTATTAAAGTTCCTTCCATATCAACATCCTTGTGAATTAAAATGTCAAAGGAGCTAAATAATTCAAGTAGATATTTACCTTTCTTTAATAGTGAGGATGATGACTTCTTACTATTCACTACTTGGAATCCATCCTCATCAATCAAATAGGTAAAAATATGGGTAAAAATATTTTGAGGAAGTAATAATATTTATAGCTATCAAAGTTGAAGATTATACAAAAATTGAACAATTTTAAAAGAAATAGTTGTGTCAAGATAACATATGTAGAAATTGAAGGGGACCCTTTCATAATCAATAATATGTTATTTAAATTGATAACACTAATAATAATAACATACCTTTAATTGAAGATGATGCTTCAAATTTAATTTATTTAATATATTAAACCCATATTGAGATATTTTTATAATAAAAGAGATGGCTAAATTCTAAGCTAAAATACACATGTAAAAATTCTAAAATAATCTAGTGCTATTAAGTTGATAATAGGGCATGGTATATATTTGTACTATATATGAATGAGTTGAGGAAAATTTATTGTAAAGTGGACATAAAGTTTTCAAAATAGCCAAAACAAATCACACTTTAAGTGAACTTTCGAAGCTAAATCATATGAATTATGTGAGTATCTTATATTAACTTTTAAATAGAAATATATTAATGTTAACCACCATTCTTAAATACAATCATTATAAATATTAACTAGAGAAGATGCTCAATATTAAAATGGATCTTTGTTAGAGTCAATAATTGTCCCTAAAACAACCACACATGATAGTGAGATTGACTTGTACAAGAATCAACGCTCATTATCTATTTTCAAATTAGTCACATTAAGATCCTTAGAAAAATATAGAAAAGTACTTATGTCTACGGAAAACCACAAATCGTTCAACCATAAGCTAGTAACTTTCTACGTTATGTACTGAGCAGAGTAACTGACAACGATTGTCTTAAATCGTGTGAGATAAGGTTTGTTTCAATTTTCCTCTAAACAAAACCAAACCACTATATCCTGAGATTTGAAGGAAGATCAAAATAACTTACAACCAATGATTTAATAAAACATTATTATCTTTATAATACATTTAGATAACCCACATTGGTTCCAATAAATCCAAATAGTACTCATTATAGATCTACTAGAATTGTGCACTGATCATGAACAAACCACATCACACTAAAGTCAACTATTTCCCAAAATAATCACAACATAAAATCAAGAATCATTATTAAGATAAGAATGCTTAGACGGGATTCTCAATCATTACATCAAATTTAATCCTCATCACTAGACTATTCTAGTATCTTCAGGAAAACAGATCATAATGAAAAAGTTCTATCTCTAAATCCTCATCACCCAATCCACACATTGAACCACAAAACCCAGCATAATAATTATTAGCTTACATTATGACTTTCATACTTTATTTATTGTCAACCAAGACTTATTCGTTAATAAATCATTTTGGTACAACATTGAACGAGGAAGAGTTTTGAGAGAACTCAAAGAAACTCAATATAATTTTTAGTACTTTACATTTGACACACTTTAAATGGATACAGTAATTTACCCACAGGTTGACCGTCAATCATTTCTGTCTGAGGATCAGAAAGCAAACCACCTAAGATTCGTCTGAAACCTAGTGGTGATAAACCTTTCTCGTGGTGAACAAAGAGAATGATTTACATCATCATCCACCTTCAACGTCAGACATAATTTAACACCATTCAATTATCTTTAAGAACCATTTATGATTGACCAACAATTGAGCTTAGTTAACTAGAATAATTGTTAGATTGAAGTTAACTCATATTGTTATTTGAAGACTATTCAGATTTAAGTAGAACTGGCTTTAAAAGTAGCAATAGCAGTAGTACTATACTATTTACTGTTGCTTATAGATTGATTATATTTAGATTGGAGCGTTCCCAGGTATGTCTGTTACATTCTTCTCGGCCTTTGTCAGAGTGTTGTTATTGTATCCAATACCCCAGCGCCTAGAGTCAAGTCTATATACCAGAGATCCTTATTTGTATACCTTTTGTACTTGGAATTCTTGAACCTAAACTATAGGGTTTATGTTCCTGTTCAACCATCTGTTATGGATTTCAAGTAGAGAGGCTTAATCAAGCCTTCGATATATATTTACACAATCAGCGTATGTCAAGAGAACTTGAAAATCCTTTATATCAAGTGGTTGGGTAATCAGTATATATCTATCTGTCAGTAGAGCTTGAAAATCCTCGAATGGCAAATGGGTCATTGGTAGATGAATTAGGAGAGCTTGAGAGTCCTTGAATGCCATCTGGGTCATCAGTTTATGTATCAGGAGAGCTTGAGAATCCTTGTTTCCCGAGTGGGTCATTAGCATATGTATCAAGAGAGCTTGAAGAGCATTGAAATACCAAGTGGGTATTCAGTTTCTTTTGCTGTGCAGGATACCGACTTGGAGATTGCGGAAGAAATTGGTGTGTTGAGAGTGGTACTTGAGAGGACAGAAGAGCTTTAAAGTCCTTGAATAGCAAGTGGGTGTTCAGTCTATTGCGTGATCTATAGCATATACAAACTTGGTGGGTGATAAAGTTATATATACACTCAGTATATGCTAGAGAGGAGAATTTGGAAGACATGAGTACAGAGGTTGTAGTTGGGCATGGTGAAGGATCTTCATCCAATGGGACTTGTGAAGGCAGCAGGGAAGTCATTGCAGCCACTGCACCACCAAGCCGGTATGAATCACAGAAGAGGAGGGACTGGAACACTTTTGGCCAGTATTTGAAGAACCACAGGCCTCCCTTGGCCTTGCCAAAGTGCAGTGGGGCTCATGTGCTTGAATTCCTTCGTTATTTGGATCAGTTTGGCAAAACTAAGGTTCATGTCCCTTCCTGTCCATTTTTTGGGCATCCACATCCTCCTGCTCCCTGTTCCTGTCCTCTAAGGCAAGCATGGGGTAGCTTGGATGCCCTCATAGGGCGGCTGAGGGCAGCCTATGAGGAGCATGGAGGTAAGCCTGAGTCTAATCCATTCGGAGCAAGGGCTGTCAGGCTATACCTAAGGGAAGTCAGGGACATGCAGGCCAAGGCAAGGGGTATTGCCTATGAGAAGAAGAAGCGCAAAAGGCCTCCAATTCAGCAACAACAGCAGCAACAACAGCAGCAGCAGCAGCAAGTCCATCATCAGCATCAGCACCACCACCAGGCTCACTTTGTTCCAAATGATCCTAATACAAATCCTGCAATGATGATTGCCATGCCCAATCAGAATTGATTATGATGACGGTCTTTGTTTCTGCTATCTGACTAGTAACTTATATCTGTATTGGTGATCAGGTCTGTAATCAGAAAAGCCCAACTATAAACTCATATCTGATCATTATAACCCACCTTTCTCTTCTTTTTCAAGGTCTGTCGAATATGTATGTGTCTGCCTTCTGTTATATGTGAGCTCTATTATGTGTGCTTTTCTATCTATCTGTCTACAATAATCTATATGTCTAGGGTCTCATCCTGTTGTTCCTATGTTTTTAGGATCTGTCGCAATCTTCTTCGGTGGTCCTTCTAGGCTTTAACTGTACTGGGAATTGCCACATCCTATTGTAATATCCTCATATGTTTCAATGCACTTGCTAAAAAGTTTTTGAAATACTTATGCAAAGGGATCATTACTGTGTTCAGTTTTATATTAGGTATCAGATAAGATACCATCCTGCAATGTCAGTGAATGTCTAAAATCTTTTTGGTTTTGAAGCCTGTTAAGGCCTTGTGAAGTCGCTATCTATTTACTCCATGTTTAAGCCTTGGTGTCGTTGTCTCACATCTGAAACTTGAGATCTTAGTCTCTGATAGTTTCTATATGATTAGCGGAAGCTTCGATTATTTGGACCTCTTGGGGGGGACCTATGCACTGTATTTGAGGAAACATTGCATGGTGGTCCTTGTTTGGAGGCCTTTTAATCCCTTTTAATGGATCTTTAAGGCTATGAATAAATCTGTATTAGTAGGAGCTTCACCGTGTAAAGGGACTAGCATAATCATGTAATGCAAAAGTAGATAGTTATAAGTAGTTATATTCATGTAGCTGCAATGTTTCATGTAGATTGCCTTCCTTAGCCTGCGCTCCTTGCAACTCTTATAGTTTGCAACGAGTATGCCTTTGGCAATGGAAGAACAATGTATCTCATATATCATCAATATCAATATCAGATCCATTAAAAAGTATACGTGCTATGGCAATGGCTGTTGTCCGTGATGGGCTTGGAAATATATATTCCGATGAAATCATTGCATTAGTATCCAATGTTGGGATTGGAATTCATTTTCTTCAATATTTGTGGGATATAGTTTGTGTTATGAATTAGATGAATGAATGAAGGTTGGTTTTTAATAATGTTCATCAGGTCAAACAGTCTATGGGATCATCAGACAACCAACCAAGCGGAAAAACCCAAACAAATAAACCGTCCACACAGCACCTACAGCAAGATGAAAATTACCACTAACAACCTGGAAATCTGTTTCATAATGAAACGAAATTTTCAGTGTTCATTTTCTTAGTTAGGCCTCCATTCGAATTGCTCAAAACATAAAACTGTTACGACAAGGACTGCAGAGATACTATTGGGAAACTGAATCATTTGTGAAATGAATTTCTTGCATAGAACAAATTAAAACAATATTGTGAATTGTAAGTTCGGTGCATTGTCAATGGCACGGGATGTCTGCTGGTTAAAATCTACCTAATTCTCTCTCATGTAGTTCCAGCTATCCATTGGTTAATGCATCGTGCTTTATCTATATTACATACTTCGAAAATAAAAGGTATGTTACATTCGTGTTCTCTCTTTACAGCTCATAAAATTCTATTTACCCAAAACCTTTCAAACTCTTTTATGGACGTTTAATGCTTAGTACAGGCAATATTCAGTTAAAAGTTTTTTTTTTTTTTTCGTTTTTTTTGTTTTTGGTTAAATTATATGTCTATTGGAAGAAAAGCTTTACTAGAAAAAAAATGACAGTTACATATCAGAGCAGGCAGGCAACCAGTAGACAAAACCGGTAGCCGACACAGCAGCACAATACAGAGAACTTGAAAGATATTCAGTTGAATTTACCATACCCACTTCGAATTTTGAGAATATCTTTATGTAAAGTGGAAGATGGATAGAATGCAAGTTCAGTATGATATATTTAGGATATAACGATGTAGAGATCATTACATAGTATATTGCATTTTAGTACCAGTATAGAGCATGTAAATTGTGGGGCAACCGGCAAATTCACCACCAGCAATTCACCGTGGGAAAATTCATCAACAACAATTCACTGTGGGAAAATTCACCGTCATGACAAATTCACCTCAAGGAAAATTCACCACCAGCAATTCACCGCCCTGGAAAATTCATTGCATACAAACTTGTATGCAATGAATTTTCCAGGGCGGTGAATTGCTGGTGGTGAATTTTCCTTGAGGTGAATTTGTCATGACGGTGAATTTTCCCAGTGAATTATCCCGTGGTGAATTGCTGATGATAAATTTTCCTAAAGCCAAATTGTGGACAATCTACATGTAAAGTACTAAAGGGTAATTATATTGCTGGCCTCAAATGAATTAAATTTCAATGCCAAAGTAGAATTTGCTATTTAGTATGATAACATCTCTAATATGTATTTTCAAACTATAAACTCATTTTTAAATTTATTATATGCAGATGAGTACGACCCTTGCAATTGTATTTATTGAATTTGGCCTCAATCGGAACTTCAGCCCGATCGAAGGAAAAGTTCCAAATTGAAATTTGAGAATTATGATACGCTGATAGAGTTCAATGAACACCTATCACAAAACCTGTGATTTTTATTTCGTGTTGGAATACTCCACAGAGTCCGGTACTGTTACGAAGCCAATCTTATGTCAGTATGTTTCATAGAGTTAATGGAGCTGTGGCACTGTAGCAGTTCTAACTGTATAACTGTTGACCAGTCATCTGGTAGTTTTTGGATTTTATGATTTCTAATGTTTCTTTTGATTTGTCGTCGCCTGAAGAGCTCTGCACTTGTTTTGTACGTACAACTGTGATCTAATAAGTGTAAGACATTAATATATATCCATATTTCCAGATCTAAATCTACACCTTTCATTTGTATTTCTGCAATATGTAGATCTCTCCTATTATTATGACTATGCTTAAGTTCGTCTAGGTTTAAACTGTTAAACAATTTTTTGTTGTTGCTAATAGCACTCTATTATTCTGAAACGGAATGTGATCCAAAATATTGATGAAAATCTATCACACAATCTTATCCAAAAACAGTTATGATCTATGTTTGATTTGTTGATACCGAAAGAATCTGACATGAATTCTATGAGGTCTATGGTAAATTTCATTCCAAATGTACATTTTAAGACACTAGCCTTCAAAGTCATTTCATTCATTCATTATGCTGGAGATCTAACAAAAGACTTAGTTTTCTGAAGGTAGAAATCTAATCCTATTCATAACCGTATGTTTTAGTTTCCATCCTATATCAGAGTTTGCTGGGATTCTGCTACAGAGACGGTTTGCTAAGCTGCAGCATTTAACTACAGGAATTGCAAACAAAAATCGCTTTTATTCAGTAACTGCATAGCCATAGTCATCATTTCCCAAAAAAAAAATTAAAGCTTATTCATGATTTTAGCCATCT
The DNA here is from genome assembly GCA_007258455.2 of Sequoia sempervirens. Taxonomy (NCBI): domain Eukaryota; kingdom Viridiplantae; phylum Streptophyta; class Pinopsida; order Cupressales; family Cupressaceae; genus Sequoia; species Sequoia sempervirens. The sequence continues at coordinate 159,855,956 of VDFB02000015.1, read as the reverse complement.
TCAGGTCTTTCTGCTTTTTTGTTTGTTTGTTTGTTGATTTTGCTTATAGTTTCCTTAACCCAGTTAATATTCTTGTAATAATCACTTCCAGAAATTATTTACTGGATTTTCTTTCATTGTAAGTAATCATAATAGTTAACAGAAACCATGATGTTAGTCAATAGTCAGTTACCAACAGTAGTATATACTTAAGAACAGATGAGATCACATCAACAAAATCATTAATGATCACACCAAAAAAATCGTTCAGGCACTTCAACTTAAAAGTTGAAAAAATCTACAAGCTTCGAAGCTTGACTTGCTTAAAAATAAGTCAAGCCATCTGATCAGGTTTTTTTATTAGATTGGCTCAGTTTTACATAAAAAGTTTCAAAGTTTTTGACTACAGAGGTTGCACGAGGGGCTGTCAGCATACAGCCACGGTTGAGTGAAGAAAACTAGAAGTCATCTACTACTTTTGTCCTGCCTGACAGACATAGACATAAATTAATTGAACTCTTCCCCTATCCTGGAAGCTATCTGTATATAGAACTTATTTAATGCAAATTCTGGCCCATCTCACCCATACGGGGTCTTACTCGTGTAATTTATCCATATACTTCGCTGGGTGACATGAGGGGTTGATGTGAAGGAAAAAGCTGACAGGAGACAAGGGCTCCTTGTATGCAGGCTGGCTGCCTGGATCCCAGTGAAAAATCAACACTATACTCGAATGACTACTGAAATCAGTCTTGTCAAGGATTAAAGGGTGTTATGTACAGAACAAGGACCATGTACCTTAGACAAAACTTGCACCACATGCACAAAAAGCCACCCAAACCACGAAATACAATTCAATTATAACACCCAAAAAGAATAATATCAGAAATTAGCCATTCTTTATCATATCGTACAGTCCTTAAGAAAATGTTATCATATCAGAATCATATATTAGATTTACTTAAGACATTAGACAAGCATAAACAATATAACAAATTAGGGTTGAAAATCGTCTATCATACAATCATCCAAACAATAGTCTAACGTACACACAACCGTTTACAATTAAAAAATTAGGGTTAGAATATTGTACGACTCTACTCAAAGCTTTCCCACTTTCACGAAAGGCCATTAAAATCTCATAATGTAATGAAATTATATAACATCCAAGAGAATAATGTCAGTAAGGATTTTTTTGTTTGTTTTATTGTATTATTCTAGCCAGCAACTTGTATCACATTAATATAAAGCCAAAGCAACCTTACAATACAATACTATTAGACAACAGCCAAAAGAATAAAGTCTGAAGTTAGAGTTTATTGGGTTTGTTTATCATATCAAGTAACCCTTGGGAGAAAAAAAAATGGAAATCAGGCTCAAGAATACAATTATAAAACCAGGATATACTACAAACGAGGCTTAAGAATACAACTATAAAACTATTATATATTAGCTTCAAATCAACCTTAACAGTATATCTGAAGTTACTGCAATAGATTGTTCAGATAGCTGACATGCAATAATTCAAGCATATAAAAACACAGAATGATAGTCATAGGGTAAGTGTAATGACTTGCAAGTTTAATCAAGTGGGTACTCAGAGTAAGTACGTTGTGTGTTTCTCAAACATGTTCTTGACAGAAGAACAGGTCAGACTGATTTTATCTTTTATATATAATGTTGAGAGCTCAACTTTCAAAAAAAATGATAATATAGTTTGAGACATGACTGCTGTGCACAGGTATTGAAAACTCCCCTAACACCATACCTACAAAAATCAATTGATTGTGGCATCGACCGTCCTGAGTGGTGCTTGCATCATTCTGACATTATGCAGAAATTTATTATTATGCTAGATACCAATTGGCCCTCCTCCTTAACTTTTGCATATGGTATTGGGAAAGCTGAACAAATTCTATTAAATAGTATAGGATACATTAGGCCCCTAGTATATGAGCCACTAGATAGAGAGAGTCATGGAACATAAACATCATGTCAATAATGGTTTTAAACTAAGTAATGAGCCTTTGACTTCAGAAAATAATGATTGTGCTTCTAATTTATCCAAAGCAGTAGGCGTGTGCAGTCAATCACCTTGACAAATCTGTGATTATCCGATTTAGAAAGTTCCTTTTTATTGGATTTGATGATGTTTGGAAGAACTCTTCATTTTTCAGGCGGTGTTGAGCATTGAGAGCAAGAACGTTTGGCCCTGCTTTAATAATATTATCTTGATTTCTATATTCAAGGGATTGTGATTAGAAATTTAAGTGGTGTTCATCATTGAGAGCAAGAACTTTTGGCCCTGCTTTTAATAATAATATTTTGATTTCAATATTCCAAGTATTATCATTAGAAATTTAGATATTTTGTTGGATATTGTATATTTTTTATAAATCAATGTTAGATGGTTAATTGGTTTTAATTAATGAGATTACAAATGAGATATTTTTTTCTTATTTCTAAAGGGATTCGTGGTTTTAGTCCGGCTTCTAAAAGAATTCAAACACATCACTATAGTCAAATTACTACAACTTTTCAAATTATGATTCATACACTGATAATATTATATTCAAATTAGGCAAATTGTTGAATTTTAAAACATAATTATTTATGTGAAAAATTGAATAATTAGTATGGTTCTCTATAAAATCAAAAACATGTAAGTAAAAGAAAATAGTACTCCTATTCATCTTCATCATAATGGTAGAGAACTTGGTAGCGAGATCCAAAATATTGTAAGAAAAATTTATAGGTGTAGATTTGGTCATCTACCACCAATTCATAAATGGCACAATTATATTTAGCAAAGAAACCTTGGAAGCATCTCATTGATGGTGGTTTTAGCACTACCAACTTTGAGTAACGATAGATCACCACTCCTCTTGTAAAGTAGGGATTCCTACTTCAAGGTTCCTTTGTAGCGAGGTCTTGGTCATGATGCATAACTTAGTGGTCTACGTGATCAATTTAACAAGGGGTCTTTTGCTAGTAACTTGGACTTCTAGAATGTATAAACTCAAATACATACAAAATACTTTAAAGCACATATTTGTTCCTAGTAAATTATACATATCTCTTTCAAATTCAAACCTATTACATTTCATCAAACATTATACTAAATTTAGCATATCTAAAACATTCACTTGCTCTCAAAAGTCTAAAAACTATCTAAACGATTTAATAAATAAATAAAAGACAAAAGATTAGGGTAAGAGGTTCAAAAAAATTCAAAATAAACAGACAATGATAAATTTCATTCAATCTCTGAAAGATTAGGCAAAATCAATAAATCAACATTATAATGATCAACATTCACACAATCATGTATAACATTAATGCAATCACCAAAGAAAATATAACATTTAGATTTTTCAAGTCGTATCATATCAAAGCACCATATGCATGCCTTGATTTGACATAGGACTCTATGCAAAGCAATAAAAAACAATGATTTCACCAATTTATTCAACTTAGACAAACAAGAATGATCATACGATCACCAAGGATCAAGATTCCATTTTCTAAAAGAAAGCATGTTATCCTTTGATTAGAATATATAACAAAATACAGAGTCTAGTAGAATAATCACGTTGAAAATTGTATCTGTTTCTATATTCAAAATGATTTCTAATAATTACAAATGTTTCAAAAAATAGATATAAATAGGAATCAAGCATCCCAAAATTCATGGATCTAGAAGAGTTTAATTGAAGTTGAAACAAAGGTGACTTACCTTGATCGAAAACTTAATTGGAACTAACTAAAAACTAAACTAAAACTAATTGAAAGTTAATAGTTTATTGGAAAACCTCATGCCACCTCAACACATATCAACTCATGTGTTGATTTATTACAAATATTAAAAGAATAAATAAATCATAAAGTAAAGACTTGCACCTAAATCACTCTATTTCGGAAGCTTCTTGAAAAATAATTGATGACTTCATTTAAATCACTAATTTGTTTGGCCCCTTATGATATTTCAATTTGATTTTTTGGGAAAAGGTAGATTCCTCCAATCTTTCCTGTAGCTCATCAAAACTGGCTAAATCTTCCTAGAATTTTTTAATTTTAGCTTTGAATTTCATCATCTGATCAATAAAATCTTTAGATATCAACCCGTGCAATGACTCTGTGAACTCTCCAATCATCTTAGTGGATGAAGCTACCATCGATGATGTCTCCCAAAATGCATAGGAGAGGTCTTCTATAAATTTCTCAAATTTATTAATTTCTTGGTATGCTAAACTTCTATTCTTTCTCATTTTACTTTTACATGTTTTGAGCACTTTTACCCTCAGTTGTGTTGCTTTTAACCATTATTTAGGTTTATCTTGGTCTCCCTCTTCAATGATAGTAGATTTGAAAAGCTCTTTAGAAGGTGTAGCCTTTATTCTCTAAAAATTGGGATATAATCTTCCCATGCAATAAGATCCTCATCAAATTGACTCAATTTGGTGAGCCAAGCTAGCTTCATCACCAATTGAATGATGAAATTTAACCGCCTTATTTATTACCCAACCTCCAAGTGCTTGTAAGTTCTCCCTAAGGAAGGTTTTCATCAAGGAGGAAGCTAATTGAAAGTTGTGGACTCATCTTCCCATAAGGCTATGCTAGGAAAAGTTGTGCCTCCCAAATGACGGTGCCTTTTCTTGGACCACTATCCATTAAAAAATGCTAAAAAAAATGTATTTCACTCTTTTGGCTTTGTGTGCCCCTCCAAATGTATCTTTTGTGGGGAAGTAGAAGAAACCACCAATGATTTGCTTGTACCTCTCCCCATTGTTATCAAGTTTAGGCAATAGATTTGTGGGAAATTGGGATGGGTAGGTTCCATTCCTAATGACTTGTTGGAAGTCTTCCAATCATGGTGAAACATATAAATACAATCAACCCTTTCTTTCCTTTGGGTGATCTACCCTTCATTTCTCATATGGGATATATATAGAAGGAAAGAAATTATAGACTCTTGTCATTGATAGATTTTTCATCAATGTTGAAGTTGAATTAAAGAAACCTTGCTCTCTCAAGGCTTGAGTGGAAGATAGGGAAGTGCAAAAAGAAGAAATATAGCCTCACCTCTTGGGTTAGTGAGATCCTTAAAATTGGAACTTGGCCTCAAGGCTCCCCCTCATTCATGGGTTTTTTAGGGATAATCCATTACATGATACTTGTCAGTGAATTGAATGGCTCCTCCCCTAGTTGATTAATTGAAGCTCAATTTTGATGGTGCTATAAAATGAAACCCTAGGATTTCTAGTGCTAGGTGTATTGTCAAGTATTTCAATGGCATACTCATGACATTACCTCTAAGAGATTTGCTACTAGTTTGGATAATGAAGAGAAGGAACAAGCTCTTCTCCTTGGTTTAGAACTTTGCAAGGCCCTTAAAATTTCTAAGGTTTATATTCAAAGAAACATGATAATTATTAATACTATTGAGAAGTGTAATACACCTAATTGGAAGGTCTAAACATCTTTAGCAATGCTTGACCAATTCTAGACTCCTTTTCATTTCTCTATTAACCATGTCTATAGAGAATACAATAGGAAGTGGATTTTATCACTAACTTTGGCATGTCACAAGTGGATGCCACTCTCTCATATCACACATCCAACCTATTGTGGCCTCCACAACATTCTTCCATTTTATGGAATTAGGGACTCTCACTTTAAAATTTATGTTTTATCCTTGATTTTATTTCTATATTTTACTCCAATTTGTATTTTGATGCCCTTTATCCTTATTAAATTCAACCTTAGTCATTATGACTTGTCAAGGTTTCAATTTTTCAAGTAGTTTTCTAGGGGGTCATGTGAAGAGTTTGTGTTTTTGTAAGTACTTGAGAAAATGTAAAATTAGTAATTGATCGAATCACTCTAACTCCTTGAATCAAGTTTTGATCCTCTTGGCTTTGCTTTTGATATTTGGAGTCCAAACCCTAGTACTTGGGAGTTTAGACCCTAAGTGAGAAATCAAGAAAACTTAGGGCTTCTAATGAAATGTTTAGAGATTGAAGTGCAATTTTTTGAGTCCAAATCCTAGAGTCCTTAGGAGTTTAGACCTTGAGTGTCAAATCAACAAAACTTAGGGCTTATACTAAAATGTTTAGAGGTTGAAGTGTTTGATTTTAGAGTTTGAAACCTTGAGTCTCTTAGAGCTCAGACCTCAAAGGGAAGGCTAAACCAACCCATACTTTGATCCTCATTTTTATCATTTGTCAAAGTTTTAAAGAGATATTTGTTGCATATACAGTTGTTGTTGCACCAAAAGATCGACTTGTTAATGCCCGATACAACCACTAGAGTTAATGAATCCACAAGAAGTAGTTAAGCCATGTCACGAACACGAGTGCTACGTTGCACATCACAAGGAGACCAAGGGTGCACACCTTGCAACAATCCCCCTAATGCAAGCGAGGGGTTCGAACCTGTGACCTAGGCTCTGATACCAATTGTTGCATAGATGGTTGTTGTTGCACCAGATGATCGACTTGTTAATTCTCGATACAACCAAGCCAGAGTTAATGAATCCACGAGAGGCAATTAAGCCATGTCACGAACTCAAGCACTACGTTGCACAACACAAGGAGACCAAGGGTGCACACCTTGCAACAATACCAAACCCTTGAACTCCAAGATTTTTGGAAGATCAAATCTCAATCTTCAAGTGAAGTTAAATCTTCAAGACCCCAAATTTTGTTTGATGGGAATTCATTTCCCACATGTGTAGAGGGTTTTTTTAATCTTATGCTTTGTTGCCTATTTATTTGTCTTTTTGTTGTGTGTTTGACTAGATTCAAGGGTGTATCCACCTATCAAACTTCCTCAACCATTCACTTTCAAATTTTGTTGCATCAACTAGGTGATCTCACATTTGAGATTTGAGATTTCCTGTGTTCTCTTCTATTACTTGCCCTTTACAAATTTCTTCATATTTTGTCTGCTATTTGAGTTTGTATTAAGATTTGATTTGAATATGTTAACTCATCATGGCTTCATGATCGTTTGAATAATTTTAAAGAAATCTACAATATTAGAAATGTTCAAGCAAAAGTTGTGCCCTAGATTTTTTAAAACCCTAATTTCATCACCATCAATTCTAACCACCCTTGGGAGCCCAAAGACTAGTTTTTTCGTGTTTTCAAAGCCATGCAGTAGGAATGTAAATGGAGAAATCAACTTAGAATGTGAAATCCAAATGGTGTTGAATCTCAACTTTGAAAAAAGAAACATTTTTCAACTTAAACTGAAAGCACCATAAATCTGGAAGTGGAGCCTCTGAATCAAATTTTCTTTGTTCACAACAAATACAGAACAATGAATAGCATGATTTTTGGCTTTCATGAAACTAAATTCTGGATTTCATGAAACTAATTTCACTCAACAAAACATTTAGGTCAAAGTCCGAACTCTGATCCTTTACTGCTTCCAGCCAAACTTACATATGTGCAAACTTTTATCGAGATCCGGAACCCCTAGGCACTGATTAAGTCGATCTTTTTTCCTGCAACTTTGAAGAAGTGAGTCGAAGCTCGAGCTATGAGTTGGACTTCCAAATTATATGATGATATTCAGAAATTGAGCCCTGAGTTAGCAGTAATTCAAACTACGTTTCATAGAAAATTGCTCAAAATACACCGAATGTCTGAAAGGTGAGCAAGCTCAGACTTACAAAGGGAGAACTTTACGTGAGAAGACTTGTAAAGCTCCAACTCAAATCCTGAACCTCCTGTCATTGGTCGATGAAACTCTAAAAAAGAAATTAAAAAATGTAGATTGTCAGCCGAATGCTCGAGATTTTTATATTTAAAATAACGGTGAAAGTTTAAATTTTGAAGTTTTAAATTCAGTGTTTCATTTTTGTAGCAGTCCAACTGCTGTAGCAAGACAGAATGTCTGGAGAAATTCCCAAAAACTTCGGTGTTTCATTCTTTTTGGGACAATGCAAATTTTGAAAATGGAAAGGAAGCGTCAAATAGCTGAAACCTCGAGTTTATAGATGGCGAAGTCTTTTTACCTATTTAAGTATTATTGTGTTTCAAACCCTCGAGATACCGAATTTTATCATGAAACGAATCTATGAACTCTGAACTCCCAAAGGTTGGCAATATGAAATCTTCACTTTTCTTTCTAATTGTATTTCATTTTGATGATGGGTCATGGAGTATGATTCAAAACGTTGATGTAAAAATTGACAAATAGTTTTCAACCCAGAAATCTTGGCACCATTATTATGGACTGCGGAAACTTCATATTATTAATAAAATCTTCATTTAAACATCGAGGGCACCAAACTATTGCAAGTAGGAATGAATTTGGAATGCCAAAGGACATAGCATTATGTTTTAAAAACAAGGTGTTGGGTCCTAATTTAATAGAGTGCAAACTTAAATTGGCGCTTCTTTTATTTTCTTAGCTACATGTTTTCCATCATATATAATTGATCTGGAAATTCTTCAATGGGTCATTTTGGTTTTTTTAGCTCAATGTTGTTCATTGTTTTTTCATATGTTTTTGTCATGTGTCAAAGTTCACAAAAAAATAAAAATTAAAAAGTTTGGAGAGTATTTGTTCATCTTCTATCATTTTGTAAGATTGCAGAACTTAAAAGGAGTTCGATCATCTTCCACATTTCCTTTTTTCCACTTGATTTCCTCACCTTTGTGGTTGTGCACTTTTACAAAATTTCTACATACTTGTGGACTTTTTCTATTGTCTCGACTTCCCCCCTACTCCCTCAAACTTTTTTCTCCTACTTCCTTCCATTTTTCCCTCTTCTTGTGGACTTGTGGGTTTATTATGCACCTCTTTCCACTTTTCCATTGTGGTTTGAAGTATGGAAGCCCAATTGATCCTTGAATCATTTGTAAATATTGAAGACTTTCTCATAAGTGATATATCCAAGGTTTTCTTGGATTTATGGATTTCTAATCATTTCATCCAAATTTTGGATTTCTAGATCGACCCTACACTTTCTTAGAATATTTAAGTAACATGTGTTTTGTGAGATTCTATTGTTCATCATCCATCTTCCTTTTTAGTATGACTTCCCCTTCTAACTTGAACTCCCCTAAGCCAATTTTTCTTTTTGTTTTTCCTTGTAGGCTTGTGGGTTTAATGTGGACTTCCACCACTTTCTTAGTGTTTCCTAAAGTTTCAATCTCCCCAACATGTTTATTTTTCTCCCATATCCTAAGTCATTTGAATTCCTCCATTTTCACACTTAGAAAATTCTTCTTAACCTTTGGGCATCCTTCACTTCTAGATATCCTTCATTTCCTATGACCCTTTAAATTCATCTTTATAAACCTTCAATGGACTCATGAAATTCTTCCACTTTTCCAACTTTCCCATGTCCTTTTGAACCCTAATTTCCCACACCTTCCTCCTCCCACAATTCTTTCATCACTTCCCCTTGTGGGATTTCTATCTTTCATAGACATGTCTAGGTCCGATCTCCACTTTTACGTCAAATTCTTTATACAAATTCTTCCAAACACCTCACCCACTCACCTAAATTTCACAAGATGCCATGAATTGTTAGATTTAACCCCCTAAAACTATATGAGCACACTTATCTCACAAAAATGTCATTGCTCATACTAAGGATACAAATACCCTTGTAGATGTCAACAATGGATGAAGTTGAAGATGAACATCATTAATGCCAATGCTTGCTTCTAGTCTATGTGTAGGTGCTATCTAGTTTGAGTTTGAAAATACATTTTGAACTTCTTCATGCTCTCCCTGCACTTAACTCAAGATGGATTTTAAGTGAATGTGTGTACCCATTCATGTTTAATGCTTTGATTTGAAAAGTTTCCATGTGACATCCAAAATCCCACCAAGGTAACTAGAACAAAGAGAGAGAGAGATTGAGAGAGGGAAGGAGGGAGGGACAGAGAGAGAAAGAGGTATATAGGGATAGGTTAGATAGAGAGAAGTAGAGAACAAAGGTTGGTGGAAGGAAGAGAGAGGTCTCACCTCTCTCTCCCTACCTCTCCCTCCCACCTCTCTCTCTCTCTCCCTCCCCCTCTTTCTCTCACTCTCTCCTCACTCCTCTCTCTCACTTCTCCCTCCCTCCCTCCTTCCCTCTCTAATTTTCTCTATCTCCCCCCTCTCTCTCTATCTATCTCTCTTTCTTTGTCTACTCTCTATCTCCCTCCCTCCCTCCTTCCTTCTCTACATCTCCCCCCTCTCTCTCTCCTCTTCTCCCTCACTCTCTCCTTCCCCCTATATTTCTCTTTATCTCACCATTCTCTCTCCCCCTTTCTCTCTCTCTCTCTACTCTCTCTCTCTCACCTCTCTCCCTACCTCTCACTCCATCCTCTCTCTCTATCGCTCCCTCCCCCTCTTTATCTATCACTCTCTCCTTCTCTCTCCCCTTCTCTCTCACTCCCTCCTTTTCTCTACCTTTTTCCTTCCATCTCTCAATCTCCCCACCTTCCTCCCCTTTTTGTATGACATCTTGATGCACATTAGAGAGAGAGAGAGGCGAGGGAGGGAGAGGTAACAAGGTATAGGTGAGATAGAGAGGTAGGTAGAGAGACCTAGGGAGGGGAAATATAGGTAGAGAGAGAGTGGTAGGGAGCTATAAAGAGAGAGAGAGAGTAGAGAGAGAGAGGGAGGGAGGGAGAGAGAGAGAGAGAGAGAGAGAGAGAGAGAGAGAGAGAGAGAGAGAGAGAGAGAGAGAGAGAGAGAGAGAGAGAGAGAGAGAGAGAGAGAGAGAGGTAGGAGAGGAGGGAGGGAGGAGAGAGAGGTGAGAGAGTGGGGGAGAGATGAGGGAGGAAGAGGTAATAAATGATAGTTGAGATAGATACAATTAGAGAGGGGGATAGGGAGGGAGGGGAGGAGGTGAGAGAGAGAGAGAGAGAGGGGGGGGGTCTAGAGCATAAGAGATGAACAATGAGTGAAATAGAGAGAGATGATACAATTTAGGGAGGGAGAGGTAATAAATGATAGTTGAGATAGATACAATTAGAGAGAGGGGGACAGAGAGGGGGAGGGGGAGGGGGAGGAGGTGAGGGGGGGGGAGAGAGAGAAGGGGGGTCTAGAGCATAAGAGATGAACAATGAGTGAAATAGAGAGAGAGAGAGAGAGAGAGAGAGAGAGAGAGAGAGAGAGATGATACAATTGGTTGATGACTAAAATTTGACCTCTTGATTAAACTAAAATTTGACAAAGTTTGAAAATTGTAAGATATTCCAAAAACTAGAATTTGCATTATAACTCGGGCAAGTGCAAAAGGATGGGAGGCCAAAAAGTGGCCAACCATCTTTTTTTTTTTTAAGTCATAACGCGCTCACATTATAACATGCTCGCGTTATGGCCTGGTGTTGTCAAGCCTAAGGCTTAGTAGCACCAAGGCCATAACACACCTATGTTATAACGCAAGCATGTTACAACACAAGCACATTATATCTCATTATAACAAAAAAACAACATTTCCTCATTCTAATTACTACATTTTCTTGCAAACCTGTAGCCTTCAAACGCTCAAGAGCATGCTCATGTTATTGGAGACCGATTTCTTCATCAAATTGCTGCCAAATCTTTGCCAAAATTTTGCCATGACATTAGGGAGGTCAAAGGAGTAAGTTTTTTGTGCGTGAATTTGTTTCTAAATAGGAAGGTTTAATAGGATTTTTGATGTAAATTTATTTAATTTATAGGAAATGATAATCAACCTCCTAATCCTCAAAATCAGGGACTCCTTCACCTCAACTTGAAATACCTACTGAAGAACAACCCCAACAACAAACACCTCCAATAATTCCTCAATATGCTCCAAGAACTCAAAAAAACATAATGGGGAAAATTGAAAACAACAAAAAACAAATTGAGGATATCATTGCAAGGTTGAAAGATCCTATAAGCTTAACCTCGCATAGAGCCACACTTGCTCAATCACTTGAATCGATGTTATCAAACATAGATTCAATTAGCAAGAAAATGACTAGTTGGGTAGATAAGAGAAGAGAGTATAAATAGTTTTATGTTGATAAATTATCTTATAAAAAAGTAAAAGATGAGAAAATTACAAAATTTGACTTGTGTTCCCTATTCACAAACCCCAAAATAAATCAACCTTTACATTCTTCAAGCAAGAGGTTCCCTATCCATTAGTGCAACCACCAAGGGATAAAGAACCATTTTTGGCAAAGGTGGTGAATGGTTTTTGACCATCCACCATGCAACAACAATGAGGTGCCACAATATTTTTTGAGGAAACTTTACTGCGAGTTCATCCTCAATAAAATCCCAAACTATTTTGATATGTGGGAGTTACAAGGTAGAAGTGGAGGCTCAGTACAAGATAGAGTGGGGGCACGTTTTGACCCATAGTGGCCAGTGATATGAGCACTTGCTAGACCTATATACGAGCATGTGGCTATCCCATCCATTGTGAAGGAGAGTGTTGAGGTCAAGACACTACAATTGATTAGTTCCCTAACCCAGAGCATCATACAACATGCCAGTCCTAAAGCATAGGGTGAGCAAGGAAAGTCTTCAGGCAGTAGAGCTCCACCTCTTATTTTTCAAACTTGTGGGAAACCCTTTGGTTATAACCCCACACATAGTCAGGATGCAAGTGCACAAGGTACATCTATAGTCGATGAGATGGTGATGACAGATGCCCACCTTAATGAGGCATTTGACCTTGATAGTCAAGTAAATGTTAGCACATTCATTGAATTTAATTTATTAATTTTTGTTTTTGAAATGCAAGATTAAATATATTAGTTTAATGATTATAATGAAATTTCAGGGTCATAGCATTCATACAGTTTTCAATGGTACTTCACCTCCTTATTACGCAGTGACATGTACTGTCAAGGTATGTAACTAGTAAGTAATTATAAATATTACATGTGAATAGCATTGTTATATGAATGGTATTCTTATATCTGATTTTGGATGTTAAATAGGTTAATTTTAGAGATTTGATGGTAACACCTCCCAACGGAGGTGGACATCGAAGCTTCACTTAGGTTATAAAATAAATAGTTTAACTAATGAATTGTAGAAAATAGATTTTTGTAGTTTATATTCATATCATTGATTACATTACATTGCACATCTTTCAAACTCAAAGCATTACTTCACATTGCATAACTAATAACTAGATGTTGATAGATGGCAAAATTTCAATTACAATATAGTTTTTTACAAAGTCAACATAAGAAGTTATGCAATTACTTCACATTGCATAACTAATAACTAGAAGTAGCTTCCATTTGCATTTGCTTGTCATGGCATTCCATGAGACCACATTTCTTTGAGGAATTTTTTCAAACAACTCACTGCCTTGTCTATGAAACCACCATCATAACACTAAACAATTGAATATTGATAAAACATCATAACACAAAGTATATATTGGTGTCTTCCCAATTGTCCCTGTGTGCAACATGTTTTCTAACCTTAAATGATGCAAAACGAATGAAATGCAAAAGGAAGAATGCAATACAACACCTCAAGATTATCCTAGTTAGACTTGAACAAAAAAAGGATGAAACAATGATTTTACCTTGCCCAAGTTGATTGGTTGGTTGGCCCTTTGGATTTGATTGTTTGTGTGCTCTTTTGATGGAAAATCACCTAACAACTATATGCAAAATGATGTAGATTCAATGAAGGATGCAATGATGAAGGTGGGTATTGGATAAGTGCATGAAAATGGATGCAAGCTGAGCTTGAAGATTGCAACAATGGTGGATGCAAGAGCTTGAATGCTAGAGTGAATGTGTGTATGAATGAATGAAAATAAGGCCAAAATCCTCTATTTTAGGTGAAAAGCTTCTAGAGAAATGGAGGGCTAGGATTTAGCCACCATAGACAAGATGAAGGGCTATGGTGAGTTGAGGACTCACAAGCCCTCACATCTTGCCATGTGGCAATGAAGTGTAAATGGGGCATGTGATGTGAAGGTACTTGAAAGTACCTTGGGATTGGGATAAGATTTTCTCAAAAAGGAAGTTCTTGTCCCCATGTGGGAGGGATGTGACATGAGAAATTTTGGAATTCCTCAATAATCCTCATGGGAAAGAGAGAAACCTTGGAGCAATAAATATGAATTTTTAATTCACATGATGAGAAGGTACTTGGAAGTACCTTGGGGATAAGACAAGGTCTCCTCATAAAGGAGGTCTTTGTCCCCATGTGGGAGATGTGACACATGAGGAATTTTAGAATTCTTCAACAACCCACATGGGGAATAGGAGAGCCTTGGAGCAATAAATGTGAATTTTTAATTCACATGGGGAAGAGGTTGTCCTGGGTAAATGAAGAAATCATTTATGATGGTTGACTTGGAGGCATGCCATAAATGCCATGAGGATTAGATTAAGGTTGTGCAAATAGGTGATTAGGGAAGCTAATGAAGGATTAGAAGCAAGTTGCAAGTCATGGAGGATGTGACATTAATCTTGATTAAAGGTGTGCACATCTTAATCATGGATTAATTAAACTAATCTAGATTAAAGGGGGATTATGGAGGATGTGACAAGGAGAGAGAAAAGGGGGAATTTAAAATTAATTTAAATTCAAAAGGCCAAATGACTAAATTAAATAAATTGATATATTTATTTAATTTAGAGAGGAGGGGATGAAAGGTAAAGTATTTAATTATTAAATTAAATACTTTAGGAACCTTAGGAATAGGGGAAATATTAATTAAATAAATCATTTAATTAATACCGATGGGGAATATGAGATAAACGAATAAAGGTGACAAATTTGACCATACAGGAGTGGTCAAATTTGGATGTCTACAGTCTCAATAAACACATTTGGCTGACTCATATCTCTCCTATATGACATGAACTCCTACATTATTGCATTCCATATGCAAATGTAATTGATCTTCTCTATGATGTATGCACTTTATGCACCTAATATTGTATATTTTAAATTTTTGAATTATCTCCTTAGTTTATTATAAGTGGACCCACATTAAGTGTAGAATTTGACACTAAAATCTCTCCATTACTTGATTCCACCTTAGGAAAATTGAAATTTTAATTCATTATAGGGAATAAATAATTTCATTCAATGAGATTTTGAAAGGTAAACAACCAAAGCAAGTAAATAAGGAAGTAAAAATGACTAAGTTAAAAGATCAAAGATTCAAAGAAGCTAAGGCTCTTTGTAAGATGCTTAAGGTTGCAATGCTTATTCATGTTAAGATAGAAAATTGTAATAATGGAAATTACATACCATGCAACCTTTTTTATTATGTCTTGCACTCATTTTAGGTGCTCCCTTTAGCACATGTTTTCACCCCTTATTCACATATAACTTAGACTTATGATACTTTGTTTATCCCTATGTGTTTATGTTTCCCTTTTCACATGTGTTCGACCCCTTGTATAATCCCTTTTTACCTTTCTCATGTGATAGTTAACATTTCCTACCGACCATTTAATGTTTGTAGCTTCCCTTCCATGTGTAGTGAACACTTCCCTTGTTCCTCTTATATCTTTCCCATTTCATCAAAATGACATCAAAGCATAGACAAGGTAGTGAGTTGTTTGAAAAAATGCCTCAAAGAAATGTGGTCTCATGGTGTGTCCATCACCATGAGACCACATTTCTTTGAGGCATTTTTTCAAACAACTCATTTCCTTGTCTAGGCTACCACATTTTCCATACATGTCTACAAAAGCATTTTATCAAATAGTTCACATCATTGCTACTATGGCTAAAACCCTAAAACAAGTGTTTCTAAACAAACCATGGATTCTTGGAAAAAATATATCAAAGCATAATAGTAAGCAATATCATAGACAAGGCAATGAGCTATTTGAAAAAATACCTCAAATAAATGTGGTCTCATGGTGATGTCCAAAAAAGGCCTCAAATAAATGCAAAATGTGGAACCACATACAAGGCACACAAACTATATGACGTAATTCCTTAGAGAAGGGAAGAAAGGAAGAATCTATGTGGATATTGCAGCAATGCAAACCATGATTTGTTTGGTTGTAAAAGAGCCAAATGATACTATAAGAGTAGCCAAACCACTACAAAGAGTAAATAATTGTGTAGTTTAAAATGTGCCAAGAAGGGCTAAGGTTATAATGAGAATTTTCAAAGGAACCCCCCTTGAATGCTCATAGATTTCAAAAATTTAAAAAAACAAATATTGGACATGGAATATGCATTTTAACAAAATCTAATCTAATCCCTTAGAAAAATCTAATGCATTTGATTAAGGCTATGCATGTTGAGCACTCATAATTTATCTTAGCAAAATCTAATCCCAAAATCAACATACACTAGTAGAATTTGGCAAATAAATGACTACATGACTAAAACTTTTAGTCACAACAACTAAAAATGACTAAATTCTACTAATTTTTTACAACTTAGCTATCAATGAGTAAATAAATGACTAATTTGGTCGTCGACTAAAAAGTTATTTAGTCATACAAATTGTATAGTTGTAAAATTGCACCCCTTGCAATTTCACATGCATTCTTGCGTCCACTTTAGTGTCTGCTCCCTTAGCATCTTGTGTAGGTTCATTTTAGCCCCTGTATCAGCCTTTTTCCCTTCTCAAGATGTTCCAACACCCTTTTCAACAGCTACCCTCATGCTTTAGCTTTGCGTTGAACTTTGCACTTTTCCCATTCGTGTTGTTTTTGTAGTGTGATGTGTCCAAACACTAGCGTGTCGCACTAACATCTGCAATGTTTCAATGCTCAAATGACCATTTTTGTGCATGTTTTCCACTTGTCACCTCCTTTGGTTAGTGGTAATGGCTCGAGATGCCTTGTAATGGCTATAGAATCTTATTTTCCTTCCTTAAATGTTATCTATTCAACTCATTTGGCCTTCCTCTACTCCTAGCTTAATTCTAACTTCTCTCCAGCTTTGGCTCTAGCCTTCTACTCTCTAGCTTTTGCTAGCACAACTTCACATAGCTTGTTACAATAGCTTCAAACACTCTCAAGCCCTCTTAGCAACACTCTTTGTAGCTCTCTTGGCTCTTGCAGCCCTCTCTTTTGTCCTTGCTTTCCCTCTTTGGCTTACTTAAGCCTTGTAGCTCTATCTCCCTTGCCTTGTGCTTGCGAGCATCCTTGGATTCCATATCCCTTATCTATTGCATCTCTACTTTGTGATATGGGTTCTCCTCCTTGAGCAAGGATTGCTTTTATCACCTCTTTTGTGATACAGGTTCTCCTCCTCAAGCGGGGATTGCTTTTATCACCTCTTTTGTGATACAAGTTCTCCTCCTCGAGTGAGGATTGATTTTATCACTCATACTTGGTGGTGCGGGTTCTACTCCTGAAGTGGGTTTTGATTTCACCACATGCTTTGTCCATTTCAATTATACTCTTTCTCTCTATCTTTTAGCTGTTCGTGGAGGTGGGAACACCAAAACGGGGGTTTGACTGAGGCAAACCCCTATATAGCCCCAACACTTTCTCTCAATCTTATAGACGCGGGTATTGAAGATATCTACTAGCTAGAGGCTTCATTACTTGGGTTTTCATGAGTATTTTTCTATCTCTTATTCTCTTACTTTATCATTTATTCTTTACTTTGTTTTAGTTCTATCACATTCCATTATTTTCCTATGCTTTAGAAGTTCTTAGCAATCAGAGTAGAAGTAGACACTTTTCCATTTTTTGCAATATTCTTTCTTTCTGGTCCGTATGAGATGCCAACGTGCCGCACTATCGTCCCTATCCTGCGTTGTCGTCCTTTGGACAAGAGCTTGCCATTTTGTCTAGAAAATCTCTGTGACCTACTCTTTCTGATTCTAGAACTCTTGCCACTGTTCCTTGGTGTAGTTTAGGGAAGTTCGCCCCTTGAGGCTCTCTTAATGAAGAGAAATCATGAGTAGTGAATCCCCCTTCTCTACACAAACAAAAATGACTAAATAGTTAGTCATGCAAATACAAATAAGACAAAAAATTTAAAAAATATTTTAGGGAATTATTGGTAGGAGTGTATTGCATGTGATTCATTATTCATTGAATTCATGTTTCATTAGTTGGTTAGCTTGGCACTGAGCTACTTGCATGGGAAGGAAAGCAAAGAGTGTTTCCTTGCTTGCAAAAGGATTCACTTGTTTTTTTGGACAAAGCAAGGTAGGAAGCTTGAGTTATTATGGAAACTGCAACTTTACAAAAGGAAGAAGCTTCAGGTTTGTAGTGTTTCTTTCCCTTTTTCATGGTTCTTCCTTCTCAGAGTTTTCACTGCTTTATCTTTATGTGGTTGAGAAGACAAAAACAACATTCTTTCTCATTCATTGCATTATGTATGGTGGTTTTTTGTTTGAGAGTTTTCCCTCTTCCATTCACAAGTTAGGTTTTGAAAGAATGCATATTCCAATTTAAAAATTCCTTTGGATCCCTATGATATGTTACAATGCAAGAATGAGTATGATAGAGCTATCAAAGATTTGTAACCTATGAGAGTTGATTCATTGAGTGGTGAATTGGAATAAAGTTTTGAAACCCTAGATCATGAGACCATGAGGCAGCAAGTTCATGTTTTGACTTCACAGTCTAAATGAAAGGGCACTATCACAACCAAAATGTGGGACAATCATGAGCATGGATACATTTCATGATGGTTTCAAAGGATTCACATAGATGTTTGAAAATTTGAAAGTATGAAAATCCCACTATGAAGATAGACCAAGCAAGAAGAAATAGAGAGGCACAAGAATTACTATTTAATGTCTAAGCTAATCAATATGGATGATGCTAATAGGTGTTTCCCTTAATTTGAAAAGGTTAAAGACAATGGTAAAATATCTTTCATTGATAGGAGAGTCCTTGTTGTAATGATGGTGAGAGTTCTTTTGCAAATACCACTATAGACCTTACAAATGTTCCAAACACTATCCTTCTTAATGAGTAGTCCATGGAAACATATGCATGCAATGAAGACTCTAGTATGTATTGGGAAGTCATAGTATATTGATAATGTAGGGATAATAACATTATTTTTGAGTTCTTGATGCACAACAAAGAGAGTGAGATAAAATTGCATTGCATGAAGGGGAAGTGTTTGGAAATTCATGAAATTTTGAAGGCAGTGATGTCAAATGCACATTGGGCATGGCACAACATAAAGAGGTTTCAAACACAATACAATACATTGATAAATGAAAGTGTTACATATGTTTCATAGTGACAATCATGCATAATGCAACCACTCAATCACAACATTTTATAATGTAAGGTTGCAGTAACTGTAAGTAGTAGCATATAAGGACAATGTTTTGTCACTACATTTTTAGTCACCATGTGATCTCAAGGACTGACTATCTCAACACCATACCTTCAGTGCATTAAAGGGAAATGGTTTTGCTTGGTGGCAATGCTTTGAAGATTGAGAGAACAAGGTTTAATGAAAAAATTTCAAAAGGAATTGAATATGTAAAGAAGTAGAAGGCAGTCACAGTATTGGAAGATTGTGTGACCCTCATTGATATTTGTCATCATAAAGACCATTGAGGAATGCTTAATATGGTGAGTAATATGAGCAAATGGAAGGCAGGGATATTGTGGTTCCTAAGCTCTTGCATAAATAGATATTGGCCTAAGGTGATATTAGTAGTGAGACAAAGCTAGTGTCATTCATTGAATCCATGAAACAAAGCACTTGATTTTGGCATTAACACCATGAAAGGCATTGATTGCAAATAGTTTCTATTGCCTTTTAAAGTGCTTTGTGTAGGGGAGAGGCATATTGTATGGATTTTGAGGGAAGTCCTTGCATTGAAGGTCTTTAACTGTCGTTGTTGTCCTTTGGATGTATGGTGATTCCTTGGTAGCAGTCCTATCATGAGGTGAGCTCAAGTTTGGAAGATAACTATGATGAATTCTAAGGAAGGGGAAACAAGCAATGCTGGTGTTAGTAAACCATGATTGTGTCTACAAAGGTAAAACTTTAGAAGAATTATTTGTCTAAAGTGTTATTAGATGCACAAGATACAGATACTCTGAGATAGGTGATGAGTACTGTGCAAAGGCTATTCAAAATGATAGGTATGGAATTCAAGCTATGGAGGACAGGCTATAGAATTGAATGATTTTTTAAGGGAATCCTACTCATTGAGGTATAAGGTCATGTGACCAAGATTCAAAGAGGGATAGTCATCATCAAATTGAAATGGAAAAGAATAGTAATATCCTATAACCACAACCACCATAAGACGATAACAGTCAAGGTTATAAAGACGACAGTGGTCATAGCATAATCAATGCAAAGTTCTAGAAAATGAGGGATTTGTAAGAAACCTCATGAAAGGAGAATTGAAATCACATGCAATGAATTGTCCCAATGTCTTATGCAAATTTTATTTTATAAGGTATAGTGCTAGAGGGAATGTGTTGCATGAAATGGTATGATAGTTAGAATGAGTACAAAGGAAATTTCATAATTGTTTGACAATGACTATATGTACAGTAGGATTATTTGGATGCATGAGGGTCAATTCACAATAGGGCATCCTTCATGAAGTCAAAATGTTGTCTATGCTTATAACAATCTCAACATTCAATGGATAGGTTTATTATTATATGGACTCTTGAGAAGGCATAAAGGATAGACACTAGAAGAGGTCACAGTGGAATGCAGTCTTGAATGCAAGTGGGAAGGTGTCTTATGTAAATGCCTTGATAAGGTTGGACTGATGTTAAAGAAGGTAATTTTTTGTGCCTTTTTCTCTTATTCTAAATTTGTTCATAAGGTTAAAATGGTTAATGCATATGTACCTTAGATTCTATTATCATTAATGGTTGTGTCAGCAATAATTTCTATGTTGAGCTGATTTTGACATGCCATTTCTTTTAGTTTTGATCCATATAAAAAAAAATTAGATAGAACGTTCTGGACAATTTTCTTACATCTTGTATAAATAGACCTATAGATATTTTTGTTAATTGTGGGCATGTTTCTAGTAATTAGCTGGAGAGCTTTGTAATCAATCCATAAATTGAAGATTTCTTAATTGATATGTATTTAGATGATGCTTTTGTAGAAGGGACCATCTATGGGCAATGTGCTTTGATTTTACTTATTAAAAATTAATTGAAATTTAAAATTATGTTATATTTTAAATTTTAATTAATTAATAAATATAGTTAAATGTGTATTCAGATAGACAACATGTTATCAAAGTATATTGTGGTATAAACAATCATTCTATTTTTTTGAATTTTATCTTCATGGTCTTATATATAATATGCTTGAAATGTTCTAAATTATGTGATTTATAAGGATTAAATTGTTTAATAATTAGCAATGATTCATAGGAAAAACACTAGAATCATAGTATATCAAATAGTTATGATGTTTTGAATACATTCCTATAAATTAGATAATGTACTTCATTCTTGTGAAGTCATCTATATAAACAATGTACCATCCAAGTATATTGTGGTATAAACAACCACTCTATGTTTTTTACTGCTATCTTTGTGTTCTTTTATGTAATGTTTTTGAATTCCATCAAATTATTTGTGATTTTTCAGGAATTCAACAACATAATATTTAGCAGTGGTTTATAAGATTTTATTTTTCATTGTATTAGGTGAAGTTTACATGGGGAAAACATGAGAATCAATCATAATATATTAGACAATTCTGGTATTCTAAATCTATTCTAGAAAATCATATAGCATACATCAGTCTTCTGAACATCACCTAGATTCAACAAGTATTTAGTGGATCATTCATAATCAAGAAAGATGTATTATTGTGAATTGCTACTCATAAAATATGAACAATTGAAGATATCTCAAAACAATACAATTGAATTCCTATAAGTCATCACATCATAGATCTTGCATAACATATCCTTTTTAATGACATAAGAATACTACCATCATTGATCCCTTCATTATATATCCTTTGCAATAGTGTAATAATACTATTTTTTTGAGTAGTTTTTAAATGCCATATACTTTTAACATTTTGTCCACTATATTTAAATATTTATCAATGTTTACCTTATTAAAATAAATCAAGTATTTACCATTTTTATGTGTGCAGAATATGCTAATCTCAAATTCAAATTTGAAAAAAAAACAAATCAACAAATGTTTAATCAGAGCCCATCTTACTTGATTACTTATTAGTTGTTCTTGTAATAAAGTTATATAATGGGAACTTTTGATTATAGTATGTTGCTAATCTACATAGAATCACTCTATTTGATGGTGATCCTAAAAGAAAAACACTATGCAATTTACTAAAACTTGCACCCTTTGCTTTTTGAATGCAAGAATTTGATAAATGTTATGGTCCTTCTTAGCATTGCATTGTGAGAAGAAGCTTTGGATTGTTTGTCACACATTCATCAGGGGGATTCTTATATTTTTCAATGGATAAAGTATTTGTTCTTCTTTTCATAACTGCAGTTGAACCTATAGACCAATAGTTCTCCTAAGTAAAAAGCACTATGGAATCTTGTTTTGTCATGGAGTACTCAAATTTTGACAGCTTTCAAACTTGTTCAACCATTTCATAATTATGTGTTGAAAAATCTACTCGAAAATGTACTTAGTGTGTTAAAGTATTATGCCACAAGCATTGAACATTAAAGTGAATTGGTCAAACCCCTACAAACTTGTGAAACAGTTGCAAGCAAGAATTGCCAAGCCACTATTTGGCATTTTTATTGCTCTAAAGTAGGGAATTTTTTTATTTTAAAAGAAGATCCCGATTCCTGATTTCAGATCCTGTACATATTCATTATTTATACTACTTACTATTTTTAAATATAGACAATATGGGTTCCCATTCTGCATTGATCAATGACATGGGCCAATTGAAGCTGATCTCTATGTGATTTGTTTGGAATTCTTTTCTAAAAACATAAACTTATGTGTAGGAGTTAAGAGCAAGAACAGTTAGAGTGGCAACATACATATGCTAGATTAAAGCCTGGAAAACTGTCACCTTTGTTACCTGTTCCACACCATATATTAAAGCCTCCACCGCAAGGCCCAACAATGGTCCACCGCAACATCACACGGTTTGTTGTTGGGCCTTGCGGTGATGCGGGTGATTCATCACATCACCACAAGGCCCAACAACAAATTGTGTGGTGTTGTGGAGGAGGCCACCGCAACACCACACAGTTTGTTGTTGGGCCTTGCGGTGATGTGGGTGATATCATATTTCTTTGAGGCAGTTTTTGAAATAGTTCACTTGCCTTGTCTATGCTTCCCTATTTTCATGTATGTCTAGTAGGGCACTTGTAAGTACAACATATGACAAAAAAATTCGTTGCTATCATGCTTTGATGGATGTCCCTTCATTATTACTGGATATCTAATATAATGCACATTATTACAATGCAAGCCTATTTTTCAATTTTTTTCATTTATCATCACCAATATTCTCCACAAGAATGTTGTCCTTGTTAAAAATGATGGAAATGGTTCACATCTCTCAAAACAATTTCTCTTGTAACAATTAGAAGGACGTTGTCCTGAAGGGTTTAGAAGTGATGATCTTATTTTGCATCTACCTTGAAGTCCCATGGTAATATACTTTCCAGTATTCATTATAATTTAAATAACTTCAATCTTCTTATATTATTGATTTTTTTTATTTTCACCAGTGATTGCTTTTAGATAGATTACTAGTGAGGTTGAGAAACAGATAAATTCTATATTCCTATTTAGCTTTTTCTCATAAAGCTATAATAGCTTTGGTGGTTCAATAGAATGGAAAGTGTATAACAAAAAATAGATACACATGTTGAATATTTTGTAAGAAAACTTTTTTTCTTAATGGACTTGAAAATGACCTACAATGCATGTATTTGGTGCAGCAATGGTGTGTATTTAGATGCTATGTGGTTACCGTGATAGTTGGTTCCTAGCTTTCCTTGGGTGGTAGAAAACTATTTATTTTTCTAGATTTTTTATATTCCTACATTGCACATTCCCAACTTGGTTTTAGAAAATACTTTTCTATAAGACTTGTTTCATTTGATTATTTCAAGATTCTTACTATCCTCTTGCTTACTATATTTGGACTATTTTTTAGGATGGTCCATCATCAAAGGAAGAAAATGAGGAGTTGGATCATGCAATTGCACTATCTCTTTTGGAAGAATTGATAAAACCAAATGGTACATTTGATGATTTCAGAAATGTTAAAGCTTTAATTTTATTACAAGTCTTCTAATTTGAAGAGAGACAAATTTGAGTGATATATACCTTAAGATTGAAGTATTAAAGTTAGTTATGTATTCAAAATTAGTACACAAGGATTTTTTCTTGTAGAAGAAAAATACATCCTAAATTTCTAAATAAAAAGAATGGGACTCTAGATTTTTTAGTACTTTGCTTGGTTTTGACTGTATGTTATTTCTATACTAGCATCTTCATAAGTTTTAAGTGAAATTGGTTAAATATTCAGGGTTTATATCATTTTTTTAGATTTGATATCATCATATTAATAAATAAGAGAGATTCATTGTGACATAATACATACCATGCATTGAATTCTACTTTGGTGGTGAATAATATGCTCAATTTAGACCTCATATTGACAATGAACTAAGATGGTGTAACTCCCTATCTTTCAATCTCTTGTGAATCTCACAACAAAACCCTTAGTTGCTTACTTTTATAGGGAGCTAATTAATTCCTATCAAAACCCTACCCCTTTAGTATCATTTGTGTGGTAGTGTTATAATGCTACATGCTCCTCTCAAGGCTAGCTTTGATACAAGCACTTTATTCACCAAACCTATTCAAGATTGCACTTTCATTATGTATATGCTTGATATGATACTCATTGCATTTACTAACTTGCACTCAACATCATTCATTTAATTTGCATAGTCCCATATCCCTGCAATCACCTCATTACAATGTTCTTCAATGCAACCCTGGCAACCACTGAAAGAAGCATGTCTTCAAGATAAATTGACATGAGTATCTTTATTAAATTGGATAATTTATTACTTCACTTGTCACACATGCACAATAACCAAACCCCAACTGTCATATGTATTAGGTCTAAGATGATATCATAATATGTAACATGAACTAGCTCTAGCTTGTTCAATGATACATCACTATATTTTATAATTTTCACTATCATGACACGTTTGAAGGACATGCCTTTGTTGAGTTTAGAGGCACTAGATCTCCCAGGTGTATGGAATCAAATCTTCCTTCAATGTGTTGCCTTTGCATGAAATATGACTGTGACATATTTATCTATTTGCTCAATTCAATGCAAGGAAATTCCATGGAATGAAAATTAGTAGGCAACAACAATGATGTAGTGGTCTTTGCATTAGAGATGTTGTGAAAATAAGAACATACTCAAAGGTTCTTAACAACTCTAATTGTTGTACCAGGGGCCATGTTTAACAAACCAAATGAAATTGCTAACTTTTCACTATGGTGGTAGATAAATGATTCTTTTTTCTTCTATTCCATAGCATTGAGCAAAAGTCTTGAATTTGGAAATACCCCGCTGCCTTCGTTTTCCAAGCTAATTTCTCTAATTTTGCATAGCTCTCCCATGTTTGTGGATGTGATCTATCTCCTGTAGTTTTTTAATTGGTTTATCTTTCTATTGTCTTTGGACTTACTTTTGTAAACTTGCAATATACAATTCACTTTTATTCTTTCTAAATTGAGACTAATAGTAATTTTGTTGGCTGTATTGAGGTACAACTTCATTCATGGTGGAAAAGGAAACACCCTATTTCTCATATTAGACGGAACATTGCATATAAGGGAGGAAATATTTGATGGTTGTTGTTGACTACATTTAAGGAGAGAGCTTCATATATGGGACACAATCAACACTCTCCTTCTTGAATTCTACACATTACAACTTGCTCTAGGAAGATTGCCCACATTGTAGAAGTTTTAAGAGATGAAAGGGGCATGTTCTCGCATTGAAGGGCTTTAAGAATTTGTTTCCATAATTGCATTTATAATTTTTTTGGAGAAGTTTCTTTCTTATCATTTTTGTGCATTGTAACTTAGATTTTCAATCTTGTGACCAAAAATAAAAATTGTATACTCTAATTCTAAGAATTTTTCAAGCAAGATAGATATTTTAGACTTGTGCAAGTTGTAAGAACACCTTTCTTTTAATAAATTTCAACGATTTTTCCTTCTCAATGGTTGTCTTATTGTGTGCAATTGATGATTGATGTGTATTTTGTTGAAAAATGAGGTGTTTTCTTAGCTTAATACTCTGTAAAACTTTAATATTGCTGATCTAAGTAAGCTTTTCCTTTGTTACATATACTATTTGTGGGTGATTATATTGATTAATTCATTTTATTGTTGTAGAATGAAGAGAGAAGTTGATAGAAGAACTAGACAGGATATTAGAAAGATCACACAAGATGTACCGTGGATAAACCCTTTTGGGAAAAAACTCCACCAAGAATTATTCTATTATTCAATCTCTGAATTACAATAGCTCCAATTCTTGCTTGAGAATGCTTCTTCTATCTTTACCAATCTTCTTCACACCTGCAATTAACAATTATGAAAACTCTCTTCAACTTGAATGATATATAGAGACAATATGCAACCTTGTAATCTCCAAATGGTGATAATTACAATGCACAAGCTCAAGCCTTAGAAAAGGCATGCCATATTGCTTCAAGTTGAGTTCTACTATGAAGACCAAAGCTTAGAACATGTGCTTTACCCATTTGGGTGTCCCAAACTAAAGCTACAACTCATCCCTCACTTCGGTGATAATTACAAAGCTCTTCCTCAAAGATGGCACCCAAAAGAGGGTCCCACTCAATAAAGCCTTCAGAAATATATTATCATGCATTGGATTTAATTCCAAGAAAGCATCTTGGGCACCCAAGTTAGCTCCAAGTGATTTCTTGTTAACTGAAACATTTACTCAACACCATTCCCAAAGAATGGTCATCCCCTGTTAATTGGAGGTAGTTCATGTTATCTGTCATACAATGCTCCAATGTTATTACTGCCATGAACATTCCAAGTTAACTGAACTGTTAACTAACATGAACCTAATGAAACTTCAACTGAAGACAACAAGTGAACCTTAACTAAACTAAACTGAACATGAACTGAATTGAACATGAACTGATACTAAACTGGTTGATACATTGCAAATTCTAAACTAAAACAAGTACAAACTCAAAGCCAATGGCCTTCTTGCACCAACTCCAAACTAATTAATTGAACATGTGATAATCTATAACATTAATTTGCAATACCTTTGAATTGAGCATGTTGAATTCACATTCAACCAAACTATTAATCTTACAAGTAACCATTCCAACAAATGTCTCTTACCACAAGAGAACTCCAGCCTCACCTATTTCTCCAAGTATGCATGAGGACCTGTAACCAACCAATCCATGCCAAACTCCAAATGCAACAAACATCAAATCCTAACTCCTAGGCTCTAATCATGAATCAGGAACATAAACATGACATCCATGATCTAACCATCTCCTCTTAGGAGATCACATGTAGTCTCAAGAGAACCATGTAATATGCCAAAACTCTAATCTTAAACCATGAAATAATAGCAACCACTCTAGTCACACGAAGATAACCTTACCAATGTTGCATCCAAGTCACTGTGAACCGTGGTACTGAGTTACACATCATTACTATCATCCTCTCCATGAAGATTACTTTGAAACATGAAGCAAAGAGTTATCACAAACAATATTAGTGCATCATTACTATTATCCGAGGACTCCTCTGTAGAAGAATCAAAACTCTCTTTCTTGTTCTTACAATCCTTCTTCACATGTCTTGGTTTCCCACAGTTCCAACACTTTACCTTACTTCGTCCTTCTGACTTACCCTTCCCTTCTTTATTTCCCTTAGGCTCCTTTTTCTTAGGCCTACCTTTTACAAACAAGGCATCCTGGATTTCCTCCTTAGACTTCCTCCTCATCTCCTCTGATAGGAGAGTAGGAATAATGTTGTCCATCTTTGGATTTGCACCATTACCACTAATTGCAACAATTAGATTTTCCCAAGAATCTAGTAAAGAGCAAAGCAATAAAATGCACTTATCCTCATCCTCAAGCTTTACATATACAAATGCTAACTGACTAAGAATTAAATTGAAAGTATTTAAATGTTGTGCTACTGAATCACCATCTTTCATTTTCAATGAATACAACTACATTTTCAAATACAACTTATTGGTGAGACTCTTAGTTTGATAAATATCCCCTATTCTTTTCCATAATTTATATGCACTGGTTTCCACTGAAACATTTAAAAGAACATCATCAACAAGAAATAACCTAATTGTTCCTCTTGCCTTCTTAAATAACTTAGCCCAATCTTCATCTAAAAAAATTGTAGGTGTCTTTGTCTCATTATTAACCACTAACCACTGATCTCTTTCTTCAAGAAGATCTTCCATTTTTAATTTCCACATTTCATAGTTAGAGCCATTGAACTTTTCAATATCTAACCTTGAATTCATTGTAACAAAAAATTAATTCCAAAATCAGCAAATTACTAAAATAATAAGATCTCCCACTAAGCCAATAAATCCTTCAAACTTTAAGAGAAAGGCGTCCCAATACTCTACCCAACCTCAGCTCTGATACCAAATGTTGAAAAATGAGGTGTTTTCTTAGCTTAATACTTTGTAAAACTTTAATATTGCTGATCTAAGTAAGCTCTTTCTTTGTTACATATATTCTTTGTGGGTGATTATCTTGATTAATTCATTTTATTGTTGTAGAATGAAGAGAGAAGTTGATAGAAGAACTAGACATGATATTAGAAAGATCACACAAGATGTACCATGGAGAAACCATTTCGGGAAAAATATCCACCAAGAATTATTCTATTATTCAATCTCTGAATTACAATAGATCCAATTCTTGCTTGAGAATGCTTCTTCTATCTTTACCAATCTTCTTCACACCTGCAATTAAAAATTATGAAAACTCTCTTCAACTTGAATGATATATAGAGACAATATGCAACCTTGTAATCTCCAAATGGTGATAATTACAATGCACAAGCTCAAGCCTTGGAAAAGGTACGCCATATTGCTTCAAGTTGAGTTCTACTGTGAAGACCAAAGCTTAGAACATGTGCTTTACCCATTTGGGCGTCCCAAACTAAAGCTACAACTCATCCTTCACTTCGGTGATAATTATAAAGCTCTTCCTCAAAGATGGCGCCCAAAAGAGGGTCCCACTTAATAGAGCCTTCAGAAATATCTTATCATGCATTGGAGTTAATTCCAAGAAAGCATCTTGGGCGCCCAAGTTAGCTCCAAGTGATTTCTTGTTAACTAAAACATTTACTCAACACCATTCCCAAAGAATGGTCATCCCCTATTAACTGGAGGTAGTCCCTGTTATCCATGTTAACTCCATGTTTAGCCATTTCCTTAATGACACCACCAAATGAAAAACTGAATACAACTGAACACAACTGAACTAAACTGAACTGAACTAAACTGAACTAAACTGAACTGAATTGAACTAAACTGAACTAAATTGAACTAAATTGATTCTGAACTAAACTAAACTGAATTGAACTAAACTGATCTGAACTAAATTGAATTGAACTTCAAGCATGCAAACATCAAATCCTAACTCCTAGGATCTTTGCATGCATTCAAAAGTGTTAACTATTACTCCGTACAGTTAACTGAACACAAGGTGAGTGTCACCTTACCATGTGTCCACCCACATGTTCCTATTATTTAGGAATAACTACAAATGTCAATTTCATGATTTATTTCATCAAATATTAATCTCATCCTAATCTTAGTGTTGTTGAACACATTCCAAGAACTTAGGAGATACATGAAATAATTAATGTTTAGGATTTGCAATTAAATGGCATCCTTTACCAACATATTTTTGTGTTTTATGTTTAAATCCTCAAATATCAGTCAATTAAAATGACTAAATATACTACTATTTAACGCCAATTAATAATTAAATTGACTAAATGTACTACCAATTGACATAAATTAGTGAACAATGAATAAATATGACTAAATATATGACTAGTGAAATCGGTGAATAAAAATGACTAAATATACTACCAAATTGATCAAAATGATGATTAAAATTAATGACTAAATATAATACCAATGAATAGAAATTAGCTGATAAAAAATGACTAAATAAGTGACTAGTTAACAACAATCAATGACTAAATATATCAATGAATAAAAAATGACTAAATAAGTGACTAGATTATAACAATAAATTACTAAATCAACGACTAAATATACTACCAAATTTTGATCAAAACAACCAATAAATGATTAAAAATGGTTTAGTCATCAATTCGGTCGTGTTATAAATGACTAGCAATAAACTACTAATGGTCACGTGACCATGTTTAGTCATTTATAAGGAGTTTTTAGTAGTTTTTTCAGTCATATATTGTTGTTTCTTTACTAGTGATAATAAAAAATCAAAGCATTTTATTAAGCATGTATGATAAGGGATGATAAAAAAACATAATAAAATGAAGAAAAATGTAAAGAACATGTATAAAGACTTAACATGCCTTAAAAAAAGAGATTCGAATGGAGAAACTACCCAATTAGGTGTAGTATTTTTTTCTTCTTGCACCAAACTCCTCAACAATTTGAGCTTTTCACAAACTTGCTTCCTTTTCAACGTTCAAATGTATATAACTCTAATAGAATTACTAAAAACTATACAATTAACCAATGTATAATATTAAATTCCTATGATTCAATCATAATTAACATTACAACACTACAAAAATTGAAACTTGAATGGATATATATCAAATTTGATGTGAAAACTTTGTATTTCCTCCTTCCTAAGTTGGCAAACCAGAAAAAGGTAGTGGAAAGTTGATGCAAAGGTGGTTGAATGTGTAAAATTTGCATGTGCACTTCCCAACAACATCAAAAAGAATTTTTTGTCAGATCACATGTAGAACCAAGAGAATGTCAGAGCATGTGGGCCTAGATCATGGATGTCCTATCTATTTTACCATTTTTAGAGCAAGACAAAATATGCTCACATTATAATGTGAGCTCATTTTAGCTTGCTCTACAAAATGGCCATATTTTAACTTCTCCAAAATGTGCTCATGTTATGAAAAAGTTAATTTTGTAAAGGTTTCCTAACTCTTATCATGTATCAATATGGGCTTGGGTTTGTGTACATCAATGAGACCTTCCTTTGACCAATTATGACATCTTCTAAGTGTTATCCATGTATCATTTTGTGTGTGATATGTAGTTTCACCAAAATTACCTATACACTCAAGCATGTACATTAACCCTCAACCCTATCCATTAAAACCTCAATCCTTAAACCCTAATCCCTTAAACCCTCAACCCTTAAACCCTAATCCCTTAAACCCTTAACCCTCAACCCTCGACACTATACCTTAAACCCTAATCCCTTAGCCATAAACCATAAACCCTATCCCTAAATCCTCAACACTCAACCCTTAAAACTTAAATCCTAAACCCTCAACCCTTGACACTATACCTTAAACCTTAATCTATCAACCCTCAACCCTAATCCCTCAACCCTTAAACCCTTAATACCTCAAACTTTAAACCCTCAACCCTTGAACCCTAAACCCTTGACCATTAAACCCTAAAGACTTAAACTCTCAAACCTTATCCACTCCTCTCCTCCTATATCTCCCTCACCCCCATCTCTCCCTATCTCTCACCCCTCTATCCCTAGGTTGTAGGTTTCTCACTTGCATATCTCTTAGGGCTCTCTAGATATTTCCCTCCCTCTCCACCTCTCTCCCTCCTCCTTACCCATCTTTCCCTCAAGTTGTGAACTTATCTCTCCCATTTTTTTCTCTCTCCCCTCACCTCTCTATCTCTCACCTCTATCTCCCCCTCACCTGTCTACCTCTACCATCTCTAGGTCTCTCAATCACTCCTTGTTTTCCTCTCCATCCCTCCTTAGTCATCTAGGTCTCTCATTACCCACCCCTCTCCCCCTCTATCTCTCTCACTCCTATATCTCCCATATGTCTCTCACCTATCCTTCCCTAGGATGTAGGTCTCTTACCTATATATCTCTCAAGTATCTCTAGTTATTTCCCTCACTTTACGCCTCTCTCCCTCCTCACCCCTCTTTATCTAAAGTTGTGAAATTATCTCTCATTTTATTCTATCTCTCCCCTCACCTCTCTATCTCTAACCTCTCTCTCCTCCTCACCTCTCTACCTCTCCCCTCTTTGGGTCTCTTAGTCACTCCTTTTCTACCTCTCCATCCCTCCTTATCCATCTAGGTCTCTCATTCCTTGTCTTGTTACCCACCCCTCTCCCCCCTCTATCTCTCTCACCCCTATCTCCCCTATCTCTCTCACCCCTCTCTCCCTAGGTTGTATGTCCCTCACATCTATATACCTTAAGACTATCTAGTCATTTCCCTCCCTATCCACATCTCTCCCTCCTCCTTACCCCTCTTTCCCTCAAGTTGTGAACTTCTCTCTCTTATTTTGTTCTATCTCTCCCCTCACCTCTCTATCTCTCACCTCTCTACCTCTCCATCCCTCCATAGCCATTTAGGTCTCTCACTCATTCTCATTACCTACCCCTCTCCCCCTCTATCTCTTTGATACCTATCTTTCCCCCTATGTATATCATGCATCTCTCCCTAGACTATAGGTCTCTCATCTCTATATCTCTCAAGGATCTCTAGTTATTTCCCTTCCTCTCTACCTCTCCCCTCTCTAGGTCTCTCAATCACTCCTTGTCTACCTCTCCATCCATCTTTAGCCATCTAGGTCTCTCACTCCTTGTCTCATTACCCACCACTCTCCCCCTCTATCTCTCTCACTCCTATATCTTCCCCATGTCTCTCTCCCCTCTCTCCTTAGGATGCAAGTCTCTCACCTCTATATCTCTCAAGGATCTCTAGTTATTTCCCTCACTCTACACCTCTCTCCCTCCTCCTTACCCCTTTTTATCTACATTGAACTTATCTCTTCCATTTTATTCTATCTCTCCCATCACCTCTCTATCTCTCACCTCTCTCTCCTCCTCACTTTTCTACCTCTCCCCTCTCTAGGTCTCCCAATCACTCCTTTTCGGCCTCTCCATCCCTCCTTAGTCATATAGGTCTCTCACTCCTTGTCTCATTACCCACCCTCTCCCCTGCTATCTCTCTCACCCCCATCTCCCCCTATGTCTCTCAACCCTCTCTCCTTAGGTTGTAGGTCTCTCATCTCTATATCCCTCAAGGCTCTCTAGTTATTTCTCTCCCTCTCCATGTCTCTCCCTCCTCCTTACCCCTCTTTCCCTCAAGTTGTGAACTTATCTCTCTCATTTTATTCTATCTCTCCCCTCACCTCTCTATCTCTCACCTTTCTACCTATCCATCCCTCCTTAGTCATCTAGGTCTCTCACTCATTGTCTCCTTACCTACCCCTCTCCCCCCTCTATCTCTCTCACACCTATCTTTCCCCCTATGTATCTCACCCTCTCTCCCTAGGCTATAGGTATCTCACCTCTATATCTCTCAGGGATCTCTAGTTAGTTCCCTTCCTCTCTACCTCTCCCCTTTCCAAGGTGTGCTATAACAAATATAGGATGCATTCATGTGTGACCCAAGTTTAATGTGGCTATGTTGTGATGAAAATGAAGGAACTCACATGAGCATAATTCATGTACAAATCACTATCATCACAATTAGGTATCAATCATCAATGGGTGAATTCAAGCTGACACAAGTTTAATAGGTTATGATGTAATGATAGAATGATCCAAGAGCGATTACCTCTTGCTGCAATAAAGAGCCTATAACTCTGGTTGATATGTAGAGTGGTTATGCTATATCAATTATGTAGTGCATTCAAGCACAACCCATGTTTAATGGGCTCTCTCAATCACTCCTCATCTTCCTCTCCATCCCTTCTTAGCCTTCTATGTCTCTCACTTTTTGTCTAATTACCCACCCCTCTCCCCCTCTATCTCTCTCACTCTAATATCCCCCTATGTCTCTCATCCCTCTCTCCCTAGGATGTAGGTATCTCACCTCTATATCTCTCAAGGCTCTTTGGTCATTTCTCTGCATCTATACCTCTCTCCCTCCTCCTTACCCCTCTTTCTCTAAATTTGTGAACTTATCTCTCCCATTTTCTTATATCCCTCCCCTCATTTCTCCATCTCTCACCTATCTCTCCCCCTCACCTCTCTACCTCTCCCCGCCGCTCTAGATCTCTCAATCAATCATTTTTTGCCTCTCCATTCCTCCTTAGCCATCTAGGTCTCTCACTTATTGTCTCATTACCCACCCCTCTCCCCCTCTATCTCTATCACCCCTATCTCCCCCCACTTCTTTGACCCTTCTCTCCATAGGGTGTAGGTCTCTCATCTCTATATCCCTCAAGGATCTCTAGTTATTTCCCTCCCTATCCATGTCTCTCCCTCCTTCTTACCCCTCTTTCCCTCAAGTTGTGAACTTCTCTCTCTCATTTTATTCTATCTCTCACCTCACCTCTCTACCTCTCCATCCCTCCTTATCCATCTAGGTCTCTCACTCATTGTCTCATTACCCACCCTCTCCCCCTCTATCTTTCTCACACCTATCTTTCCCCTATGTATCTCATCCCTTTCTCCCTAGGTTGTAGGTCTCTCACCTCTATGTATCTCAGGGCTCTCTTGTTATTTACCTTCCTCTCTACCTCTCCCCTCTCTAGGTCTCTCAATCACTCCTTGTTTGCATCTCCATCCCTCCTTAGCCATCTAGGTCTCTCACTCCTTGTCTCACTACCCAACCCTCTCCCTCCTCCATCTCTCTCAGTACTATATCTCCCCCTATGTCTCTCACCCATCTCTCCCTAGGATGTAGGTCTCTCACCTCTATATCTCTTAGGGCTCTTTATTTATTTCCCTCCCTCTACACCTCTCTCCCTCCTCCTTACCTCTCTTTCTCTAAAGTTGTTAACTTATCTACTACACCCTTAATATTAGAGTACACCAAGTTATGAATAGTCATCTTGTGGCTTATATAGGGCTATCTAAGTCGTCCTAGGTGATATCATAGGCATAAATAGGTGTATATAGGAGGTTGTGAGTCTTATTTCATCATCATATTGTGAATGTGTTCTCATTCAAGATATTTGGAGGTTTTCCCCCTCAAAGTGGCTTATTATTCTCAGTTATTATCAAGTGTTTTCAAAATATTTCATATCAAACTCTTCTATTATGCAAGTTATTTCATTACAAGTGGTATCAGAGCATGATATTGGCACTGTAGAGGCAAGGCATTTTCTTAATATTGGAGGTGATTTTGAGAAGAGCATATCTTTTATATTTTGGATAATTTTTATCTATTTTTTAAAAGGTTTTTGAAGGATATTTTAAAGAAGATACACTCTAGGTTTTAGAAGAATTGGAGTAGAATTGAGAAATTTATTGTATAATTAGGGTTTCTTCCCAATTTATTAGGAAAACACATATCTCCCACATATTGACAAATTGGTTTCTAATTTTTGTGGGTTTTTTGAGATATATTAGAGGAATTTGTTGAACAACCAAAATACTGAGAGGGGGGTGAATCAATAGTCCATAAGACCATAATAAAATACACTTAAACATTATCACAATTTTGACTAAATCAACAAGAGTAAACATAGCAACAAGTCAATGTAATCATACACATGAACACCAGGATTTTTACATGGAAAAAATAGAATGGGAAAAACCACGGTGAGGGTTAACTCACAATATATTATATCTGAATACAAAATATTACGAGGCTCACTACCAAGACTCACTATCCTTAAAAGGCTCACAACCTGAGTACAAAATATGGCTCACTACCAAGATACAATGATAGTGGCTCACTACCAAAAGAATGAACTGATGGAATACACCTTCAATGTGTAGGGTTCAGTTCCATTGAATGAACTGATGGAATACACCTTCAATGTGTAGGGTTTAGTTCCATTGAAGCTCAAAATATGAAGTACTCCCTCACACAATAATCACTCAACAAGATTGCACTAATCACAACTGATAAAGCATTTAGGCCCAAATCTTTACACATTCCTCAATCCTCTTCGCATTTCACATTCACTGCTCATGTGTGTCTTCTTCCACTACTCTTCTCATCATACTCAAAACACCTTATATATATACAAGCATATCTTAATCATCAATTAGGTCAGCACTGTATATGTTTTAAACATTTCATCCATGTAGTACGTTATGCCAAGTCGGCTATTAGTCTTCATAATATATTGCATTCACTAAGTCTGCAAGACTAGAATACAATTCTCCAAACCAAAAAGTAATTCTCAAAGCAAACACCTTTCGGATCTGAGAACACATTAATTTCCCATTATACTACTAGTAAAGAGACTATCAGCAAAACCACAACATAAGAATGTTCACTTTAGTAGAATGCAAAGTCTCCCACACAGTATACCACACACAGAATAATAGTAGGATACAAAGTTAAACTCTATCAGAGATAACTTTGTGTTCACAAAAAAATACGTCTCAAGATCCAGGATATAACTATCTTAATGAGTCAAGAAAACATGGTTAGTATATTAGAGTCATATAAGATCTTGCAATGAGTTTCAGACTCAAATACCAACACATTGATTGATCACAAAGGAGTATTACCGATAGAGAACAACTTTCAGTAAACCAAGCAAACTTCCATATAGTTATTACCATGTTGAAATCAATGACAACATACAAACAACCAACACAACCATCCATACTTCATGTTGCAAAGCCTCTAACAAAAGCTGCAATGCAACTTTTAGATCAATTGAAGCAGAAATAATTTATTTATTAGGAAATTAGGGTTTTTAAAAAAATTCTCTCAAGGTTGCAAATCACCCAATTTTTGGGATATTATTCTATTGGAGTGCTAACTAGGCCCTGGTAATTCAGTGTGAAATTTTCAAATTATTTTGAATTTATTTGTGTGATTTATTGCAAAATTATTTTCTAACATCATGACAGGGCTTGTTGCAACAAGAGGCAAAAAGAATGCTACCACATTGAGGAAATCTTTAGAGAATTAGGGAGTAGAAAATGAGGATTTTAACCCTAAGGATGAAATAAACAAATTCAAGGGTGATATTTCATCATTAGAGAATAAGATTATGGAAGAAATAGGTGAATTGAAATCACTTATTCAAGGTATGTGGTGTAAGGGTGAAGATTCACCTAGTAAGGTGGAGGATAATGCTTTTGTTGGACACGAAATCCTTAGACTTGACTTTGGTTTCAAGAACAATCCTTCCTTTAACAATCATATGCCAAGAAAATTCATACCTAAGTTGGATATGAAAAAATTTGATGGCAAGGATCCAACCAATTTGATATGCCAAATGGAGCATTTTTTTGATAGTCATCATGTTCCTAGTCAACAAAAGGTGACTATGGAATCATTATACCTAGAACTAGATCAATTTGTTTGGTATTGTTGGTTAAGTGATGAGAAGAGAAAAAAGGGTTGTGTGGTCACATGGTCAATTTTTCAAGAGGAACTTGCTACCCATTATGGAGATAAATTTATGGATAGCTACTTCGTCCAACTCACTAAATTAAAGCAAACTAGCATGCTTAAGGATTATATTTAGAAATTTCAAACCCTTTCTCTAAGAGTAGAGAATGTGGTAGAAGAAAATATGAAGAAACTATTTCTAGGAGGTTTGAAGGATCACATAAAGTATGAAGTATGATTGTTCCAACCATAATCCTTATCACAAGTAATAATAATGGCAAGACAAGTGGAGAAGTATTTGGCTAGTGGGAGACAAGGGAATATAAATTTCAGTGAAACAATATCTCCTACACATTCACTACCAAAACCTACTAGGTTGAATCCAATCCACAATAAATTGAGGAGAAGAGAGAAAAAGGGTTATGTTTCAATTGTCACAACAAGTATAGTCGAGGGCATGGATGTAGTGAAAAGAAATTATTTTATATTAAGGATCGAGTGAGGAAGAAGAGGAGGAACCAATATTAGAGGGTGATAGGGATTTAGATGATGAATCACATGATTCCCAACCAATCACTTCTTTTCATGCACTCTTTGGCTTTAGTGCCCCACAAACTCTCAAGGTAGAGGGGTTCTTAAAGAAGAAAAAAAATTATTTTGTTGATCAACTTGGGTAGTACTCATATTTTCATCAACAAAAATTTGGCTACTCATCTAAATAGTTTTATATATCTAGCTCTAGAATTCCAAGTCTTGATTACAGATGGTGGTACTATCAATTGTTATGGAAAGTTCCATAGCATTAAATTAACCATGGGAGATTATGACCTTGACATCCCAATGCATGATATCTCCATGGGTGCAACAAATATTGTTTTGGGAGTACAATGGATTACTACTTTAGAAATAATTGAGATGAACTTTCAAGAATTATTTATGAGATTCCAATCAGAAGGAAATAAAATAGAGCTAAGAGGATTGAAGGAAAAGTCCCCAAAAATTGTTAGTTCTCATCAAATGTAGAAGTTTCTTAAGAAAGGAGTTGATGGATTTGTGGCCCAATTATGTTCATTAGAAGTCTCTGAATCTAATGCTCCTACCCATCCAGATTTACAAGCAATAATTGAGAATCAC
This sequence comes from Sequoia sempervirens, assembly GCA_007258455.2. Classification (NCBI taxonomy): domain Eukaryota; kingdom Viridiplantae; phylum Streptophyta; class Pinopsida; order Cupressales; family Cupressaceae; genus Sequoia; species Sequoia sempervirens. The sequence continues at coordinate 159,817,402 of VDFB02000015.1, read as the reverse complement.
TCAACAATTTTTGGAGATATTCCTAAAGGGATTCCTCCTAAGAGGGATCATGATCATGCCATACAACTAGTTCCAAGGAGCTGACCACCCAACATCAGGCCTTACCAGTATCTACATATACAAAGAAGCGAGATAGAAAAGATTGTTGAGGAGATGTTAGAGGTAGGAATTATCAAACATAGCCAAAGTGCTTACTCCTCTCCTATGGTGACGATGTGGAAGAAGGATGAAACTTGGTGAAACTTGGTGCATGTTTCCAAACTATAGAGTGTTCAACATGTACACCATCAAAGATAAGTTTCCTATTCTAGTCATTGATGATTTTCTAGATGAATTGAATGGAGCTATGTATTTTACAAAGTTAAATCTTATATCCAGTTATCACCAAGTTCAAATTAAGAAAGAACATATTTGTAAGACAAATTTTTGGACCCATGAGGGTCATTATGAGTTTTTGATGATGCCATTAGGTCTTACTAAAGCTCCATCTACATTTCAGATTTTGATGAATTCCATCTTTAAAAATTTGTTGAGGAAGTCTGTATTAGTGTTTTTTGATGATACATTGAGTTATAGCAAGACATGGGAAGAACACTTGCAACATGTAGATCAAGTATTACAAGTTCTCAAAGAGAGTCAAATCTATGCTAAGCTATCCAAGTGTTCTTTTGGTCTTAATGAGGTGGATTACTTGGGAAAAATATTTTCACACAAAGGAGTATAGGTGGATCCTAACTAAATTAAGGCTATCATGGAATGGCCTATCCCAAAACCATTAAGAAATTAAAGGGCTTATTGGGATTGACTGGATACTATAGAAGATTTGTGAAGAATTATGGTTGTATAATAGTACCCCTCACAACTTTATTGAAGAAGGATTCTTTTCATTGGAATGAATTTTCTAATTCAACATTTGAAATGTTAAAGGAGGCTATGTGCACAACTCCAATTCTTTCCACTTCTAATTTCACAAAGGATTTTATTGTGGAATGTGATGCTTCAGGAAATGGTATAGGTGAAGTTCTCATGTAGGAGGGTTGACCCATTTCTTTTGAGAGTTGTCAATTAAATGGTAAGAATCAACTCAAACCTATTTATGAGAAGGAAATGTTAGCTATCCTCCATGCAACAAAAAAATGGAGGTGTTATATAATGGTTAGAAACTTCAAGGCTAAGAAAGATCATGATATCCTAAAATATTTTTTGGAACAAATATTATCTTTTGAAGAACAAAAATGGGTTACTAAGATGTTGGGATATGATTTTGAGATTGTATATAAGAAAGGGAATGAAAATGTTGTGGCAGATGCACTATCAAGGAAGGACGATAAGGATGAAGCTTTATTGTGTGCCCTTTCAATATTCCAAGAAGACTGGGTAGAAGAAGCCAAAGAAGAGTGGAAAAATGATGTGGCTACTAGTAATCTCATTCAACAATTACATAGTGATCCTAGTAGTTTAGTAAATTTTGTTAGAAGGGATATACTTCGTGGTATAAAGAGCAATTGTATATTTACAAGAATTCCTCTCTCAATTAAAAGATTCTCAAAGAGCTACATGAGTTTCTAGTGGGTGCTCATTCATGATTTTTGAAGACATATCATCGGGTCAAGAAAGACTTCTTTTGGGAAGGGATAAACGGGGATGTTCAAAAATTTGTGGTAGAATGTTTGGTGTGCCAACAAAATAAAGGGGAGAAAATTAAGACACAGTCTCTTACAACCCTTAGTTATTCCTAGCTAGTGTTGGGAAGAGGTATCCATGGACTTCATCACAAAGCTTCCAAGATCTAATTATAAGATTGCCATCATGGCAATAGTGGATCACCTCACTAAATATTCATTTTTTTTGCATTATCACATCCTTTTACAACAAGTACAATGGAAAAAGAATTTTTGGAGAATATTCAAAAGCTACATGGTATACCTAAGGTTATTGTTAGTGACCATGATCCTATCTTTACTAGTAACTTTTTAAAAAAATTATTCAAATGTTTGGGTACTCAATTGGCTCACAGTTCTTCATGCCATACACATTCAGATGGGAAAAACAAAGGTTCTTAATGTGTTTGGAAGGATGTCTACATTGTTTCACTTCAGATAAACAATCTCAATGGGTGGATTGGCTACCACTATCAAAATGGTGGTATAACACTTCCTTCCATAGTGTTGGCCACACAGTTTCCATTGCACTAAAATTTTGAAATGTTAATGCCTGATACAACCGCCAGAGTTAATGGATCCATGGGAGAAAGTTAGTTCGTGTCACGAATCTCGAGGGGAGCACTGACCATTTTCCAACAATATCCCCCTCAATGCAATCCAAAGGGATTCAAACCCAACACCTTTGGATTTGATACCAATTGTTGGCCCCACGGTTGTCATTGCACCAAAAGTTTGATATGTTAATTCCTGATACAACTTCCAAATTTAACGAATCCATGAGAGGCAGTTAGTCCATGTCACAAATCTCGAGGGGAGCGTTGACCATTTTCCAACACATAGTTCATCAAAAATTCCTCCATTTATGGATATCATCCTCCATCTATCACATCATCATTGAAGGTTTCACCAAGAGTTCACGTTGTGGAGTACCACATGATTCATCAACAAGTACTTTCAAGAGTTAAAGAGAATCTATCCATGGCACAAAACTGAATGAAGCAACAAGTAGACCAACACTATAGTGAAAGAAGTTTTGATGTTGGGGATTGGGTTTCCCTGAGATTGTAACCTTACAATAAAATTTCACTAAAGCAACAGTCAATGAATAACAAGTAGTCTTCAAAATATTATGGCCCATATCAAATCATGTAGAAGATAGGTAGTGTTGCCTACAAGCTTGAATTTCCATCAACAACGAAGATACATCTAGTTTTTCATGTTTCTTGTTTAAATAAGGTAATCGAGAATAATATCACTACTCAGACAATATTACCAGAGCTTGATGAAGAAGGAATAATCATATTGGAAACATAATGTATTATTCAAAAACACACAAGGAAGCTAAGGACCAGAACACTCACTCAGTATCTCATCCAATGGAATAATTTACCAATTGAAGATGCCACATGGGAGGATGAGGAGTTCATTCAAAAGCATCCAAAATTCCTAGCATTGATGATAATGCTTATCTGAAGAGGGGGGGCATGTTATGCCCTTACTATTAGAGTACATCGGGTTATGAATATTTGGCTTGTGGCTATCTTAACTCCTAATTAAAAGTCATATTATCAAATATTATATTGATATTTAGTTGATTAGGTCGGCCTAGGGCTTATATAGGGTTATCTAAGTTGGCTTGGGTGATATCCCAAGAATAAATAGGTGTATATAAGAGGTTGTGAGTCTTGTTTCATCATAATATTATGAATTGTATTCTCATTGGAGATATTTAAAGGTTTTCCCCCTTGAAGTGGCTTATTATTCTTAGTTATTATCAAGTATTTTTAGCATATTTCATATCATATTCTTCTATTGTACAAGCTAATCCCTCCTTAGCCATTTAGGTCTATCACTCCTTGTCTCATTAGCCAGCTCTCCCCCCCCTTTATCTTTCTCACTCCTATATCTCCCCCTACGTCTCTCATACCTCTCTCCCTAGGATGTAGGTATCTCACCTCTATATCTCTTAGGGATCTCTATTTATTTCCCTCCCTCTAAACCTATTTCCCTCCTCCATACCCCTCTTTCTCTAAAGTTGTGAACTTATCTTTCCCATTTTCTTTTATCTCTCCCCTCACATCTCTATCTCTCACCTCTCTCTTCCCTCACCTCTCTACATCTCCCCTCTCTAGGTCTCTTAGTCACTCCTTTTCTACCTCCTTATCCATCTAGGTATCTCACTCCTTGTATCATTTCCCACCCCTCTCCCCTCTCTATCTCTCTCACCCCTATCTCTCCCACTATGTCTCTCACCCCTCTCTCCCTAGGTTGTAGGTCTACCACCTCTATATCTCTCAGGGCTCTCTAGTTATTCCCTTTCTCTCCACCTCTCTCCCTCCTCCTTACCCCTCTTTCCCTCAACCCTTAAACCCTCAATACCTCAACCCTCAACCCTAATCCCTAAAACCTATTCCCTATACATTGGACCCTATACCCTCAACCCTTTAATCCCTCAACCCTCAACCCTATACATTAAACCCCCAAACCTCAATTATCAAAACTCTACCCTATACATTGGATCCTCAAAACTAATCTCTCAACCCTATACCATCAACTCTATACCCTAATCACTCAACCCTATACCCTCAACTTTTAAACCCTTAAACCCTCAACCCTCAACCCTCTACCCTACACATTAAACCCTTAACACTAATACCTCGACCCTATACCTTAAACCCCCAACCCTCTACTCTCTACCTTGTACATTAAGTCATCAACCCTACTCCCTCCTCGCTATACCTTAAACCCTTAATCCCTCAACCCTTAAACCCTCAATCCCTCAACCCTCAACTATAAATCCTCTACCCTATACTTTGCACTCAACCCTAATCCCTAAACCCTCAACCCTTAAACCCTATACCCTATACATTAGACACTCAACCCTAATCCCTAAACCATATACCTTAAATCATCAACCCTCAACCCTAATCCGTCAACCCTATACATTAAAACCTCAACCCTTAAACTCTTAACTCTTAAACCATCAACCCTTAAACCCTCAAACCTCAACCCCTCTACCATATACATTAAACCTTTAACCCTAATACATCAACCCTATATCTTAAACCCTAATCTCTTAACACTCAACCCTTAAAACCTAATCCCTTAAACCCTCAACCCTTAATCCCTAAACCCTAAACCTATCCCTAAATCCTCAACCCTCAACCCTTAAACCTTAAACCCTAAACCCTATCCCTAAACCATCTACCCTCAACACTATACCTTAAATCCTTAAACCCTCAACCCTTAAACCCTCAACACTCAAAACCCTAAATCCCTCAAACCTTAAACCCTTAAACCCTAAACCCTCAACCCATAGATACCCTTAAACCCTTAAACCCTATACCCTATACACTTAACCTTGGACACTCAACCTTGAATATTATCTCTCACCCTTCAAACCTCTACCCTATACCCTAAACCCTATACTTAGGCCCTAAAACCTCAACCCTCATCCATATTCCTTACACCTTCAACCTTAAACCTTGAACCCTATATCTTAGACACTCAACTTTGAACATTATCCCTCAACTATAAATTCTCAACCCTCTACCCTATACCCTCAACCATATACTTAAGCCCTAATCCCTCAATCCTCAATCTTATACCTTAAACCCTAAAACCTATACCCATAAACCCTCATCCCTATACCCTATTACCTCACCCTTATACCCTAAACCCTAAATATTATGCCTCAAACCTATACTTTAAACCTAAACCACACACTCTCAACCCAAGTCACTTATGCCTTATACCCTTAATCCATATCATAAACCCTAAACCCAATATCCTAAACCCTAATCCCTATACCTTACACACTTAATCTTATACACTCAAAAAGTTGAATATTATCCCTCAACTATAACCCTCAACCCTCTACCCTCTACCCTCTACCTATTACTTAAGCCCTAATCCATCAACCCTCAAACCTATACCTTAAACCTTAAACCCTAAATCCAAAACCCTCAACCCTCAACCCTATAAACTATACCCTCAAGTCCTTCTATACCCTAAACCCAAAACCCTTACATACATACATACAAGCATACATACAAGCATACATACATACATGGACATATACATATATACATACATACATATAGGCATACATACATACATGCATGCATACATACATACATACATACATACATACATACATACATACAAGCATGCATACATATATACATACAAGCATGTAGACACATATACATACAAGAATACAAGAATACATACATACATACATACAAGCATGCATGCATGCATATATACATACATAGATACATACACACATACATATATACAAGCATACATACATACATGAATCTATACATACATACATAAATATAAATATATATACAAACATACATACATCAAACATACTTAACAAACTTGAACATAAAACATTCCAAGTGAGACATAACATGAGCATGATATAACATGCTCGTGTTATGCCAAGCTTGACAAACATACAACAAACTTTTATAAAAAAAGGAAAAAATGCAAAATAGAACATAACACAAGCATGTTATAACACACTCACGTTATATGTTGCTTTGGGAATCCCCAAGCTTTAGGCTTGCAATTTGCTTTGAATTTCTAACCCAAAGGTTTGGAGTTACTTCCCAACGTCCAAAGATGTGTTTTTGCATATTCTATAAGATTTCACATAATCTCGTTCATGTTAACTGTCAGGTTTGCATGTGTTTCAAGGTCGAAAAAATCGAACACTTGGGTAATGTTAGGCTCTCTCTTAGCTATTTAACAATGCTTTTCTTTTCACATTTCGAGAATGTTAAGCCTTTCATCTTTAACTTCTTTTGTTTGTGTGTCTATTTTTTGGCAAAAACCAATGTTTGGAATTTTTTACTTTATTTTTTAATCATTCATTGAAATTTCAAATAAATTATTGTAAGGTAGGGGGACTAACCACACCAAGGCTCCAAGTCATAGAGATCCAAGAGTGGAAGGCTTCCCTATCTTACCTTAAGCTAAGCGGGTGTTTTAGGTTGAGGATAGAGAATGAAGATCACTCTCAAGTGCTTCTATCACTCTGTTGGTCTAAATGCTTAAATGGGACTAGATGAGCTAGTTTCTAGAAATTGAACTACATCTCAGACAACTCTCTACTTGAGGACAACAACATGGCTCAAGGATGACAACACATCACGCTGGCGTCTCTCTAGGGCACTGGTGTTCATATGGCCAATAATTATGAAATACAATTCAAAAAACTAGGAAACCTACTAACTGTCTAGCTAATGAGATTTAATGAACTAAACTAAATAACTAAGTATGAGAAATAACTATAAAAATGGTAAAGATGGTAGATGAAAACAAAGGTGACGAAGACTAACTCACTACGATTCCAGTTCACCAGCAAGCTCCATGCACATGTACTACACATAGCCAAGAGAGGAAAAATTTTGGGGATGTATAGGGGTTTTCCTTAGTTAAAACCCTGTTTTAGTGTTTCCACCTCCACAGATAGCCAGATAGATAGAGAGAAATAGAAAAATGGTAACGAAAGTAATACTAGAATGGAAATAGAACCAAACACTACAAGAGACATAAAGCTACACAAATCTAACAAAATAGACAAAAGTGTTGCCACCATCGACCAAAGGTACTCAAGGCCAATGAGAGATCAATGCAAGCCCACAACAATGGTAGAGTCGATGCAACCACAACAACATCAAGAGCAACCTCACTAGGAACCAAGTTAAGCTTCTATGGTAGGGTACATAGGATTTTGTGGTGTTGGAGACGTGAAGCTAGTAGTGCAATAAGTAGCTCAAATGTATGAAATTGGTGTGTAGAAGATCAACAAAATGCTAGAGAGATTGTAGAAGATCAAGAATTGCTAAAGAGATGAAGTGAATGAGCAAGATAGGCAGTTGAAGATCAAAATGAAAGGGAAAGAGCCTTTTTCGGGCTAACTGGTCAACATGGAGGCATTACGCTTCATGCCCAATGGAGAACATAATGTCCCTATAGACTTCAGAGGTAGGAATCTGTCAGGGATGGCAGTGCATCGTGTAGGCATCCACGCACCGCACTCGTGTTCTCGACAAAAATCTATCCATCGATACAAAAGATAGGCACCAAGTGGATTCAATGCGGATGGGTGATGTGGAATTTCACATTCGAGTTTTATTTTCTAAGGTGGAAGGATGTAAAAGGGGAATTTGCAAGAGGGGTGAAAATTCACTCCTATACAATTACATTTTTATAAACTAGACTCCATTCTACACATATAAAAAATGATTTTCAATTAGTTTTCAAAATTTATAGGGATAACATAGCCAAAATTCTATTTTTCAAGATGTGTCCACTTTAAAAATTATTAAAAAATTATTAGAAAAATTGAGCATAAACTACATGTTGTTAGCTAATTTTTCACTGAAGTGATTTTAAAAATACTAAAAAAAAGATAACCTTTTGAGGGAGCCACAAAATACGCTATGTTAAATTTTTTTGACAAAAACAACAACAATTTTTGTGGCTCCCTTTTTTGAACCCCTTAATCTATACCATTTTCAAAAAAAATTAGTAGTTTAGAAAGTAGACTTGGAGCACTACGAACATTACTTTTGTTGCATCTTAAAATTTTGAGTGTAACTATCCTCAATTTCTCATCCAAGGTCAATATTTCTTGATTTTAGAAAAAAAGTGGGCATTTAAGACCCCTTTTTGGTCCCCCATCTTCCTGCACTTACCCACTCCAAGATATTTGAAACCACTCTCAACTTATACTTAAATGTTTATTTCATGTATATAGTTTGACTGACTAAGAAATACAAAGACAAAGAAAAAGGAAACAAAAATAAAATACATTCAAAAACCTCATCATTCACATTTGGCACTCGCCAAATGCAAAATTTCGTTTGGCTAGCACCAAATTTGGCAGTTGCCAAATGAAAATGCTATTTCATTTGGCGAGCACCAAATTTAGCACTTGCCAAATGGATTGCATTGGGAAATACCAACTCTTTGGTTATATTTTCCTTGGGCATCCAATCCAAAGGGTTGGATGACCATTTCATGCCAAAGACGTGATTTTTTGAAAGGGTGACAAAATATCACACATTTTTGGTCGTGCTCTCCATCAAGTTTCACGTGTTTCAATACAAATTTATAAAAATATTGTGATGACGTTAGGCTCTCTCTTAACTATCTAAATATATAATGATTTTAATTTTTTATTATGTTAAGGTTTTCATCTATAACTTCTCTTGTTAGTGCCTCCTTTTTTTTGTCAAAAACCAACATATGCTAGTTTGAGATAGATTTTTACTCGTTCATCGAATTTTGAAACAAATTAAATTTTTAGAAACTAGATTCCATTCTACACATAATAAAAAAATTTATTTTTCAATTAGTTTTAAAAAAAATTAAGGGGATAATGCTCAAATTTCAACTTTTCAAGATGTGTCCACTTCGAAAATTAGTAAAATATTATATTCATTAAAAAATTCACCAAAAAAATCGGCATAAACTACATGGTGTTAGCTAATTTCTCACCATCGCGATTTTTGAAATTCTAAAATAAGTTAACTTGTTCCGGGAGGCCACAAGAGACACTATGTTGTTTTTTTATTAAAACAGGACCACTTTTGGTGGCCCCCCTTTTTAAAACCCTTAATCTTAGTTATTTAAAAAAAAAAATAGTAGCTTAGAAAGTAGATTTGAAGCACTACAACTCTTGTTCTTGTTTCATCTTCAAAATTTGAGCATAACTATTTTCATTTTCTAGTGAACATCAAAGTTTTCTTATTTCAGAAAAAAGTGGCATCTTAGGAGCCATTTTTGTGTCACAACTTGGTGCACATACGCTAGGTATTTATAGGAATTTATTCAATTTCTTGAAAAATAGATTCTAAAAGCTGACACTTGAAATTTGAATTTTGAATGTTCAAATGCCGACACTGACATGCCCAAAATTGGGTCCTAGCTAAGAAGGGAGACCCATACGCCTAAGGGCGTATGGGTCTTGGCCCTGATTTCCAAGACATTAAATGTCGAGGGAAACATATGAGTTGGATGCATTTATTCAATTCTTGAAACTTATTGAAAAGAGGTTTAAATGGGCTCTAGAATGCATAATTTTAGGACATCAGTGACCCAATTAGGCCAATAATTTAGGGGGAGAAGAACATAGTATGAACAAGGGTGACAATTTACAATGCTACATCATTAAACATAATAATGTGGGTTTGCTAAAGTAGTCATAGATATCACATGGAAAAATATCACTAGATATCACCATATTGATTTATCATCTATTTTCTCATTATAACAATAGGATTCAAAGTATTAACACACAAACTATGTATTGATACAAACAAGATTGGGGGGTCTTAGCAAACTATCCAATCTTGTAGCCTTAACATATCATCCATCCCACAATTTTGCACACATATCAAAGACAACATATATATTTCAATAAAATATGGAAACAAAAATTTATTAAATCCATCATATGTATTTTCATTCAAAAAATCTTTCAAGAATCAATTAAATGAATTCATGATTTAATAAAAAATAAAAGTAATTTTTTTAAAGGGTTTCTAGACACTTCGCACCTTCAAATCTTGAAAACCTCATGCCTTCTCATGTTCTTGACTTCACTCTTCTTGTAAAATATAATTTTTACCTTCATCCTACAACTCTCTTGTTACTTTGGATACCTCCAAATCTCTTCTTCCCTTTCTTCTATTCCTCTCTTGGCAAGCTGACTTTTTACATTTTTTATCATGCAATCCTCTAGAGAAACCTATATATCCTTTCTTCAACCTTGCTTATATTGATTTCTTCCTCTTAACACTATTAAAGGGTGTATTTTATAGAGGTTTAAACCCATAAGAGTCACAAAAAAGTGAAACCCAATTGTGCTCATTAATTTTCATCCAATTATATTTAAAATTCCCTTGTATATGCTTAAAATTCATCGTTAAATGCCTCCTGTGATAGGTCGAATGTGAGCATTAGAAATCAAGCAACAAGTAAAAGAGGTGCAAATAAACAACTTAAAACAACCTACACCTCAAGATTAGCCTAAGTTGGAAACAATGCAAGATAAAAGCAACTAAATGGAACCTTATATCTTGAGTTGAGTCGATCCTTTGGTTGGCCCTTCGATCTTTGATGTGTATGCTCCTTGGATGGCACAAGATGCAAGCTAAATGATGTTGTGAGGATGAGTGCAAGTGGATGGAAACAAGAAAATGACTAAGTATAAGTTGAGAAACAAAATTGCAAGAGTTTGGCTAGCAAAATGATCTCCCTAAAATGAGAGAAAAGAGGGGGTATTTATAGGATTTTTTAGAATTCCTAGGGGAAATGGACGGTCAAGATTGAGCCACAAATGATCAAGATGTAGGGCTAAGGTGAGTTGAGAACTCACAAGCCCTCACATCTTGACATGTGGCATGTGATGAAGCCCTAAAAAGTGAAGTGGACATGAGGTGGAGGGAGAAGGACATGACATGGAGGGGGTACAAAGTACTTTGGGATTGGACAAGATCTCCTCATAAAGGAGGTCCTTGTCCCCATGTCGGTGAGAGGACACGTGAGGAATTAAAAAAATTTCAAATAGTCTCATGGGGAGATGGAAAAGAATAAAGAATAAGTGAAGGACATGTGGGGAGAAGTGAAGGAATTAAAAATCCCTTTTGGGTGCCTTGGGGGATTAAAAGGTGAATTAAAAATTCACATGGGGAAGTGGAGTGCCTTGTCCAAAAGGAGAAAACCTTTAATAAGGTTGACTTAAAGACACATGCCATAAGTGGGGGGAGGATTAGGTTAGGCTAATCAACTGATTAAGGTTGTGCAAGTACTCAGTTAGGTGGACTAATGAATTTTTAGAGGCAAGTGGGAGATTATGGAGGATGTGACCCTAATGATGATTAGGGGTGTGCACATGCTAACCCCTATTAATTAGAAGAAGATGGAGTAATTAAGATGGATTAAGGACCAACTTGCAAAAGTTGGAGGATGTGACCATGAGAGAGAAAAGAGGAATTAAAAATGAATTTTAATTCAAAAAGAGGAATATGACTAAATTAAATAAAATGGTAAATTTATTTAATTTAGAGAAGGAAAAGGGGTAAAACATTTATCAAATTAAATACTTTAGGACCCTTATGTAAGATGCAGGGTATTAATTAAACAAATAGTTTAATTAATATTAATAGAGGGGATGAGCAATTGGATGAATAAGGAGACGCGTTTGATCATATGGAAGTGATCAAATTGGACATCTACATTTTTCCCCTCTTCGAAATACTATTAGAATAATAGGGTTTCGAAGAAAAACAAAATGCAGATGACTCTATAGAGGAAGAGATCAGAAAAAGAGATGCCCCAACATGAAGGAATGCGCGTGAGCTACCCCAAGCGGAGCGAATGTGGAGAGGATGCCCCAGTCAAGCAAGGGTAGGCTGAGAGTGACGGGTTAGGAGGGAATGGTAGGGTATGCCCCCTCGAGAAGGGGGACGGGGGAGGAAAAGGGGGCCCTGGTCAACTTCTCAAAAGTATGGAGTGGTGCATGTCATTGGAAAGAGCACAGAAAAATGAGAAGAATGGCACTTGAACGGAGTCAATCGGATAAACAGTGTGCAAATGGCGGCCCCGGGAAGAAAGAGGTTGGATGAATTAATTGGAGGAAAATTTGGTTAAAAAAAAGAAAAAAAAGACCCTAAGGTGAAAAAGGAGGGAAAGTGAAAAGGGATAAAAGGTAATTGTTGAATTACCCTGGGCTCATTGTGACAGCTGGCAAGTGGAGAAGGAGGAGAGGAAGAAAAAGGCGGCGAGCGAGATCAGACACCATGTCGGAGTACGACAGTGACGTCATTCATCAGGTGGACAAGAGACGTATATTTTTCACCCACCGTGCCGTACCCCGCCAGGTTAGCTCAAAACCGAACTTTTTGTTTTTTTAGTCATTTATGTAGGTGTTTTCGAGAAACAAAAACATGGGTTTTTTTCGGGGCGTCGGGATTTAAAATGGGTAGGAAAAAAAAATTTGTGGGTCGCCTCGGTTTTTGCACCAGAGGAGGGGGAAGTTTGGCGGCCCGCAGCCCGGTCCGCCGCCGGGGGGGCGGGTCCGCCGCCGCGGGCGGACCAGTCCGCCACGACAGCGGTGGGTCCGCCACCGCAGGCGGCTGCGGCGGGCGAGCAGGACGCCGCTGCGGTGGCCGGGTCCGCGCGGCCGAGGCGGCGGTCCACCACTGGCGGTGGCGGGCAGATCACGGTGGGGAGGAAGGAAGGGAGGGAGGGGAGGGATGGGGAGAGGAAGGAGGTGAGGGGAAGGATGAGGATGGGAGGTTGGGGAAAAAAGGGTGGGGGATGGGGTTGAGGAAAAATTGGTGGGGATGAGGGAGTGAGAGAAAAATGGATGGGGGGATGATTTAGGAGAAAAATAGGTAAGGATGAGGGGTAGGGAAAATGGATGGGAGATGAATTAAGGGAAAAATAGGATAGGCGGGGGTTGGGAAGAGTAAGGTGGGGGATGGGGGTTGAGGAAAAATGAGTGAGGGGGATGGGGTAGGAAAATAGGATGGGGGGATGGGGGATGGGAAGGGGTAGGAAAATAGGATGGGGGATGGGATGGGAATGGGTAGGAAAATAGGATGGGGGATAGGGGATGGGGGAGGTGGGGTAGGAAAATAGGATGGGGGATGGGATGGCGGATAGGGGATGGGGGAGGTTGGGGGTTGGAAAATAGGATGGGGGATGGGGGGTAGGAAAATAGGGATGGGGGGTTGTGACAAGGGAGAAAATGGGATGGGGGTTGGGAGATAGGAAGATTGAGGGGGATGAGAGATGGGAAAAAATGGAAAGGGAAGGGAGGATAGAGAAAAAAATGAGTGGGGGAGGATGAGAATGGGAGGAAAAATGGGAGGAGGGGATGGGGATGGGGGGAGAGGGGAAGGGGAGGTAGGATGGGGGAGGGGAGAGAGAGGAGAAGGAATGGGAGGGAAAAATGATGGGAGGAGGAGGATGGGGAGAGAAAAAGGGAGGAGGGAGATGGGGGGAGGGAAAAATGGGTGGGGGAGGATAGGGGAATGGGGGAGGGAAAAAATGGGAGGAGGGGATGGGGGGATGGGGATAGGAGCCGACAAATGATAAGCCGAATAATGATGGGGGAAAGTCAAAAATGACAAAAATGTATTTCGTGTGTTCAGAAAATAGGGATTCTGCGCATTCGAGAGAGACGATCGAAGGTGCTGAGGAGATGCATGGCGAGAATGATCGGGGAGAATCATCAAAGGCTAGCGGAAGCATGATTACTACACGTGCTGACATATCTGACGATCAAGGCCCATGGGGCCATATTGACTGCTTTGATAGAGCAATGGGATTCGGCGATGTTGACATTTCACCTACCGACAGGGGAGATGATGGTGACACTAGAGGACATGTGGCAGATTCTGAGGCTCCCGATATCAGGACTACCGATTAGCGAGTGCTGGTCAGAGAAGGAGGCGCTGGATGAGTCCGTGCGCGTGGTTTTTGGTAGTGACGAGCTACCAGTGCAGCGAGAGGAGTTAGATGTGGACAGGATGGTAGGATGCAGGGTGCCAGTACTATCGTTGTACCTGGTCGGGCTGATTAGTGGTATATTACTGCCAAACCAGGGTGGTCAGTATTTGCCTATGAGGTCGGTTGAGGTGATTCGGCACATCATCGAGGGCCGGGAGGGGCAGTTTGCGTGGGGGACGTGCATATTAGCCCAGCTGTATCGGGACATGCATGTGATCTATTACAAGAAATAGTTGAGTGTGACACATGTGACATTACTACAGGTGTGGGCCTGGGAGCATATCCGCGTTGCCAGGCCGATTATGGTGAGGGTGGGTGAGCAGGATGACACGTAGCCCGTAGCGTGGTGGTGGGGAGCAGAGGTAGGGATGCTAGTGCGGTATCAAGAGGTGCAGGAGGTGGACGTCTGGAGGAGGCAGTTTGATGATGTGCAGGTCGTGGACATAGTGTGGAGGCCATATATGATGCAGCGATTCAGGGGGTGGTCGAGGGAGGAGGGGTTGCATAGTGGTTATTTTTTTACACGATGTTATATTATTGGGAGCAGGCCTTACATAGTGGAGTTGCACTGACTGGATCAGGTGACGAGACAGTTTGGGGTGAGATAGGATATTCCAGCAGGTAGAGTGAGGTTTGCACGATAGGTACGGGAGCGACCATGGGGAGCCAGGCTAAACCTGCATAGCGTCTGGAGTGACATTGAGAGACTGGTGTTCAGGCCCTATCCGGACAGGCGAGAGGGGCCACGAGATGCAGGGATGACAGATTGATATGAGGAGTGGTTCGGGCGACATCCAGTGGAGTGGATTACACCAACCATGCCGATTGAGGAGGCACGAGGATTTGGGTCAAACGACGAGAGGCGAGGGCGGGTGATTAGGCCACCCAGACCGCCGAGGGGGGACAGAGTTGGACAGGGGGCACAGGAGCAGGCGATAGGGAGGTGGAGGAGGTTACAACAGCGAAGGGGTTGAGGAGGAGACAGAGAAGAGGGGATAAGGGTTGAGGCTGAGGAGGCGAGAGGGGCTGGGGCTAAGGAGCTGGGAGAAAGGAGGTCGAGAGCCCGAGGAGGAGGGTCACAGGGTATATAGGGTGAGGCCAGCAGGGTCGGGGGGAGGAGGTGGTGGAGGATGAGGTTGAGGAGGGTTCTGAGGAGGAGGCTGAGGAGGTGGTGGAGAGGAGGCTGAGGGCCCGAGGGCAGGGTCGACAAGAGAGGAGGCCGAGAGCCCGAGGAGGAGAGTCACAGGGGACATGGAGTGGGGCCAGCGGGGTTGGAGGGGAGGATGTTGGTCAGGTGACAGCCAGGACTACCATCAGGCAGGAGGCAGACCGAGCCAGGGAGGAGATATTTGGAGACCTAGGAGGTCAGGGAGAGCAGGAGACAGCCGGAGGGGAGGAGACACTTGGAGGCAGAGAGGAGATGGACAGAGATCTAGGAGGATAGGGGGAGCAGGAGACATTTGGAGGTGGAGAGGAGATGGACAGAGATCTAGGAGGACAGGGGGAGCAGGAGACAGCCGGGGCCAGAGGAGGACAACCACAACAGGGAGTTCCTGGGGTGATAGATCTAGAGGAGATGGAGAGTGAGGGGTACTCAGCCAAGAGTGAGGGGTACCATCCGCGGAAGATGGAGGTTGACTCAGATGTACATGATGTAGCACCATTAGCAGCAGCACCACCCACAGGGGAGGATCCAGTTGTGGTATTGAGAGAGACAATGGAGAAACTATGATGGAGCGAGCAGTGAGTGCGGGAGGCAGAGGCAGAGTGGATCGCAGTGGAGGTGGAGAGGGATGAGTGGCGGGCCTGATTTG
>VDFB02000015.1:159752393-159801361 GCA_007258455.2 Sequoia sempervirens | reverse complement strand
CGGTTATCAGGGGACACCCACCCATGAGTACCAGGGGACACCCACCCGTGAGTACCAGGGGACTCCAGCACACAGAGGGCCAGCACCTGATTCTTTGCAGAGGTTAGATGTGGGCAACTCACAGTAGAGCAGACAGACGATTATTTTTGACAGATACAGGGTGGATGATTTGTGCATGTCGTCAGAGGCAGAGGTGATCCACATCTCTGAATTTTGTATCTTATTTGGCGATATATGATAGATATGTATTGTATTATGACAGGATGTGTATTATTTTGATTATGCGAAGGCCTTTATTGACACTATGCATGATATTTATATTTATGTGGTTATATGGGATGATTCATGATGTGGTTATATATATATACTCATGTTTATATGGATGATTTATGCTTTATGATTTATGTTTTATGGATGGATGATTTGTGATCAATGTAAATGTTTCTATGATTCATGTTGTATGGATGCATATGTGGATGGACGATTTATGCATATTTATATGATTTATGATGTATGACTTATGGATGCACATGTTTATATGATTTATGATGTATGATTTATGGATGCACATGTTTATATGATTTATGATGTATGATTTATGGATGCACATGTTTATATGATTTATGATGTATATGCTTACAATGCACCTAAATGTCAATAAAGACCGTTATGAGGATGCAGATAGGCGATAGGTGGATGAAAGATTGCATTTGCCAAAAACAACCATTAATATCCTGAGAAGAAGGGGACTTAAGAGGAAAGAGAACGAGAGTACTTGCATAACCGAAATCATAAGTGATGGTCATGATGGAAACAAAAGGTACATGCAATGTGGTGAAAATGCAGTGAAAATGAGATTTTGCCATCTTTGGAGCATTGATTTTTACTATAGCGTAGGATACCGAGTACCTTGATATGGAAAATCAAGGCGAATGAGTACCCTACGCATGAAACAAACACAGCAAACAAGAAGGTTATTTCAACACCCCGATGTCGCGGTGACGTCGGTCGGGCTCGGTGTTGAGATAACCACAAACACACAAAGTTGTCCCAGCGTAACACAAGACCTTAGAGATCTTGGTGGGTCTTATGAGGGACAACCGAGAAGACAATAGTCAAAACAAACAATCAAGGTATGCCCCCATGCTAGCAGGTCAAAGCATGCCATGGTATGACGGACCAAGGCAACCTTGACAAGCGATGGGAAGGAACCCAAAATGATAAAAAAAATTCGAAAGCATCAAAAGATCATAATCAAGAAATGTGATAGGTCGAATGTGAGCATTAGAAATCAAGCAACAAGTAAAAGAGGTGCAAATAAACAACTTAAAGCAACCTACACCTCAAGATTAGCCTAAGTTGGAAACAATGCAAGATAAAAGTAACTAAATGGAACCTTATACCTTGAGTTGAGTCGATCCTTTGGTTGGCCCTTCGATCTTTGATGTGTATGCTCCTTAGATGGCACAAGATGCAAGCTAAATGATGTTGTGAGGATGAGTGCAAGTATAAGTTGAGAAACAAAATTGCAAGAGTTTGGCTAGCAAAAATGATCTCCCCCAAAATGAGAGAAAAAGGGGGTATTTATAGGAATTTTGAGAGTTCCTAGGGGAAATGGACGGTCAAGATTGAGCCACAAAATATCAAGATGTAGGGCTATGGTGAGTTGAGAACTCACAAGCCCTCACATCTTGACATGTGGCATGTGATGAAGCCCTAAAAGGTGAAGTGGACATGAGGTGGAGGGAGAACGACATGACATGGAGGGAGGTACAAAGTACTTTGGGATTGGACAAGATCTTCTCATAAATGAGGTACTTGTCCCCATGTGGGAGAGAGGACAAGTGGGGAATTAAAAATTCTTCAAATATTCTTATGGGGAAGAGGGAAGGAATTTAAAATTCTTTAAATGCATTGGGGGATTAAAAGTGAATTAAAAATTCACATGGGGAAGGGAGATGCCTTGTCAAAAAAGAAAAGCATTTAATAAGGTTGACCAAGGACACATGTCATAAAGGACATGGGGAAGAGAAAAGGAATTTAATATTCCTTGGAAGGATAAAAGGAATTAAAAATTCCTTTGAGAGGTTGATTAGGCTAGTTAGTGAGGGATTAGAGGATGGTTAGGTGGCTAAGAGAGATTAGAGGCCAACTTGCAAAAGTTGGAGGATGTGACACATCCTAATCAAGGATTAGGCATGTGCACATCCTAATGATGGGATTAGAAGAAGGATTAGTATAAGATAAAAATGATGGAGGATGTGACATGAAGGGAATTAAATAAATGGAATATTTATTTAATTCAATTGATGGAAGGAGGATTAAAGAGATAAGGTATTATTGATTAAATACCTTAGGGATTTGGCGGAATTAAAGCTATTAATTAAATAATAGTAGTATTACTTAATTAACGAAAATAAGATGAAAGGGGATGAATTTGGATAAATTAAGTGTCCAAATTTAGACGTCTACACCTCCAAATATGACACCCAATCTTGTTGCACCATATCAAACAAATTTTTGTTGTAGGTACCTCATAAAATGAAAAAACATGAACTAATTCATGATCATTCACCCCAAATTAAAAATGAAGTCATTTTCAAAATCATTAGCTTTTTCCTCCATTATAGGTATGCAAATTAAAAGAATTGAATGTCAAATGTCACTTGTCTTATGCACACTTTCCTAGGCATCCAAATTGAGTAAATTAATTAATTTTACTTTATAAGTTCCATATAACATGCCAATGGACCCCTTTAACTCTTGAAACCTTGAAATTGTGCAATATAATAATTTTAGAATCACATTAAACACCCTAGTTGCCTCTAATTTTTGAAATAGAATGAAAGTATTGATAAAAAAAATAATTATCCTTCAACACTTCAAAAGATGCTCTTGAAGCTCAAACCTACACCAAAATACAAAAAATAAACATGAAAAGAAAATATATTTTTTACTGATGCGAGATCGCCTATGGACCCAGATGCTCCTGCATCATGTATTTGCCATATTTGTTACATTTTTAATGATAATTTTTTTAAGTTATTTGAAATTTAGATGATGGAAGACTATTTATTCTAAGATTAATGGCCATAGGCCATCGACAATAGACTTGAACTACCCACCATTTTCCTCTTATTGGGTCAAGGTTAATAATATGTACCACCACATTTCCATCCTTCTTATTTCCTTACTAGACACTTTTCCAAATTAAACTAGACCCACCACTATCCCACTTAGGATCTTGTATCAACCTACCATTTATTGCACAAGTAAAAAAATCTCAAAAGTGATTGTTTATATTACTTTATTGATCAATTGAAATTTATCATAGTACCACACTTCCTAGTGCAAAAGTTAGCAAAAGAACACTAAAGAGAAGAATTAAAGTGTGATCCATATCAATGGTCTAAGATGAGACCAATTAAGATCAATTCCCAAGTGTTGGTACTCTATACTTATGTTCTTAGTCATCCATTGAATCATGATGAACTATATATAAGTTACCAAATAGCTTCCATTACATTAATTTTATAAAGAACTCATCCAAATGAATGGGCCCATCATAGATGACTTGGACATCATCAGTTCAAAAACTAAAATGTTATATTTCTAAAATATACCCCCTTTAGATTGTGACAAACCAAACATTGTCATGTGGCCACCTTACACCATGCATTGTTTAAATATTTTTCCAAGGTTTCTTGTGGGCTTACATGTATGTCAATACAAATACACTTGAACCCACCATCATTTTCCAAATCAACAAACATTCCACAAAGTTATTGCACATGATTAAACAATTCAGTCAATGCCAATGTGTCATCCTTGAGTTATCAAGGAGATATACCATGACTATCCAAGCATGTTATCAAGGTTCAACAAATATTATTAGGTCACATATCATATTCCTAAATATATGGTAGTGTTAGGGATAAAGTCCAAAATGGGTTGAGTATTGACAAAACTTTTCATGAAAGAGTTATAAGACTTAGGATCCATAATGGATGTAACAACATCACGGGATACCATAATTCTAGAACTATGCCTCATTGAAGTATTGGTATGATAGCTCAATAAAGTTCTGAAAATGATTATTTGAAGTAAAGAGACTCTCGAGGGATTCTTTTTGGAGGAAAAAGAAAGACGGACAGGTAGAAGAAGAAAAGAGTATTAGAGGAAGCTGGGTCGGGGAGATAAGAATAATTTCAGGTATGTTATGATTCATGTAATCCTCTAATTGTTTGTATGATCAAATAATTTGATAAAAAAATTATTACTTGATTCTATCGTTGTAATTCCAAAGATTCAAATACCATTTAGGTACATCGTAGCTTGATAGAGTACTTGAATTTGATTCTTTATGCTTAAATTAATTCTACAAATGATTATTTGAAGTAAAGGGACTATTGAGGGATTCTTTTTGGAGGAAAAATCAAGGTGGATAGGTAGAAGAAGAAACTTGAGAAGTAGAGGAAGCTAGGTCAAAGAGACAAGAATACTTTTAGGTATGTTGTGATTCATGTAATCCATTAACTATGATTATTTATGCCTAAATTAAATCTATAAATGATTATTTGAAGTAAAGGGATGATCAATGGATTCTTTTTGGAGGAAAAAGAAAGTCAAACAGGTAGAAGAAGAAAAGAGTAGTGGAGAAATTTGGGTCAAAGAGAGAAGAATACTTTTAGGTATGTTGTGATTCATGTAATCCTCTAACTATTTGTATGATCAAATACTTTGATAAAAAATTCATTGCTTGATTTGAGCGTTGTAATTGCAAAGATTGATGCAGGAGCATCCAGGGTGTAAGAGCAATCTTGCATCACCTAAAAAAATGTTGTTTCTTTTCAATAAGGGCTAAATTTGGTAGGGTTACTATTTTAGTAAGTTTGCATTAATACACAGTTGGACACAAAATCTTACACAGACCTCCAGAATGGTAAATTGAAGCCAATGGTGAAGAAATCACTTCAATACCATTTGTCATTTAAGAGATTAAAATTTTAATTTTTGAAAATCCTAGTAAAATCTTTGGGGTCAATTTTGAGGCACTTAGAGGCTCCGGATGGGCCTCAAAATTGGTGGAAAACAAAAGTGGATGACCTTACAAGATTTCTTGAGACCTTTCCAAAAAGGTATTATAATAGAAAATCCGACTGTTGGATCAAAAGTTATGACCTCACGAAGTTGTAATACCAAAATTAATAAAAAATCAAAATATCTTCCTAAGGAAGTTACACTTTCTAGAATATTCTAGGGTGGTTACACTTTCCAAAAGATTCTAGGGTGGTTACACCTTCCAAATAAAGGATGTAAAGGGGGACTACAAAGAGGAGGCCAAAGTAGAGTAGATGGTGGCTCCGATTTGTAGACTTGCATATTTATGTAATCAAAAAGCCCATGTGATGACAAATATAATGTTGTAATTTCATTTTCATTTCAGTGATAATAGAAAATATTTTCTTTCGTTCTTGCATTTTGTTTGTGCCATTATCTGTTGTTTTTGTGAGTTTTAGATTGTAAGGGGAGTACCCTTCATCAAAGATTCATCTTTTCTTGTAATGCCATTGGAAGTGCTTGAAAAGACTCTAACAAGTTTAAATTCAAGTATTAGAATCATATTATATAAGTCATAAGCAAATACCATTCAGGTATCATAGCTCGATAGAGTACTCAAATTTGACTCTTTATGCTTAAATTAAATCTATAAATGATGATTCAAAGTAAAGGGACTATTGAAGGATTCTTTTTGCAGGAAAAAGAAAGGCGGATAGGTATAAGAAGAAAAGAGTAGTGGAGGAAGTTGGGTCAAAGAGAGAAGAATACTTTCAGGTATTTTGTGATTCAGGTAATCCTTTAACTGTTTGTATGATCAAACACTTTCATAAAAGTTTCATTACTTTATTCTATCGTTGTAATTACAAAGATTTAGATTTTCTTATAATTCCATCAAAAGTGCTTGAAAAGACTCCTAATAGGTTTAAATTCAAGTATCATTCAGATACCATTCAGGTATCAAAGCTTGATAGAGTACTCGACTTCAATTTTTTATGCTTAAATTAAATATACAATGATGATTTAAAGTAAAGGGACTATCGAGGGATTATTTCTGGAGGAAAAAACAAGCAAGACAGGTAGAAGAAGAAAAGAGTAGTGGAGGAAGCTGGGTCGAAGAGAGAAGAATAATTTTAGGTATGTTCTGATTCATGTAATCCTCTAACTATTTGTATGATCAAATACTTTGATAAAAATTTCATTGCTTGATTCTATCGTTGTAATTTCCAAGATTCAAAATTTTTTGTAATGCTATCAAAAGTGCTTGAAAAGACTCCTAATAGGTTTAAATTTAAGTATCATTCAAATACCATTCAAGTATCATAGCTTGATAGAGTACTCAAATTCAATTCTTTATGCTTAAATTAAATCTACAAATGATGATTTGAAGTAAAGAGACTATCGAGGGATTTTTTTGGAGGAAAAATCAAGGCGAAAAGGTAGAAGAAGAAAAAAGTAGTGGAGGAAGTTGGGTCGAAGAGAGAAGAATATTTTAGGTATGTTATGATTCATGTAATCCTCTAATTATTTGTATGATCAAATTACTTCAAGATAAAATTTTCATTGCTTTATTTTATCATTGTAATTGCAAAGATTCAACTTTTCTTGTAATGCCATCAAAAGTGCTTTGAAATAATCCTAATAGGTTTAAATTCAAGTATTAGAATCATATTAAATAAGTCATAAGAATGTTGTAACGATAGGTGTTTGTAAGGTTGTCATTGGTATGCATAAATTAAATCTATAAATGATGATTTGAAGTAAAGAGACTATTGAGGGATTCTTTTTGGAGGAAAAAGTAAGGAAGACAATTAGAAGAAGGAAAGAGTAGTGGAGGAAGTTGGGTTGAAGAGAGAAGAATAATTTTAGGCATGTTGTGGTTCATGTAGTCTTCTAATTGTTTGTATGATTGAATACTTTGATAAAAAATTCATTACTTGATTATATTATTGTAACTGCAAAGATTCGACTTTTCTTGTAATGCCATTAGAAGTGCTTGAAAATACTCCTAATGGGTTTTAATTCAGGTATTAGAATCATATTATATAATTCATAAGCATTTTGTAAAGATAGGTGTTTGTAAGGTTTTCATTGGTATGGTAGTGTCAGGGATAAAGTCTAAAATGGGTTGAGTATTGACAACACTTTTCATGAAAGAGTTATAAGACTCAGGATCCACAACAAATGTAACAATAGTGTGGGATGTCATAAGTCTAGAATTACGTCTTATTGAAGTATTAACAATAGGGCACCAGTTCGTGAAACTCATACAAGTTTCAAAACACTAAGTGTACCCACTATGAACACTAAATTGTCAAGCAGAACACAACACTCAAAATCAAAATTTAGACAACAATATACAAAACACACAAAAATAGAGATCTGATCCAAATGTTAGTCAAAAATAGCAAGTCATAGGCACCCAAGGCATCTATGTCCTAGATAGGGTTTCTAGAATTTCAAATTTTGATTGTTTAGAGTGTTGTTTAGGGTTCCTAGACCTGTATGCAAATAGGTTTGATAGTGAATTGTTTTCTATATATTTTTTATTTTATGCTTGTGAACTTAAGAATGCAAGCATGCAATAATTTTGAAAGTAAATAATAGTTTTAAAATGCACAAGAAAAAATTATACAATAAAATCCTGTAGAGAACATAGAAATAGAGATTTGAGCTAATTTTCAATCACAAAAAGCAAGACATAGGCACCCAGGGCATCTGTGTCCTAGACAAGGTGTCTGGAAATTCAAAGTTTGATTATATTTGTTACTATTTAAGGTTCCTGATTCTATGAACAAATAGGTTTGACAATATATATTTTTCCAAATTTTGTTGATTTTATGACTATGGAAATGGAGAATGCAAGTGCACAAATGTGTGAACAATGAATGAAAAAAATTGAATGCAATTTTTAGATGTAAGATGCAATGATTGATTAATTCCAAGATGTAAAGTTTTGAAAATGATGATTTGATGCAATTTTGAAACAACAATATGCAATTTTTTTCACTTTTTTGACCTAAATGAAATATGCTATTTGAATGCAATGAACAATTTCAGATTTTAGTGACCTAATGAATGCAATTTGAATGTAAATCTGATCTAAAATGATTGAAACAAACCATATTTTAACCTTTAATGTAATATGAATATAATATATTTATGTTTTTTTATGATGCAAACATGAAACCCTAAATGAGAAATACAAAACAATGATGTGCAAAACCTAGATTAATGGTGAATTATGGAAAATTTCAATAGGTATATAATGTTAACATATCAAGTTCACCAAAATGAAACAACTGGAAAGGGAACGTTTGAATGTTTACTTTAAGGTTTGACACTTTTCCCAAGTGTTTCTAATATGTGTGATGTATAATGTATATGTGTGTATGGGTTGTGATGGAATGGAATTCAAAGGTGGGATGAGATTAAATTACAACCTAATAGGTGAGTCAACCAACCCTTAACCAAATCTAGAAATTTCCTAATGATGAAATGCAATGATCTAATTAGGGTAATAATTCAATTTACTATTTTGATGCAAATACAAAAGACACAAAAAAAATGAGCAACATAAATGAGTAGAGTAGGACACTATGCACCTATGATTCAAATTTGGGGGAAAAAATGGAGGACACAGATGCCCAGGGAATGAGTGTCCTTGTAGAGATTTTTTAGATCTATTTTTGAGGTCCTCTAATGTCAAATCTAAGATTTAGATTCTTGCAGGTGTAAATTTGTTAGAAAATTGTTGGATATTTCTATAATTGAGTTTTCGTGGGTTCACAAGATGTAGGATTTCGAATACAACAATGAATAAATTGTCTTCAAGATCCTTTCAATCCTCTTCAAACATGAGATCTGCACATTCATAAAGAGAGGAAATGTTGGGCCATTTAGGGGCTTATCTTAGTCAAACCCTATGTAAGTGTTTCCACTTCCACAATGGCAATGTCAATGAAAATGGATAATTGAAAGGGAGGAATGATGAAATCACAAATTGTTGCAACTCACCAACCTTCGATGGCTTCCTTGAAGGACTAAAGTTGTACACATCACTTCAAGGTCTTGGATCTTGATTTTCTTGAATGCTTTGGATTGCTTGGAGACCTACAAAATTGTTAGCCTTCACAAACAATGATAACATAAACATACATAAGCTCATATAGGATTTACATGATGTTAGGATCTTGTATTGTTGCAATAATTCTCTAAAAATGTTGCTCTTTACTT
This sequence comes from Sequoia sempervirens, assembly GCA_007258455.2. NCBI lineage: Eukaryota > Viridiplantae > Streptophyta > Pinopsida > Cupressales > Cupressaceae > Sequoia > Sequoia sempervirens. The sequence continues at coordinate 159,792,067 of VDFB02000015.1, read as the reverse complement.
GCTCTTGATCATAATTTTTCCAATAGTTTTTTGGATTCTCCTTGTTAGATTTGAAAAGATGTAATAACTAGGTATTTATAGGCATTTATTCATTTTCCTGAAAATTAAATCTTGATGACTGACTTTAGACACTTGAATTGTAAATATTAAATTGCCACAACTGACATATTTTAATTTGGAGCCAAAATAGGGGGACAGTCATGCCCTTGCCCTTTTTTTAGGATTTTAAGTGTCGAGGGAAAGGTCTTAGATAGATGCAATTGTTTCTCGCTTGCAATTCCTCAGAAATTGTTAAAGATGGGCCATAGAATGCATAATTTAGGAAATTAAATACTCAATTAGGTCCAATAATTTAAGAGGGGATCAAATATATAAAGTAAAATTGTCAAGGTTGACAATTTATGACAGTACAAGTTCAAAAACTGAGAATATTATATTGCTGAAATATATCCCCTTTAGATTGTAGCAAACCAAACATTTCCATGTGGCCACCTTACACCATACATTGTTTAAATATTGTGCCAAGGTTTCTTGTGGGCTCACATGTATGCCAATACAAATACACTTGAACCCACCATCATTTCCCAAATCAACAAACCTTCCACCAAGTTATTGCACACAATTAAACAATTCATTCAATGTCAATGTGTCATCCTTGAGCTATCAAGGAGATATACCATGACTATCCAAGCATGTTATCAAGGTTCAACAAATAATATTAGGTCACATATCCTATTTCGAAAAAGGCTAGAGTGGGCTAGACCTTTTACTTCACACTTGGGTGTGATATATGTTTCAAAGTAAGTACTTAGAGATTTATGTGCTACTTGTTTAAATCTTAGTAATTTGTGACCCATTGACCAAACCCTTAGGTGATATTTCGTCACCCCTCTTGATGTGCCAACACCTAAATTTTGACCAGCCTTGATTAATATTGATGGCTTGACCAAATTAAAAGTTAGTTTTTGACCCATTTGAAAGTGAAAATTCCTTGCAATAGGAGCAAAAAAATGCCGATGACTTTACGATCCCAACCATGAATTTCTAAGTATTCAAGTGCTAACATTAGCCCACCTAATAAACTTTTTTAATACACCAAACTAATTGGTATATTGAATAGGAGAATGTGATATATATCACTCAAAATCTTACAAGTTCAATAACTACTCTATTTATAACTTAATCAAACTATAAACACATAATTAAACTAAATGCTTATTTTTAAATTTCTAAATTATACAAATTTTGAGTTAGACATATATCTGGATAAAACTGTGAAATATATATATATATATATATACATATACAACCTTTATTATAATTTTATCATTCAACTACAAAGTGTTAGTCAATTTAGTTATCAATTAATTTTAAAATTATGATATAAGTTCTAAACTTCTATTCAATATTAAAAAATGGTCACAACTCTTATTTGATTTCCATTATTATACACATACCTTTATCATAGGAATAACATTTATAACAATAGTTATATACATATAAATTGTTCCAATTAAGTAAGGTTATCAATAATATAATTTCAATACTAAAAATAAATAGAATAATAATGATAAAATTTAATATCAAAATGTTGTATTTTAATTGTACCATTCACTAAAGTTCAAATCTTTCAAAGTATAAAAATAAGAGATGAAGTTGAGATGTGCCATACCCTACATAAATAGAAAAAACACTCTTCAATCCTTAACTCTTAAGATCTAAAAACTAAAAAAAAATTGAAAGTTCATTTTTTATATTGAATACAAGCCAAAAAAAATTCAAATAGAAGATAATAGTTGCACTTGTATGAAAGATGCCCACATTCAAAGCACCAAACTATATGAATGCACTAATATGCAATGCATTGTTAGCCGGTGGTGCATCGGAAAGACACTTGACATTAAAAATTAAAAATAATGCATGTATGCATCCAAGTCTATAGAATATAAAGAGGAGAGGCATTAGTGCACCTCCATCTATGGCTAGGATATGGTTACATAAAAATCTGTCAATTTGCATATTGGTCAATGTATAAGGATAACCCGGTTATCATAGATTTTTATGTATAGTGAATTATTATAAGGATGAAATTCAAAATAAATCAAGTAGTTAATATGGAAAATAAATATTTTGAATGCTCAAAATGGATACAATATGGATGTTGATTGTGTCTATTATTTTTGGCATGAGTGAGTCATTATAGGAAGTAGTTCAGAAAAAGTTTGAATGAGTAGTACTTATCAAACATTTAAAAATGGACATAATCACAACTATTGAGATTGTCTAGAAATAAAAAGTAAAGAGAATATATATGATATTTTGACAAAGAAAAAGCAGTAGGACTTTAACTAAGCAAAAATATGAAAGAAATCTAACTATATGGAAAATATTTTTCTCTATTAAACATGTGACAGATACTTTAATTATGTAAGCATGTGATATAATCCATCTAAATATAGTGATGAAGCTCTAGCTAATACCATAAAATAATCAATAATATCTTAAGTGTAGCATTATAACTATAACTATGAAGGAATATTAATGATAATCTATGCCCTCCTCTAATTAGTTGCATGCAAAGGATACAAGAGAAAAATATATCATCTACTGTAAAGCACAACAACCGTGTATAAATGTCATTGATAGCATGTGTAATGGAATAAGATATATGAGTAATATACAAGAAATAAACATGTAAGAAAATAAAATTAAGCACATGTGATAAGATGAGCTCAATATTACTTCTCTTGATAAGACAACAAAAACAATAATTAGTAAAAATAAATCTTATAAACATGTCGAAAATTTTTACATAAAATATAGACATTAATATCACAATATATCACATACATACATATACATAAATATATATACATATACATACTAAGATGTGAATATAAAGACACATGAAAAATGTAAAGGCATAGGTCACCTAGGGTGACCAATATATCACTAGGTATCACATACATGGGTGAAAGGAATAATGTGCTAAAGCAAATATTGCTTGGTGAATATATATATATATATATATATATATATGCACTTATGTTTATCGACCAACTCAGGGTCACTTTTGAGTTAATTGCCACATATTATAATGGTACATTTGAAATGCATCATTATTTTTGTAAGGTTATGTTTCCTTATTTTCCTTCCAGACAAAGCACGGAGAATGTTGCCATACAAATATGGTCACCAAAGAATGTTGGTGGTTGATGACAGGGACAGTAGTTGTAGATATTCTCACCCTAACCTATTTTTTAACAAACCATTAGGCAAGAGGCAACTGCTACTGCCCTGATACAATTCCCTAGACCATCCGGAGAGACAGCACCTCAAGGTTTCCCCAGTGCACCATAGGTTCCTATTGATAAAGAAATGACAGACAAGTGGATGTGCACACAGAAAAGACACAAGAAGGGGGGCCATGCATAGAAATCAATGATAAGGTTGAAGAATTTCCAGTAAGGTTACCTACCTAGGAATAAACACACAAGGTCGATGGGGGTCGTTATTCAGGAGTTCAGAAGTGATGAACAACTTGTGCGTCAACAATGACAGACATCACTGTCAGTATAGGCACCAATTAAACAGTAATCCCTGGTGAAGCACTGTAAGGACGTTAGCTTCGTCCCTATATATCACTTCAAATAGGAGTGCACATGACTTCAACACAAGATCCGTAACCCATGAATACAGATCTAGAATCTTTGTGTAAAGATCAAGCCACTGCTATGTTTTGACAACAATTATTTTTTGGAGGCTGCAGTCCAATAATAGATTTGTATGTCACCAGATGTAAGAGAAGAGATTTCACTAGTTTTATCTGAGTTGGTTTAACTGTTGGACAAGCTAAGGATGATTTTGAGATGGTTACGTTGATGTTCAAGCATATAATCTATGTTTCGGTTTAAATAACACACTCTAAGCTTTGACTTGTTTAGATGACTCATCTGAAATTATATCACTTATTAGTGTGATCTTAGATGAACTACCTAATAAGTCAAAACTTAAAATATGTTGTTTAAACTTGTCCGTTGTCCACTACTTAAGCTTTAAAGACCAATAACCAGTTGTGCCCGTAATACATTCACCTGGTTGATGGGCTACATGCACTCACCAAATTGGAGTCCCTAAGGGGGAACTAGTAGTTTCAACTCAGTCCAACATACCTTGACATGAAATACATGCATATTTTGGAACTTTAGATTGCTCAGATATTTGAATAACAATTCCTGAGGAATAGTGACAGATTTTAGGCCACCACTATGTACTTTTACCACATTACGTAACTTAGCATTCAAGGGTGTAGTGATGTAATTGTCGAAGGAATGACAGTTGCATCAAAATAGCTCAATACACTATAGTTTCTCCTTCCAAAGTTTCCTTGTTACTGCACTATCAACAATGAAGTTATACACACAATTTAAAAAGGAAAGACTTCAAAATGGAGTAGAGGAACAAAGAAAGGTGTTTGAGGTTGAAGAGGAAAAAAAAAAGCAGGTGAAAGAAGCAGCAGCAAAGCAAGTGTCAAAGGAGAAAGAAACAAAATATATGGAAGCAAAGAGGGCCCAAGTGACTAAAATCTATCAATAGGTTACTAAACAAATTAAATTAGTCAAAAAATTCTGTGCACATTTTGAGAGTGATGTTGATTGGATGTGGAAGGTTTTGATAGGTGCCACCCATAGGAAAAATTGGATTAACACCCGCTTGTGCAACGAGAGGTACAACTCAAAAATGTGCCAGAGGAATTAGAAGTAGTAGGTATCTTCAATGCAACACATCAAAATTGAAGACCTCGTCCAAGCGTAGCTGATAGAGATGGACAAGGTCGACACCTTACATACAAATCAACAAAAAGATCTTCTCAAAATGGTACATTCCACAATGGAAGACATGAAAAATATTGTGCACGATTTGTAGTCTACTTATATAGCGTTGGAGAGTGATATAGTGGCTTTAAGGATAAAAAGAATGGCATAGCTAAGGATATTTTTGGAAGGTAGGGTATTGGTGCATGAGCATGATGGTAGTAGGCTTTGAAGGTTAAAATTTTGAAGACTACATCTGAAGTTTTAACTTTTCTCTATACATAAAGTTGAATAAGATTTTTGTTAATAACATATTGTTGTTGAAGTGTTTTAATGAAGATATTAATGAGTTGTTCATATATAGGACAAAACTACAATTTTATTTGTCAATCTTCAACCAAATCTCAAATAAAATGATTTTGGATATCTATGTGTCTTAATTGTGCATGAAACATAGGGTTCTTTGCTATTGCATGATGACATTGTTGTTGTTATAGTAAATAGTAGTTGGATGCTCTTGTAATAAGTTTAGATCATGCAAAATTATTCTAATTCATATTGTTTGACAACATGCTACTATGACAATAATATATTCTACTTCAGTTGAGGAGAGAGTCACAATTTTGTATTTCTTACTGCACTCTAAAATACAACTTTAGATGCAAGTGAGAAAATATAGTTTTAGATGTTTACTTTCTATCATCTACTAAACCATCCCAATAAAAGTCTATGCAACCCACTATTTCACATTTTTTAGTGGAAGGTTAATTGATGCCAACATACCTTAATAGTTATTTTGCAACATGGTAGTCAAATTCATGTAGATACTACATGAACTAAGAGATTAGATTCACATAATACATAATATCAATTCTATTTGTAGTGAAGTACATGACGCTCCCAACTAAACTTCTATAGAAATTAGAATTTACCTTGGAACTTGCACCTTCCTTGCTGAATTTCTTAACAAGTGCTAAGGGAGTTGTAACTATCATGCATTTCTTCATCTAAAGTTCTCCAATAATTTTTTTATGTATTTGATTTGAGAAATAAATATACCTTCTAATTATTGTTGCACTTCCAAACTAAGAAAATCATGCAATAGTCCCAGATCTAACATTTCATATATTCTTATTTTATTCTACCTAAAATTTCTCCATTAGAGTTTTACTATTACTTGTTAAAATAAGATCATCCATATAAAGAAAAACAATGATAATTTCATTACCAACATGTTTGCTATACAAGGTTGTTTTTGAGTTTCTCCTTTTGAACCCCTTCTTCAAGAAGATAACTATTAATGATTGAATATTGGGCACAAGGGACCTGCTTTAACCAATATAGAGTTGTTTTAAGCTGTAAAGAATTATTTTGGACTAGAGTTTATGATAGGGAGGTTGGATGAAACAATCACAGTTTCATGCTCTAAATCTTGTTGGAAGACTTCTATGGTGTCTCTCTCCACCACTTCAACCTATAGGACCTTTCTTTACTTAGGATCCCCTCACTTTGCCTTGCCAACCCCAACTACCAACATAAATCTTCCTACCAAATCCACTTTGGTACAAACTTGCAACTCTACACTTAGCCCTTAATCCACCCTAAAGGCTACAAAACCTCCAAATTTTAAATTTAACTTTGTAGGGGTGTGGAGGTGCTTCTCACATCATCAATCCATCCCATTAAAGGTATTAGGGGTCCACCTAAGTCCATCTGCAAGTCACTTTCATCAAACCCTATTTTAGGCCTAAAAAGGCTACTAGCCCTAGGAGCCCCAATTAGGCCTCCTTCCCCGAGAAAATAGGTATGTTCTCAAATATTCCCAAAGAACATCCCAATCTTTTCTTGGGATTCCTGGTTTAGTTTCCCACCTCTCAAATATTTTTGAGGTCTTAAGTCTCAACTGTCCGTACAACACCCTAACTTGATAATGGGCAGAATTAGGTCTTTTTAGCCTTTCTTGGCTTCTTTCCAAACTGTTAAACGTTTCTTACATCAATTGATTTGATGGAGCTTCCTTCTTCATACTATATCCAGGCAAGACACTTACCTACCCTCTCCACCCTGTGATTTGTCAGGAAATAGACACCCCTGCAAATCAAGTGCTCTGCACTTTCTGTCTTCCCTAGCCGGACTCTTCCTGGCTCGCCTAGGGCAGGACTTTCACAGCAACTCCCATGCTCTCTAAGACCCTAAACTATACAATATGTACAACCATGGAGTCTAGTCACTGTTCCCAAAGGGCCATACAATTTGTACGGTGGGAAAGTGAACTAACACTCCATTTTCTCACAACTGCCTGGTTCATACCAGCAACAGTATGGAAACCAAATTATTTACAAATTATGCCTAAAACTACACAAAGGAGCTATTTAATGCTACAAAAAGCTTGAAGAAACACTACTCTACATCCTACATAGATTTTAGTGCTATGATCAATCCATCAAGCAACACTACAATGCAAAAATCAGGAAATTCTCACAAAAACATAGTTGTTTCTTCTTCAATTCAAAACTTCAACAATTTCAAATGCTTCCAACCCTACTCCAATGTCGAGGCATTCCATAAATAGGGCCTCCAATTCAGTTATCACTCCCTTGGGCTCTTCTTGGCCGTATGAAACTCTAATTGAGCATTATTTGCAAAAAATGAAAAGCAATTCCTAAAATCCTAAAAAAAACAAAACCTTACTTGGCAAAAGCCTTAGGCCTAACTATTGGTCAACATGACCTTCATCAGATGATCAACACCTAATCAAAAATGCCATTAAGGCTTACATCCAAATGAACTAAATTTGCTTGCTTAGTTGTCCTAGACAAGACTGTCCTAGGCAACCTGTGAGATAACCTATGGGTGCTCTTGCACCATTCTCCCCCTCAGCAAAACACTAAGGATTGTGGGGAGAGATCAAAGGTAAATCAATACCCTACATCTTGAACTGAGCTTCATCCACCCATGTAGCCTCAGATTCTGGTTTGTCCTTCCATTTGATGAGATGTTCCATGTATTCCTTATACTGGGTAGAATTCTTCACCCTTGATTCCAAGATCCTCTCTACTTGCAGCTTGTCTTTAGGAGGGAAGGCTGTGTTACTCACATCCTTCAAGACATCCACACCTTTATGATCCAAGTCAGTGACTGGTCCTTTATGCCTGATCAAATCAGCCACATTAAACACTGGTGAAATGCCTAAATCTGTAGGTAGCTCCACCTTGTAAGCATTCTTTCCATACTTGGCTAACACCTTACATGGTACCACTCTCTTCATCTGCAACTTGGTTGATGTTCCTTTCTACAACCTAGACTTTTTGAGATGGACCATAACATAGTCACCTACTACAAATTGGAGATCTTTCCTAGACATATCCACCTTAGCTCTCAACTTGTGAGTAGCCTCTGTAATTGTCTTCTTCACTTGCTCATGAATCTCCTTCATGGTTTGAGAGAAATATTCAGCATGGACACTCCTATGCTCCATTGCTCCTAAATCTCTAAGTTCACACACACCTCTTGGGTGAATTCCATACACTATTTCAAAAGGACTTATGCCTGTGGTCTGATTCACACTGTCATTGTAGGCATATTCAACTTGTGATATGACCAAGTCCCATGTTTGTTCATACTCCTTGGTGAGGCACCTTAGAAGGTTACCTAACACTCTATTAACCACCTCAGTTTGTCCATCTGTCTGAGGATGGTAGGCTGATCCAAAAGACAAGTTAGTACCTAATCTGCTCCATAGAGTCTTCCAAAAATGACTCATGAACTTCACATCCCTATCTGAGACAATTCTCAATGGCAATCCATGGATCCTCACAATCTCTTTGAAGAAAAGATGAGCAATATAGCTAGCATCATGGGTGGTTTTGCAAGGAATAAAATGACTCATTTTGCTAAACCTATCTACCACCACATAGACACTATCAAACCCTGTCTTAGTCTTAGGGAGTCCTACCACAAAGTCCATGCTAATACATTCCCATGGTCTATTGGGAATGGGTAGAGGTTGATACAAACCTGCATTACTAGCTCCCCCCTTGGCTTTCATACAAACTACACACTGCTCTACATATCTTCTGACATCCCTTGGCAACTTGGGCCAATAATAGAACCTCTGCACTAGTTCCATTGTCGTGTTGATACCAAAATGACCACCAAGACTACCATTATGCTTCTCCTGGATAAGATTCTCTCTCATTGAACCTTTTGGAACACATAGCTGATTTCCCTTGAACAAGAGTTCACTCTGCAATGTATACTCTGAGAATTGACTATGAAAGTGATTCTCAAAATCAGAACATACCTTATATGCCTCTAAGAAGTATTCATCTTCTCCATAGAGATCCTTGAAACTTTCTATCCCAATGCTCTTTATTTGTATCTCTTGCACTGCTAGCAACCTCCTACTTAGTGCATCTGCCACCTTGTTTAACTATCCCTTCTTGTGCTTGATGGTAAAAGTGAAAGCTTGGAGGTATTCCATCCATTTCAAATGTCTATTGCTCAACTTCTCTTGTGTGTTGATGTAGCTAAGTGCCTGGTTATCAGTAAACACTACAAACTCTTTAGGTAAGAGATAATGCCTCCACTTTCTAAGTGACTGTACTAAAGCATATAGTTGCAAGTCATAGTAGAATAATTTTGTTTAGCTTCATTGAGATTTTCACTAAAGAAAGCTATAGGCCTGCCTTCTTGGCTTAGTACTCCTCCTACTGCAATTCTGCTGGCATCACATTCCACAGTGAATAACTTATCAAAACTAGGTAACAAAAGGATGGGTTGAGTTACTACTTCTTGTTTTAGTTTCTCAAAACCCTTCTCTGCTTCAAGAGTCCATTTGAACTTAGTTTTTAGGCCACCTTTGATTGTATCAAGTACTGGTGCACATATGCCACTAAAGTTCCTTATAAACTTCCTATAAAACTGAGCTAACCCATGAAAACTTCTTACCTCTATCCCAGTGGTTGGTGTAGGCTAGTTTAGGATAGCTTCCACCTTGCTTGGGTCCATCTTCAATGATCCTTGGGATACTAAAAAATACACAAGCTCTTGTTTGAAGAACTCACACTTTTCTAGGTTGATGGCTAACCTCTCCTCCTGCAACCTTTTAAGAACCAACTCCACATGCTTTAGATGTTCTTCTGTTGTCTTGCTAAAAATGAGTATATCATCAAGATATACCACCACAAATAACCCTGTGAAATCCTTTAGCACTTCATTCATGAGCCTCATGAATGTGCTAGGGGCATTAGAGAGGCCAAATGGCATAACTCTCCACTCATATAACCCATCAGTTGTCTTAAAGGCTGTCTTCCACTCATCTCCCTCTTTGATTCTAATCTGGTGGTATCCACTCTTGAGATCCAACTTGGTGAAATACTAAGCTCCTCCAAGACAATCCATCAAATCCTCAATCCTAGGAATAGGGAACCTATATCTGATTGTAATTCTATTTATAGCCCTAGAATGAGTGATAACCTCCACTTACCACCTTTCTTGGTTGTTAAGACCACTGGTACTGCACACGGACTGATGCTCTTCCTAATTAGTCCTTGGTCTAATAACTCCTGCACTTGTCTAGCTACTTTTAGGTTCTGATCTGGTGTAAGCTTGTAAGCTACTTTGTTTGGCAATGAAGCCCCTGGTATGAAGTCAATCTGATGACTGATGGTTCTCTTTGGAGGTAAGGTTGCTGGTATTCCATCACTGACTATGTCCTTGTACTTCTCAAGCAACTTCTGGACTGCTCTTGGTATGACTATTTTCTTAGTCTTATCTTCCTCCTTAGGTTGCACCATGACCACATATCCTTCCCCTCCTTGTTGTAGAGTGTTGATAAACTCCTTGCCACTACTTAACAAGACACTAGGGGTATTTGACTGTCCTTCTTCCTCATCTAACAATGACTGCAGTTTGAATGTTTTTCCATCCTTCTTGAATGAGATAGTGTTCTCCTTTCCATCATAGATGGCTCCTCTGTCATACTGCCATGGTCTGCCCAATAGAAGATGGCATGCATCCATGGGCAACACATCACAAATCAACTTGTCCTTATACCCTCCAATGGAGAATTCCACCATTTTCTATTCATTTACAAGAACACTCTACCCTTTATTCAACCATGTCACCTTGTAAGGGTTAGTGTGGGGTACTTTCTCCAACTTCAACTTCCTCACTGCCTCCTCAGAGATTATGTTATCAGTAGACCTAGAATTCACTATAACCTTGCACACCTTTCCAAGTATTTTGCATCTTGCCTTGAATAAGGCTCTCCTTTGCTTTGGCTCTTCTTTGATTGGTTGTCTGATTAGAACCCTGCTAAACATCAAATTCTCCCCCATTTCTAACTCAATGTGACTAACCTCGGTGACTTGACACTCATAGTATATTATTGAGCATATGCTACTCTCTTTTTTGTATTTGAGGAAGATTATTTCTCCGAGCACCTATAAGCTAGATGACCTACTTGACCACAGTTGTAACACTTCATACTAGAAAAGTATGAGTTACTTCTGCCTACTCCTCTCCCTCTATTCAAACCTCCTTGAGGTCCTCTACCTCTTCCATAACCTCCTCTAGAAGTTGTTTCACCTCCATGCTCTGTGAGTTTAGACTCTCCCTGATTTCTTTGTTCAGTTCCTCTACCTTGGTATCCACCTCTATGTCCTCTTTGATCTCTGCCTTTTCCTCTGCTCTTAGAAGCCTGATCTTGTTTCCTCTTACTCCTCTCTTCAATCTTTATAGCCAATTGATAGCATTGGTGCACTATTTTGGGACTTAGAAGAGTCATCTCTTCTTGAATGTTCCACTTCAAGCCATTAAGATACCTAGCCACCTTAAGACTTTCATCCTCAGTTACATTAGACCTCATGCAAAGTTTTTGAAACTCTTCAATATAAGAGTTCACATCTTCATCTCTTTGTCTCAAGCTTTGTCTTTTCTTATGCAACTGAATCTCATAATCATCTAGCATGTATGCTTCTTTCACTTTGGAAACCATTCGTTCCAAGTAGAAATAGGCTTCTTGCCTTCCTTTTCTCTCTCTGTCTGAATGAACTTCCACCATGTCAAGGCAGTACCTCTTAATCTTGATTTGGCCACCTTTACCTTCTGTGCTTCAGAGACTCCATCACACTCAAAATGGTTTTCCATTCCCTCTATCCAATCCATGACTAGATCAACTTCCATTTTCCCACTAAATAGTGGTATGCCTTCAAGTGCTTTTCCACTCAAAGCCTTCAATGCCTTCAAGAAAGGCTCTTCTTGCAAAATAGGGTCAGGTTCAGGGATCTTGTCTTCCTCTGCAACCTCTTCTTTCTTTGGTACCCTTCCTTCTAATTGCACATTACTCATTGCTTGCTCAAGTTGGGCTATTCTTTCCCTCAATAGCCTATTGTCTTCCTCTTGTTCTTCGACCTTCTTGGCCAGTTCTGCATTTGTCACCATGTCTGTAGAACCACTAGACTCAATCTCTGACATATATGATTTTATCCCAAATCTTTTGATGCTCTCATACCAATCTGATAGGGAGGTTGGATGAAATAATCACAGTTTCATACTCTAAATCTTGTTGGAAGACTTCTATGGTGTCTCTCTCCACCACTTCAACCTATAGGACCTTTCTTTACTTAGGATCCCCTCGCTTTGCCTTGCCAACCCCAACTACCAACATAAATCTTCCTACCAAATCCACTTTGGTACAAACTTGCAACTCTACACTTAGCCCTTAATCCACCCTAAAGGCTACAAAACCTCCAAATTTTGAATTTAACTTTACAGGGGTGTGGAGGTGCTTCTCACATCATCAATCCATTCCATTAAAGGTATTAGGGGTCCACCTAACTCCATCTGTAGGTCGCTTTCATCAAACCCTCTTTTAGGCCTAAAAAGGCTACTAGCCCTAGGAGCCCCAATTAGGCCTCCTTCCCCGAGAAAATAGGTATGTTCTCAAATCTTCCCAAAGAACATCCCAATCTTTTCTTGGGATTCCTGGTTCATTTTCCCACCTCTCGAAGATTTTTGAGGTCTTAAGTCTCAACTGTCCGTACAACACCCTAACTTGATAATGGGTAGAATTAGGTCTTTTTAGCCTTTCTTGGCTTCTTTCCAAACTGTTAAATGTTTCTCACATCAGTTGATTTGATGGAGCTTCCTTATTCATACTATATCCAGGAAAGACACTTACCTGCCCTCTCCACCCTGTGATTTGTCAGGAAATAGACACCCCTGCAAATCAAGTGCTCTGCACTTTCTGTCTTCCCTAGCCAAACTCTTCCTGGCTCGCCTAGGGCAAGACTTTCACAACAACTCCCATGCTCTCCAAGACCCTAAACTCTACAATATGTACAACCATGGAGTCTAGTCACTATTCCCAAAGGGCCATACAATTTGTATGGTGTGAAAGTGAACTAACACTCCATTTTCTCACAACTGCCTGGTTCAAACCAGCAACAGTATGGAAACCAAATTATTTACAAACTATGCCTAAAACTGTACAAAGGAGTTATCTAATGCTACACAAAGCTTGAAGAAACACTACTCTACATCCTACACAGATTTTAGTGCTATGATCAATCCATCAAGCAACACTACAATGCAAATATCAAGAAATTCTCACAAAAACACAGTTGTTTCTTCTTCAATTCAAAACTTCAACAATTTCAAATGCTTCCAACCCTGCTCCAATGTCGAGGCACTCCATAAATAGGGCCTCCAATTCAGTTATCACTCCCTTGGGCTCTTCTTGGTCGTATGAAACTCTAATTGAGCATTATTTGCAAAATTTGAAACACTAGTAGAATTTGGCAAATAAATGACTAATTTGGTCATTTATAAGTGACTAATTTGGTCATCGAGTAAAATCACAACTAAATGACTAATATTAGACAAATGAAAATAACTAAATAAATGACTAATATCAGACAAATATGTATGACTAAATTAATAACTAAATAAATAACTACTACTCTATTCTTTTTTCTTTCAAATTTGATCATAATTCATAGAGCTTAAGCCCCCCTCATGGGACCCCCACCTAAGCGAGTCATTTGATCGCCTAGTTTGCTTGGTGCACCAAAAATACCTATTGCATGGAAGACATTTCGTCTTGGTGCAGTCTTAAGGCCTTCACATATTTTATAAAAAAAATTAACATTTACATTTTTTAACTTTTATTAGTCATTATGTTAATGAATCATTAATGTTTTGAACTATGATTTGAAGCTAATTTTATTTTCTTCTTGTGTTAGCATGTCAAATGTATCAAAGAGAAAATATGGTTAATTTCACTAATAACACAACAAAATAATTAGTCACACAAATAAAAATTAGACAATATGATATAAAATAGATAATTAAAAAAAATATTTTCAATTGAAAAAATGGGTGGTATTATAATATAATAATATAATAATATTATATTATAATATTATATTATATTATAATATAATATATTATAATTATTATTAATATAATATAATATAAATATTATATTATATAATATAAATATAATAAATAATATAATATAAATATAATAAATAATATAATATAATATTATTTTATATACATGTTTCTAAAGAATAATATTATATAATATATATTATAATATAATATAATTATTATATAAAATTATTCTTTAGAAACATGTATATAAATTTTATTTTGTTTTGTTTTAGGTTTATGCTTTGTTTAATTTTGTTTTTTTGTTTTAGATTTATGTTTTGTTTACTTTTAAAATTTGATTTTTTTGGAAATATGTATATAAAATTTTTCAAATAGATACTTGTTTTTAAATTTTAAATTTTTGATTTTATAGATTTTTCTAAATAAATAATAGAGATATATGTTTAGAAAGATATTTATAGATTTGTTTTTTGATTTTTAGTAAATCTTTTTTATTTTTATATTTTAAGAAATTTTCCTTTTTACATAAAAGATACTAAATTTATAATTTTTGATTTTTAATTTATGGATTTTTCTAGATTAATATAATATAGTATAAATATTATAATATTATATTATATTATATAATATTATAACAATATAATATTATATAATATTTATATCATATTATTATTATTAATATTATAATATTATATTGTAACACCAAATAAAAGCTTTGCACAATAGACAACAAGGAAGATGATTAGAAGCACACATGCATACAATGCTAAAATCTAAAATGCAAATTCATTCGTTAAGCAAAAAAGAACATGGGAAAGTAAGAACGCAAACAAAACTAGAAAAATCTCACCAATTTTCAAACGTATTTCCATGATTCATCTCGATTGCCCTTCTCCATTTTGCTTGTGTAGTATAATTGCCCTCAGATTTTCAAGTTCGTGCAAGTATAGCCTAAGATAGTGATTAGCAAAATATCGAAGATTCAAGACAAAGTGCTCTCAAAAGTTATAAAATTCGCGAGAGAGATTGGAATGAAGAATGACAAATCAATTTATAGAAAATTGATTATTCGAACGACAGGTCAAGATTGAAAGATCAACGGATGGTTGAGATTGATTGATTAGACATGCATTCTGATAACTGTCAGTAGTGACATGAGTGATACAAATTAGAAATAGAATTAAAGATTAAATAAATGATTTAATCTTCAGTTCAGCATTCGAAAACATAAGAAATATCTTTGCATGACAAAGATGAAGATTGATTATCACGACTCTCTGTTCAAATGCACGCACAACATTTAATTAATTAAATAAGAATATTTAATTAATATGCATGTGCACGCAAATGAGTTAGAACTGGACGATTGCATGATTTGACGAAGAGATTACTCAAGACAGCCACTTAGACATTAAATCAAAGGTTAACTGAATGATTAAAATAGATATCGAGTCGAATAAAAGTGAATACTTAGATAACTCACATAATTATCTAAAATATAGAGGAATGCGTTAAAATAGAATTAATGAATTAAATAATTCATTTAATTCAAGACTCGATATTTGAAGAATAATTAAATAAATAAGATTTATTTAATTAAATGATGAAGGGTTTAAATGAATAATTAAAAAAGAATTTATTTAATTATAGTTGAAATATGATAAAGAGTAAATTAAATAAGAATTTATTTAATTTGACAAGAAGGATAAGGTTAATTAGTAACATAATTAAATAAAAAGCGTTTATTTAATTAATCAAATAGACTAAAGAAAATGTGAATTAATTAAATAATTAATATTATTTAATTAATAGAAGAATTAATGTTAAGATGAATTAATTAAATAATTGACATTATTTAATCATGACCATGAAGAATAGAAGTAATGAAGAGTATGGAAGTCGCAGGCCTAAACCAAATTTCGGTGTCTACGTTTGCCCCTCTTTGATACAATGTCATTTCGGCGTTGTGTCAAAGAAAGTTGATAAAAAAATATGCCCCAGTCATGCTCCAGGTTAAAATAGGTGAAGGTATGCCCCATCGGGAAAATTGACAAATTTCTGAAAGGTTCAAAAAAATTTGGAAATGCTCCCGATTAGTCCAGTAGATAGGCAGAAATGCAATGCAGCTGACGGAATTGGGTTTGGAAATGGGAGGGACAGGTACGGGATGATAGAAAATGGAAGTTTACATGGCCAGTAGGAAAGAAATGCCACCTAAGCCCTAGGTATATATTTGAATTGGGGTGAAAAACTATTCATTTGCACCCACCTAGCTTAGAGATTTGAAAATTTGCTCTGGATTGATAGCGACGATGTCTCCAGTTCCAGCCACCCATCACCGCGCATACAGGATCCGGACATACCAGAGACCAGCCAGCGCGGACCCCCCGGTATGGACCTAAAACTTTCCTTTTGAAAATTTTTCATTTGCGCGTATTTTAAGACATTTAATGCATTTTTACTTATGCGTCGTTTTTAATTTTGAACCGCATATGTATGCGCGAACGACGCATGTGTATGCCGAAAACCGCATTTGAAAATTTATGTCGGTCATTTAGAATAGGTGTTAATGGTTAACCGCATGTGTTTATTTGTATACGCATTTGCATATTTATAGCCGCATATGTATATGTAGAAACGCATTTGGAATTTTGCGACGCAAATGACATTTTTGTGACGCATTTGATTATTATTAGCCGCATTTGCTTAATAATGACGCATGTAGAATTTGTGAACCGCATTTGTGAAAAAGTGATGCATGTGTAAAAGAATGACGCATGTGCAAAATAACAACGCATTTGTATTTCATGTAGTATAGTCAGTTTGCACTGGAATAGATGATTCAGGCTAACATGAAGCATGTATAATGTTGTTGTAGGTTGTATTAGACCCTATTTATACACGGGAGTCGAGACCCACGATGTTTTGATTCAGAGACAACTTGCAGCCAGCCGAGCGACGGACTCTATGGCATTTGGGTTTGTTGCATGTGACTGATATGCCCCAGATTCGGGCAAATCGGGGATTACTGACAGCATTATGTGAGAGGTGGCACTCTGAGACCTCATCCTTCCACCTACCGACTGGAGAGGCCATGATGACCTTAGAGGATGTATATAGGATATTGAGACTGCCTATTAGAGGGACACAGGTCGTCTATGATACTCAGAGGGGTATCGTTGAGATGTGCAGATATTACCCCCATGTCGATGTTAGACAGCTAGGGGTTGATGACTATGAGATTAGGTGGCAGGTATTGGCTTAGAGGTATAGACAGTTAGACTGTCTAGTAGCGACATTGATAGGCGGTATAGTACTACCTGACCACCGAGGCCATGGGTTTCCCATGGGATGGGGGGAGATGTTAGTGGGCATGCTCAAGCACCGAGTTGTATATGCCTGGGGTTCGTGTGTGCTTGGGATGTTGTACTTCCATCTACATGATATTGCCTATAGAGAGGCACAGTCGATGAGCTGCGGTACCACGCTCCTGATGGTATAGGCATGGGAGCATATTGCTATTTTTAGACCACCTGTTATAGTAGGCGTACCTCATGGAGCACCATACGCCTTCTGTTATGCGGGGGCAACCACACAGCATCATATTAGGGACACAAGCTACTTTAGACATGCTATAGACACGATGCAGGAGTTTACATGGAGACCGTACCTAGGCTGCGAGCAGTGGTCAAATGAGGACGAGCACCTGCCATTTTGTAGACAGACACAATATTTGGTGGGATGGACAGTGTCCCATATGCACATTATAGAGCGACAGTTGCTGGACCGGGTATTGAGATAGTTTGGAGAGGTACAGGATGTACCTCGAGGGAGAGCAGAGTTTGCTCGGTCATCACGAGAGGTCCTGCTATGGGGACCAGAGATTCCAGTCGCCACTGCAAAGGCAGTTATTGATGGTTTATAGGCACTTCCATGGAGATGGAGGGATGGACCAGCAGATCCAGGGACCACTCCAGCTTATGATCAGTGGTGAGCAGTACACAGGCCGATTCCCATGACAGATCCAGGGCAGCCAGCACCGGTAGAGCGACGTGGTACAGGTCCACGAGGCAGACGAGGTAGAGGGAGAGGCCGAGGAGGCAGAGGAGGCCATGGTGATGGAGGGGATGATGGCAGAGGTGGCCAACGTGGAGGCAGGAGAGGGAGGCATGGTCGGAGGGGACGAGGACCAGTCTTGTCACCGATCTAAGAGGAGAGGGGAGGAGAGGAGGATGTAGCCATGCTAGATGTGGCCAGAGGTGGTGAGGAGGAGCAGCCAGCAGAGGCTATTATCCCAGACATCCCAGATATCCCAGCAGAGGTGGAGGTAGGTGCTGAGGAGGCAGGCAGAGAGGAGGGAGGTGCCGAGGAGGTAGTTGGAGAGGAGGTAGAGGTTGATGCCCTTGGGTTGCTAGGTGCCTACCAAGAGGACAATGATGAGGATGATGATCATGAGAGAGAGATCCGAGATCAGATCTTGGAGGAGCTCGATGAGGAGGAGGATGGGATAGACATGGCCAGATAGGATGAGAGAGGGGCAGAGGATCCAAACATGGATACATTGCGAGCCCAGCTTGCCTCCTTGGAGGATCAGATGAGAGTGTTGATGGCCGAGAGGGATGCCTATCGGGTGGAGAGAGACAGAGCCTTGATGGATAGGGATCAGGCCATAGCCTGGCAGTAGGAGACTAAGCAGTGGTTCACAGAGCTTAGAGCATTATGTATAGGACCATCAGCAGCATTTTCCAGAGAGCTAGTTAGAGCTGGAGAGAGGGGGAGATATTATCGGGACCTATATGAGGCGGAGGTTCCCCTAGAGAGACAGGCTCCTAGTTTTTCAGCGGCACACAGTAGCAGGTCTCAGACTAGGACCCACACGCAGACAGTGAGCATAGAGGGGGTGGATCAACCAAGCAGAGCAGGGCCATATGACAGACCTCCCATAGCTCAGAGATCAGTAGGTTCCCAGCATCATTCTCCCACACACTCCCAGCATGATGGCAGTGGCAGTTCAAGATAGAGATACTGCTTGAGATTGGTTTGAGACATTGTATTTTGATCTTATAGCCTGGAGGCTTCCATGTATTATTGATACATTATGACATTATGATGTGACACAGTTGAGCAATATATATATATATATATATATATGATTTTGGCAGCGATTCTCATGATATGCATTTATATTTATTGATTATGCAGTCTTTATGTACACATGTGATGTTCATATTTTATGATGTGTATGCAG
Source organism: Sequoia sempervirens (assembly GCA_007258455.2). Taxonomy (NCBI): domain Eukaryota; kingdom Viridiplantae; phylum Streptophyta; class Pinopsida; order Cupressales; family Cupressaceae; genus Sequoia; species Sequoia sempervirens. The sequence continues at coordinate 159,772,603 of VDFB02000015.1, read as the reverse complement.
CTAATGAGATAATGTTGATTCTATGTGATGTATGATTCTATATGATGTATGCAATTTAAAATTATGAGATGCAATATGATGTTATATGTATGAGGCAGACGACATGTGATGTTATACAAATATAATGTGGTGCATGTATTTACAGTTGCTTTGTACATGAAATGCTTATAATATGTATTGTTTTTAATGATTATTGTCTATTATGCCATGATGATCTAGATATGAACTATGCCTATATGTATGAATGTTTCTAATCATGTATGTTGATGCAGGATGACATATAATGTTTTGTGTCACAGGACTCCGTCATAATGTAAGAAAGAAGAACTGTTAGTGTGGAAAGAAAAATCGACAAAGAATGAAAGACAGAAGATAGATGTTAGTATTAGGAATCTTTGATATTTTGCCATATCACAAAAGGTATTGCACTTTATCATCATTGGGTGGGACTAATACAAATGGAGAAAAACACCATGATATGACATAGATCAAGGTGTGCAAGGTCATCCACTTGCTAATAACAGACAGTCGCAGACAAGGATTGTCATTAACTCATACTAAGGGCACAAGTTGCCCCAGTCTTTTTGTCAGGACAAACCACAGACAACAAACAAAAGAAAAGACGGATCATGAGATGTCATTGCTCCTCTAAATCCTTCATGGGACATCCTTGAGGAAACTAGTAACATGACTCAAAAACCAAGTTTTTTTAAAAAGACAATCGACAGATAGCAGTCAAAGAAAATAGAATTCTGATACATCGTTGCTTCTCTAAATCCTTCATGGGACATCCTTGAGAAAGCTAGTAACATGAATCCCATTCATCAATTCAAGATAAATGATAAGATAAATAAGTCAAAAAGTCAAAAAGCCAATGAAAATATTTTCCAAAACATGATTTGTTTGTTTGATTTGTTGATTGATAGAGCCTAATTGCAGGAGATACACATACCGGATAAGATTGTGAGTCTGGTTTCGATGTTATGACTATCTATATAAGGAATGACAAAGCCTGGTTTCAGAAAGACATGTATCATATAAGACATTGAGTTAGATGTCGTTGATGTGATAATCTATATAAGGCTATGTTTGACCTTATCGATTATGCAGGAAGGACTCATCCTATATAAGACATAGGTTGATTGTTTTGATAACGTCTGTTTCCAAGAAGGACACATCATGTAGTAGACTGTTGGTCGATCTGTTTGAATTTTTTTGTTTGGCAAGTTGTTTGATTTGACTCAGAGACATTGCTGACTTGTTCACCAGATTGATACATGACTTGATATGATGTGTGGACAATTGACTATGTGTGACGACAAACCCTAAAGGACTGACCTAGCACAGCCTCGGGGGCTCATCAATTGATGGCCTTGCCTACGTTGTACACGCAGAGACCTCATAGTTTGACTTGACTTGGACTGACAAGACTGACTACGCATAGAAGATGTGTGTGAAAGTGAATGCGACGAACCCTACTAGACTGACCTAGTGTGGCCTCGGGGGCTCATCGATTGATGGCCTTGCCTATGTTATACACACAGAGACCTCGTAGTTCGACACAACCAATGACCGTATGATATATACATGTGGATTGACTCATGACTTTATACAGGAAAACCTAAACGGACTGACCTAATGCCTCGGGGGCACATCGGCAGATGGCCTTGCCTACGTCCAGTCGCAGAGGCAACATAGTTCGACAAACGACAAAGACTGACAAGTGCGATTGACTCTGACTCTGTTTTTGGATTTTTGAAATGTTTTGATTTTTTTTGTCTTTTTTGAATTTTTCTGATGTTTTTGTGTTTTCTCAGGTTGTTTTGTGATGTTCGCGGATTTTCCATGGTTTTACATCTTCAACATAGCCAATGTAAGAACCAATATGACACACGTCAAGTGTTTGCCCCCAGTCGAGTATAAGACTAATTGATTATGAATAGGGTAAGATGGGGGATATGAAATTCGCTTGATGTCAATCATTCCAGGTTATGGGAAAGACTACCACTTATTATGAATGGTATATACAAATGATGGATAGGAAAGATAAGGGATATGTACAAGGATAGGTAGTATGTAGAGGGATAAGGATTATGTACAAGGAAATGGACTATGTACAGGGAAGTGGACTATGTACATGATAGGGACTATGTACAATGATAGATTAGAATAATAGTAGACAAAGGAGAAGAGTTGAGTACACATGGTGCCTGTTTGCCAGGTTTTCACCATGGTACCTATCCAAAGCGCCACCGAAGTGGTTTTCACTATTGGACGAATGATTTGTCTTTACTATTTTCCAGATTATCTAATTTTTTTGGTGTTACCAAGATGCTTGTTTGCCAGGTTTTCACCTTGATAACGATTTTTTTGTGATTTTTTAATTTTTTTGTATTTTTACTAATTAAGACAAAGGCTCCCAGAAGCTATGCGTAGAACTTCTTCAGATGCATACTATTGACTAGTGAGGACAATGGTTCCCCTTCAGGAGTAGAGAGTTGGTACGCTCCTGATCCAAAAGCTTTTGTGATAATATAAGGTCGTAACCAATTAGGTTCAAACTTTCCTGGTTTGTCTCTTTCTGCTTGATTCTTTGGGTTCTCCATTAAAACCAGGTCACCAATGTCAAAGTTTTTGTTCAATACCTTCCTATTATAGCTACGACGAAGGTGATTCTGATATGCTTGAAGATGGTCTAGTGCCTTCTGTCTTCACTCATCTAAAAATTCTAGCTCATGGAGTCTCGACATTCGGTACTCTTCATCATCAATGTGGCCTTTCAGGGATACCCTTAGGGAAGGAATCTCGACCTCAATAGGCAAAATGGCTTCAGACCTAAAGACAAGTGAATATGGGGTAGCACCAGTGGGAGTACGGATACTTGTACGATAAGCCCATAAGGCAGGGTTAAGCTGTAAATGCCAGTCACGACCAGCATCATTGACAGTCTTCTTGAGAATTCTAATGATGGTCTTGTTAGATGCCTCCGCTTGGCCATTACCTTATGGGTAGTATGGAGTGGAAAAGTGATGTTGGATATGAAATTCATCGCACAAGTGACGAACTTCTTGGTTCTTAAATGGGCGGCCATTATCAGTGATTATGGACTGAGGGACACCATATTGACAGATGATATAGTTCAGGATAAATCTAGAAATCTGTGTGCCGGTAATGTATGTCATAGGAATGGCTTCAATCCACTTCGTAAAGTACTGGTAGTGATAATGAACTTGTGTCCATTAGATGATGTGGTGTGGATCTTACCTATGAGGTCGAGTCCCCATTGGGCAAAGGGCCATGGTGACCTAATAGGATGGAGCCCCTGTGTTGGGGCATGTATCAAATCTCCATGAACTTGGCATTGGCGGCATTTTGTTACAAAGACATATGAGTCTTTTTCCATAGTAGGCCAATAATAACCCAGTCTCATAATCTTTTTGGCTAAGGTAGGACCGCTCGAATGGGAACCACATATACCCTCATGCACCCCACGCAAGGTTGCTTGTGCTTCAGTAGAATCAAGACATCTCAGTAGGGTATTATCTAAGGCGCGTCTATATAGGGTATCTCCGACGATGGTGTATTTGGCTGACTTGCAGAGGAATGTCCTACGTTGGTTATTAGATAGGCCAATGGGTATGACTTCGGCATGAAGGTAATCATAGATTTCTTTGTACCATGGGGAATTGGGACCAATGATGTCACACACCATTTCAGAATCTGGGATATCATAGGCTGGGACCAAAAGCTGTTCTACCAAGAACTCAAATTTAGGCACATTGTTAGGAATGTCAAGAAGTGATGCAATTGTAGCCATAGCGTCTGCTGCCCTATTTAAAACTTGAGGTATTTGATGAAATTTGACTTTGTCAAAGTACTATTTAAAGCTATCAGCCATGCGCTTGTATGGAGCAAGCTTCTCATCCTTAGTCTCATAATCATCATTTACCTGTCTGATTACTAATTGAGAATCGCCATAAACCTATAAAACCTTAATTTTCCACTTGACCGCCATGCGTAAACCTGTCACTAGAGCTTCATACTCTGCCATGTTGTTAGTGCATGGAAATGCAATCCTGAATGACTTAGGGATGGAATCTCCCTGTGGTGTGATAAACAATATCCCAACCCCTGAACCATGATTTGTATGTGAGCCATCAAAGTACAGTTTCCATGTTATGTTTGTGTCAAATGTGAATATGAACTCATCAGGAAAGTCTACAACTAATGGGTGATCTACTTGTATGGGTGCGTCAGCTAACTAATCAGCAATGACCTGTCCTTTAATAGCTTTTCTTTCTACATACTGGATATCATACTCACTAAGTATCATAACCCACTTGGCCAGTCATCCTGTTAATGTTGCCTTGCTGAGAAGATATTTCAAAGGATCTATTTTAGCAATCAACATTGTTTGATGGTTTAGCATGTAGTGTCTCAGTTTTTGGGTAGCAAATACCACTACCAGATAGGCCCGTTCAATGTTACTATAGTTGAGCTCATAACCAACCAAAGTCCAAGTGATATAATAGACTGCCCTTTCATGACCTTCATCGTCATTCTGTGCAAGCAAGGCTCTGAGTGATGAATGGGTTGTTGTAATATAAAGAATCAACGGTCTTCCTTCAACAGGTGGCATTAGGATAGGTGGTGTGAGTAAATATTCTTTAATCAGTTGAAAAGCTTCTTCACACCTAGTTGTCCATGCAAAGGGTACTCCTTTCTTAAGTAGATGTTGAAAAGGATGTGTCTTGTCTGCTAGCTGCACCATAAATCTTTTGATAGATTGCAACCTTCCCTGTAATGTCCTTAGTTGACTGAGATTGTTGGGTGGTGGCATGTCCATGATTGCTTTTACTTTAGCAGGATCCACTTCAATGCCTTGTCTAGAAATGATATAACCTAACAGCTTTTCTGACTTGACTCCAAACACACATTTCTTTGGATTGAGTCTCACATTATACTTCTCCAGCCTCTGAAATATCTTGTCTAAAACTTGTAGATGTTCTTCCCTTGTCTTGGATTTTACAATAAGGTCATTGACATAATCCTCCATACAAATGTGCACTAGATCATGAAAGATAGTAGTCATGGCACGTTGATAGGTTGCTCCAACATTTTTGAGTCCAAAGGGCATAACATTCCAGCAATACATTCCCCAAGGACAAGTGAAGGTTGTCTTATGTTGATCTTTAGTTGCAATTCTGATTTGGTTATATCCTGAGAATCCATCCATAAGGGACAACATCTCATATCCTGCTGTCATGTCAACTATCATGTCTATATTAGGCAAAGGGAAATCATCCTTAGGACAAGCTTTATTGATATCTCTAAAATCAGTGTAGATGCGGATGCCCCCAGTTGGTTTAGTGACTGGTACAAGATTGGAAATCCAATCCGCATAGTCGATAGATCTGATGAAACCAACGTCTAAGAGTTTCTTGAGTTCTGCCTTGACTAATAACGCAATTTGTGGATGCATTTTTCTCAACTTATGTTTTACTGGTTTGGCACCTGGTTGTAAGGGCAAGTGATGTAGAACAAGTTTAGGATCTAACCCAAGCATGTCAGCATATGACCAAGAAAAATTTATCTGTCTCTGTTCAAAGAAGTAGTGGAACTCTGATTTCTCTTGGGTTGTCAATGACGCTGCCAAATAAATCAATCAAGGATTCTCTTTTGTGCCTATGTTGACTTCTACTAATTCTTCAATGAGCATGGGTGACTTTTCCTGTGCAATGGGGAGAATGTTCAAACCTCCATCCTTAGGCGCCTCAGAGAGGTTTTCACCTTCGGATGTGTCCTTTCTTTTTACTTTTTCATTGTCTAGAGGTGCCTTTCGGTTTTCACCTAGAGACTCATCATTTTTATTTTGTTTATCCTTTTTCTCATTTTTGCGACTGGAGGGTTGAACAGATTCCCCAAAATATGCTTTATTGTCCAAGTCAATGGTAAAACCAGCTTTATGATCTCCATTAGGTATGCCTTCTTGTAATCCCAGGAACTCAGCAATTGCTTCGTCGTTCTCAAAAATGTCTAAGACGGGTGTATCTTGTTGATCCCAATCTATGAGTTGGGGATAAACTAAGGGCATGTCATCGTTGAAGTTATCAAAGTCTAATGGGGACAAGGTAAAGATTGAATTATTCATGTGGTTACAAAAGTCTTGTACCAAGTCTGTTTTGCTCTTGGGTTTGGATCAAGGTAGATGAATAGGTGGGCCTAACGCCAAGGTTTGACTATCAGAAACAGGTGGCTCAGGTCGCCAAGAGGTAGGATCAAGTGATTCTCAATAGTAATGTTTAAACCATTCCTCTTTTGTCATTTTCTTTGGTGGACAGGAATTTAAGGGATTTGGTGAGGAACTTAACATCAAGTCAAGTTCTCCAAATAACTTGTCAAGGTCCATGGAGGAAGTAGAGGATAGGGAGTCCCACTCATAATCGTTAGAATCGGGGGAGTCACGATGATATTGGTCTACTGGTTCGTAAGATGTCTTAATATCTCCTGAAGCACGTACTTCCTCAAGTAAGGGTAATGGAGTACTAGGAACGCCAATCTAAATCAGTTGAAACCCTAGCCCTACTCCTTTTGGCCAGTTAGAAACAAATATTGGTTCAATTCTGCCATCTTGGTTTAAACCTAAACCACTTTGTCCATCATATCCTTTGCTTTGCATGATTTTGAAACCCTTTCCATATAGACTTGTAGGAATATGAGCAAGTAAAAGGGGTTCCTGATTATCTTCCTTATACAGCCAGGAAGTGACATCTTCCGTATCTACAACCTCTTTGCTTAATTCACCCCATTTAGTAAAAGTTGTTGTGGGGGGAACATGTATAGTGATCATAGACTGTCCCCTACCTGTTATAGGTAAATCATATGACTTAGGAGGAACCAAATGGCTAACACAATAAGAAGTATTCATGTAATACTCTCCACAACCCTTGTCTTGGATCTCGACCCTAGGAGTGGTAGGAAGTGAGGGTGAAACAAATGTTCGAGTGAGTCTGGATGGGTCAACATAAGAAGATGGATTAGACAGTGAGGCCTCTTGGTTGACCGGCACTTGACATTGAGGGATCTCCTTTAGATTGGTGCAATACTAGAAAGGATCAGGATCACCATCTATAGTAAATTTGGTGCCATTGTAAGGGAATTTAAGACACTGATGATATGTGGAAGGGACTGCCTTCATGGCATGAATCCATGGTCTACCTAGTAGAAGGTTATAAGGGAGGGTGAGATCCAAGACCTGGAACTTTGTCTCCATTACCGCAGGACCAATTCTGATAGGAAGTGTTACCACCCCCTTTGATTTTAGTTCTTCATCATCATAAGCCCTAATGACAATGCTCTTAGTGGTGTCTACGCATGCTTCTGAGATACCTAATGCCTTAATTATTTTTAAAGTGCATAGATTTAACCCTCCTCCTCTGTCTACCAAAACTCGTCTAAATTTGGTGTCATCAACAAGGACTTCTAGATGTAAAGGGTCATTGTGGTTCATCTTTTCCGTGGCATAGTCTTGTTCAAAAAATGTGGCATGATGATTATTGGTCAAGTAGCCCACCATTTCCTGGAAATGATTGACATCGAGGTCATTAGGGACCGTGGTGTTCTGTAAAGCCTTATCAAGGATAGACCGATGCTCAGGGGAAATGCGCAACAATTCCAAGATTGAGATTTGGGCTGAGGTCTTCCCTAATTGGTCAAGTAGGTTATATTGTAACTTGGAAGGTTGGGGTGTTTGCTATGACGAAGGGCCTGGGATAGTAAACTTAGTACGACGAGTATTGACTGCACACTCAGGATTAGCATTGATAGTAATGGTATTGATGTTTTGATCAGCAGCGTGAAGGCAATGAATGATTTTTCCGCTATCATAATCATGTTTGACACTCGCATAATTGGCTAACATATTGGTCTTAGTACTCGAACTGGGGACAATTCCTTTCCCATGGTCATGTAGTGGTTCTGAAAAGACTTGATGATCAGTGTTGGATATCTTTTGTTTTTGTCCACTAACCTCAATAATTCTCTTGTCAACAAGATCCTGTATGATATTCTTCAGTTGTTGGCAGTTTTGTAGGTTATGTCCCCTAGTCCTGTGATAATCACAAAAGGCATTGTCATCCCACCAAGCTGGTTTAAAATGTCCTCGATCGTATTGTCTTGGTTCCTGCAGCTGTATGAGGTTGTGTTGTAACAGTTGTTTGAGCACCGACTCAATGGGTTCCCCTAAAGGAGTGAACTCACGTTTTTGAAATCTCCTTGGTTGTGGACGTTGAGTATTTGAGACCATGTTAGGAGGTTGATTGACAACATTAAGCGTGTTGGAAAAAGTATGAGGTCCTTGTAATGTGAGGAGGGGTCTTGCTTGTAGTGTTTTAGCATCAACCACCCCATCATTGGTGACATTTTTGTTGCGAGACTAGAATCTGTTTCTGTCAGTGGGGGTGTTTTGTACGATTGGGTTTCTATTGGATGTTGTCATTTTGATTTCACCCTTTTCAATGAGATCCTTCTCTATTATCACCCCTTTTACCACTAGTTCTAAAAAAGATATGCAACAATGTACCCTTAAGTTACTCCTAAGTTTTGGATGAAGGTTTTCTTGAAACATTGTAACCTTTTTTTTTCAGGTATTTCGACAGGACACCTACTAGAAATAGTTCTCCATCTCTGGAAGAAAGCAATGAATGTTTCACCTTCCTCTTGCGTTGTGTGGCACAAGGTTGCTATATTTATCTCATGGTCAATGTTGAAGGAGAATTGCTCCACAAATTTCTCAACTAATTCCCCCCAAGATCTAATGCCAGAATCTAGACCTGAAAACCACTCTAGTGCGATTCCTACAAGACTTCTTGGAAATAGTCTCATAAGATACGTGGGGTCATAAGCGACATCTATGCATATGGTAGAAAATTCCCTGATATGTTCTACTGGATTGCGTTTGCCATTGTACTTAGGAAGATTAGTATGACATATCCATGAGGGAAAGGTGTCATGTACAATGATCTATCGAAGGGAATGGGCATATGTCCTTTGTTGAAAATGATTTCTTAGTTTGACACGACATGTTATCCATTTGTGTTTTGCGTGCATTTGTGTTTGTAGGACGTCAACTTGGGTCAAAGATGTGCTAGGAGGATTATGCGGATCCATGTATGTATTCTGAAATCCAAAGTCTCGTGATGGGTTTTGATTGAATGTTGGCATCTGAGGTGGATTTGGATTCAGAATGTTGGTAAATGTATTTTGTTCTGCTATTTGCATAAATTGGTGTTGACCGGGGTTCTGTGTAAATGGATTCCGAGCACCACTCTGTGAAAATAGGTTTCTGATTCAGAATCGATGTGAATTGGTTTTGACTTGGAATCTGTGTGGACGGATTCTGACTACCAATCTATGAAAAAGGGTTCTGATTCAGAATTGAAATAAATTGGTTTTGACTTGGAATCTGCGTGGACGGATTTTGACTACCAATCTGTGAAAAAGGATTCTGATTCGGAATCGATGTAAATGGACTCTGACTGCTGGTCTGGAAGAGTGGATTTTTATTGCCATATTGGAAGGAGGGAATGCCCCCTATTTGTGTAATCCTTGGTATAGTACTAGTGATTTGAGCACTAGGTATGGCCATTGACTATGTCAAGGTACCCATGATACTAGCAATAGGTATGGTTGTTGATTGTGCACTTGTGACACCGACATGTGAGGTATGGGCTGAGGTTTTAGGTCTTTTAATCCCAATAAGAGGACCAGTGGGAGTGGATGATGATGCCCCTGTAGTGAAATTAAATCCTGATGTCGTGCTAGATGTACCAAATGGGGACGTATGGATTGTTGTACTCTGTGTAGATGTGTTGGACGACATAGTCATGCTGACCTGAGGTATAGTAGTACTAGCAGTTGTTGTGTTTGTCCCTTGTGTAGGTTGAGTTTGTAAGGTGCTAATGTCAAATCTTGGAGGTAAGGTAGCACCTTCTGCTAGCAATTAAAAATCGTTGACGATCATTTGCTAGGTACTCATCTACAAAAGAGGCAAACTCAGGGTCCTGTGCGGCAGCCTCTATGTCTTCTACTGCAATATGTCCTTGAGTGTTTCTAGTGGTAAATTTGTCTAATAAAGTCTTATGAGGTCTTGAAGAAAATGGATTGATGAACTCATTTGGGTTTGACATGTTTTCTCTCTCTCTTCTCTTAGACCTAGTTTCAACCATGTAAGATAAGCTCAATATGGGGGAAATGCAAGACTATATCTATGAACAGTATGACTCTAGTCTATGTTTTTGGGATTTTCTTATGAAAAATAAGGGATGTCCTAGGATGACACTAGTCTAGACTCTAAAGATGCAAAGTCTAAGCAAGACCCTAAAGTGATCAATTCTATAAACCCAAGATGAAGGGACCAACTGCCTAAAGTCAAACCAAGGTGTCAATTTAGTTAAGTCAAGGAACCAATGTAGGACAAGGATCAAAGACAAGTTTAGTTTCCTAACTAGACTGATGAGCTAGGATGACTCTCTGTAGGAAAAAGTATAAGATGATAGGACTAGGTTCAATGACAAATTTTGTTGACACTATGACCTTTCTAGAGTGTAGATGGTAAATCAATCCTAAAGTCTGTAAAGGTGAGCTTTCTAGAAGTCTAATGCAAAGGTGATATGTACCCTAAGATGAAGCTAAACTCTAACTGAAGACAACTATGGTAACGACTAAATGAACCTAAAGGATGCAAAATTGAGCAAATCATTTCAGGTTTCTGTTTCAAAGACTATTTGTGCGAAGACCACTGAAAATGGTATAACCGTGTTGACTGGACAGTGACTATGAATTTTTTGGTTTTCTGTTAATCAGACAGATGCATCGTTTAATTTTTAGTTGCGGCTCAAAATTAACAGTTGCGGTCTAAACTGACAGATGCGACTCAGAATATACCAGTTGCGACTCTAACTGACAGATGCAACTCAGAATATAACGCATGCAGTTTTCCAAAGCAAAAGCGAACTAAACTGACAGATGCGACTCAATTTTAACAGATGCGACTGACAATGACAAATGCGACTCTAAAATTAACAGATGCGACTGAAAATGACAGATGTGACTCTAAATTTAACAGATGCGACTCTAAAAATTAGATGCGAGTTTCTGGTGAACAGTTGCGACTCTCTGTGAATTTTCAGTGACATGAAATTTAAACTGATTCTGTTTTCTGTGATCAAATTCTGACAATCAAAAATAATTGTAAGACAAAGTGTTTTTAGTTTTAATTTTGGACTCAAAGAACTTTTAAAGTGATAACAGACAAGCACATCCTAATAGGCCAAAGGCCTAGGGTTTGTATACTTGGTATAGCCCACCTATTATACCCTGGATTAGTGATGAACACCTTTCCTTCTCGAGAGCAGATAGCTTAGGAATTTGGTGGCATTGGCTCCCCTCCACGGCTCATTAACATCTTTCGAGCACACCAATTCTGAATTCTTTAGGCAATGACCTCCCAAGAACTGCTATCTCTACTCAAGGGGATCAGTAGTGAATGGTACCCTGGCAATGGCCACATGGTAGGATTCAGGTAGTGATCCATGAGTCCCCTTTCGGATCCTTTCGGAACCACACTCGTGCTTGGGGTTTCCCCAAGAACCCACTTTTATATACCGGTTGGAAGTCCCTCGGGTTCAGGGTGCTACCAGTCTGAGTCGCCCTGGGGTGAGTACTTTTTCCCACCGAACAAACCTAAGTTCTAGAGTTGGTAACCATTTCTCTTACACCCGTGATCGCACGATGTGCTAAGGGAAGAGGATACTCGATATACCAAGTCGTAAGGGTAACTGCATTCTTGTGCTTTCACACCAAACACAGAAACACTTGTTAATTTTAACCAAAATGAAAGATTTTCTACGCTACCAAACAATCTATTTCAAAATTTAACTAGGGTCTTCGACAAGCGTCCTACAGAAGATCTCATTAGTAATTTTCAATATTGTCTTCGTCAATCATCCGGAAAAAGCTTGTTAACTCCAAATGGCCACACGCTGAAAAATCAAATATTAGTAACACGAAAATCAATTAAAAATTCCAAATTGCCAAAAGCAGAAATAAAATTTTACCAGTCAATTGCGTCGCTTCATTACCAGTCAAATGCGTCGTTTCTTTTTCAGTTGCGGCTTGGGAAATCAATTGCGGTTTAGAAATTTTCAGATGCATCATTTCTTTGTCAGATGCGGTTTAGAAAGTCAATTACAGTTCAGGAATGGTCAGATGCATCGTTCCGTATGAAAAATTTGCAAAAACCAAAATTAAAAGATCTACGGATTTGCGAAGATGGTGTCTTCATGTTGGGTTCACCAAATGTAATGCCAAATAAAAGCTTTGCACAATAGACAACAAGGAAGATGATTAGAAGCACAAATGCATACAATACTAAAATATAAAATATAAATTCATTCGTTAAGCAACAAAGAACATGGGAAAGTAAGAACGCAAAAAAAACTAGAACAATCTCACCAATTTTCAAACGTATTTCCATGATTCATCTCGATTGCCCTTCTCCATTTTGCTTGTGTAGTATAATTGCCCTCATATTTTCAAGTTCGTGCAAGTATAGCCTAAAATAGTGATTAGCAAAATATCGAAGATTCAAGACAAAGTGCTTTCAAAAGTTATAAAATTTGCGAGAGAGATTGGAATGAAGAATGACAAATCAATTTATAGAAAATTGATTATTCGAACGACAGGTCAAGATTGAAAGATCAACGGATGGTTGAGATTGACTGATTAGACATGCATTCTGATAACTGTCAGTAGTGACATGAGTGATACAAATCAGAAATAGAATTAAAGATTAAATAAATGATTTAATCTTCAGTTCGACATTCAAAAACATAAAAAATATCTTTGCATAACAAAGATGAAGATTGATTATAACGACTCTCTGTTCGAATGCACACACAACATTTAATTAATTAAATAAGAATATTTAATTAATATACATGTGCACGCAAATGAGTTAGAACTGAACGATTGCATGATTTAACGAAGAGATTACTCAAGACAGCCACTCAGACATTAAATCAAAGGTTAACTGAACGATTAAAATAGATGTCAAGTCGAGTAAAAGTGAATACTTAGATATCTCACATAATTATCTAAAATATAGAGGAATGCGTTAAAATAGAATTAATGAATTAAATAATTCATTTAATTCAAGACTCGATATTTGAAGAATAATTAAATAAATAAGATTTATTTAATTAAATGATGAAGGGATTTAAATGAATAATTAAATAAAGAATATATTTAATTATAGTTGAAATATGATAAAAAGTAAATTAAATAAGAATTTATTTAATTTGACAAGAAGGATAAGGTTAATTAGTAACATAATTAAATAAAAAGCGTTTATTTAATTAATCAGATAGACTAAAGAAAATGTGAATTAATTAAATAATTAATATTATTTAATTAATAGAAGAATTAATGTTAAGATGAATTAATTAAATAATCGACATTATTTAATCATGACCGTGAAGAATAGAAGTAATGAAGAGTATGGAAGTCACATGCCTAAACCAAATTTCGGTGTCTACATATATTACAATATATTTAATGTGACACCCCTCCAATTTGTTATGTTTTCTTGATAGCTCATATACTTTGTTACACTATGTTTTATGTTGTGGTTATTCTATCACTGACAGTGAAGCGATGATAGACTTTATTGATGTGATGACATATTATATGCATGATGATTTTGTTAATATGTTTTATGTTTGCATAGATGCTTAGTTGTGATGACATTGTTATATTTGCTTATGGTAGTTTAATTGATATATTATCTTATCAGTTGATGTGACATTGTATTGGTGGAGAGAATGGTATTGCATCACTCATTTGCAAGTGCCCTGTGATTTCTGCGATTTTCTCTTCACAGTGTGTATGAATTACTATCTGTATACATGTGCGACATTTACTTGTTTGCAGGATTGAGGTATAGGACATTAGTTTCACCTGGTTTCACAGGTCTGAGCATGTCCACTTCTCAACAGTAATATTGGGAGATAGTAACGAGTTACCTAGTCATAACTTTACCCTCGTACAGTGTGTTGTCAGTCTGAGATTGGTCTTAGTTTTATCATTGTTGTTTAAGTATTTTATTATTGTACAAATTTAATTTGGTAGATTAAATGTGTATTTAATTTAAATATTTAATTAAATGAATTATTGTTGTGAGGGCTTTAGAATAAATTAATTAATTAATTAATTTAATTTGGTTATGTTGTTGAGTAAATTTTATTATTAAAATAAACGGTAATTAAATAAATAAGAATATTTAAATTGGTTGCAATTAGTAAATTATTTTATTATATTTAAATGCATGTAAATGGAAAATATCTAAATTGTTGAGGTAAAAAATATTTTAGATATTTTGTTTAAGATAAGTGGGAGTTAGAAATTTGTTATCTAGTTGTTGAAAATTCATTCATGGGGGAGATTTTTTTGGGAAAAGTAAAAAAAGTTTCACGGGAAAAGTTTTGGATGGGTTGTGAAAAATTGGTGAGAAAATTGTGGATCTCTCTTAGGAAATTGTTTTAGAATTATTTTTGGTTGGTTCTTCTGGAAGAAGGTAATTGCATTGAAGAAAGTTTTGGCTATATTGAGAATTGAAATTACAGAGAAACTCGGCAACATTTTCTTGAAGCAACATTTTTCTGTAACAGGTTCTTTATTGTTTTTGTGAAATTTAAAATTGAAAAGTTATTTTATTACTATAATGCAAATTGAAAATATTTAGGAAAAGATTTTTTATTATTGTAGAAGCTTTTATTTATTTTTAAATATTGTCGTAAAAATTGAACCTCTATAGAAGAACATATTTAGATCCTCTATCTAAATTGAGTATTTAAAATAGATTTATACAGGAAGAAATTATAGTGAATTATTGAACCTCTGTTGAATTTAAATCAAAACTTAGAAACATCTTCCTGTGAAAACATAATTTATTCTTCTATAGAAAATGGTAAATTACCGTTAAAGATTTTGATCCTTGTAGGCAATGATTTTTAACACAAATAAAAGTATTTAAGGAATTAGAAAACCTCTGTAGGATTGAAATTGAAATCTTCTAATAAATTTGGGAAAATTAAAATAATTGGAAACCTCTGTTAATTTGAAAATCAAAATAGTAGAGAGAGTACGTCACTAAATTAATCAAGATTGAAATTGAAATCTTCTGATAAATTTGAGAAAATTGAAATAATTGGAAACCTCTGTTAATTTAAAAATTAAAACAGCAGAGAGAGTACGTCACTAAATTAATCATAACTCAAAATGTACAAACTGGGTAGGGCTGAATTTTTTATATGTTCTAAACGACTTGATTATAAACCTTCAATAAAAATTTCAGAGAAACTCAGATCCAAAAATAAAAGTTATAAAAGTCACAACATACTTGTTTTATGTTTAAGATTGTTTGAAAATTGTAAATTTATATTTATATATTTATTTATTTGTTTAAAAATATATATTAAAAAAAATTGGATATAAATTTAGAATATTTATATGTATTTTTAAATAGATTCATACACATGCACAATTAAATATTTTAAAATGAACATTGAAAAAAAAAATTAAATTATGTAATTAAAAAATATATATATTTATTTATATTTATTTAAAAATGATATTTATTTAAATAAATATTATATTGTTAATTAATGTATGCAATGCACAAATAGGTGTTTTATAATAAATTAATTTTATTAGAAAGATTGAATATTTAATTAAAGAAATTGAGTTAAGTATTAAGAGCAGTTAAGATTTAGAAGTGGAATATTTAATTGTTTCGTTGTTTGTTTATTAAATTGAAATAGTGTTTTGGATGTTGTATTTTAATATGCAAGAATTGATTGTAACGGATTTAGAAAATCCGAAAGATAGTATTTGTTATTTTCTTAAATTATATTTGAAAAGCACGTGTTTTTGTAATTATGTAATAGGGGGAAGTATTTGTCATTATGTGAATCTAAGTCTTCGAGAGTTGTAATTGTGAAAGGGTTGTGGTAACTTTAGTTCACCCTTTTGAGATTTCTTAGGTAGTGCACATATTGGGTTTCAGTATTGGGCATCCATAGGTATGTGTTACCTTTTGAGGTGTATTAGTTATTGTTGTTGTTTTGTTCTTAGTGCACTGTCTACCCTTGGCATGTAGTTTGAGCTATGTGTTGTCGATAGGGAAGTGGATTTCAGCGAGGCCCAGGACACAAATTGGTCCTAGGACAACTCATGTGGGAGTCAGTATAATCAAGTGGGAATTAAATAATTTATTAGCTTAACACATAGAACAAGATATTTAGCCTCGTTCATTGGTTCAAGGGCTTGTATGAGACTTGAGATGAGTCGGGAAGACCTGGAATGGCAAGATTGTTATCTTGTCTTCTCGAAAGATAACCAATTCCATATTGGTGTGCATGTGGGGTCAGAATCGTAAGAGGTTACCAGGATAAACCTAGAGGGGGCTGAGACCTAGGAAGATCTCCTTTGGATAACCAATGCAACATTTGTGATGACACTCCTCCTATGTCAATAGTCAGTTTACTATATTGTGTTGGTAATTGATTTTGTGATTCTGGAAGCAATGTAACCCTAGTTCTTGTTTATCTATTCTATGAGTATTTTTGTATATTGCATGTTTCTAGAGGTAATAAGTTGTCTTGGTTTCCTGTTACTATATCCTAGCACAGGGGTTGGGCCTACGGGTACCAGATGGTTGGGTGTCATGCATCTTACACTTTTGAGTTTCTCTTCCTGTTCGTGATGGTGGGATCTTCTTGTTCGAGGAGCTCGTATGGTTCTCTGAAGTTGTTCTTCTACTTCTTCATTGTAACTATGGACCTATATGTATAATTGTAATACCTCATTTGTATTGAGGTGAACCTTTGTGATGTAATTGTAATAATATTTATGATCTATTCATTATTGGATTTAATGGTGTTGTATATGTGGAAATATGTTCAATACATTTCTATGTGTTAGTTTTATCTTGTAATGGTTTAATACTTTGTTGTAAGTTGTATTTTGAATTTAAAATTCATATGCTATGGTTGGTTAAATTTTATAAGTAATGGTGTTTACATGTAGACGCGCTGCGTAGCCTAGAGGATGTATGTGGTTAGAGTAGGATACTTTACTCATCTTGTTTTAAATTTAAGAAAAAAATTAGTTGTGCTTCTGCAGTATTGCATCATCCTCTAGGTTGTTGGACGGGGTTTTACATTTAATATTATATAATAATATAATATTATAATATATTTAATAGTATATATTGTATAAAAACCTAATTTATTTAAATTTGATTTGATTTCAATTCTTTTTTTAGCAGACATAATGGATGCCATAATTTTCTAATCCCCTTGTCCAAACCTTATTTTCTGGTTGCAGCTCACCAAATGGGAGAATTGAAAGGTCAAAACTAGTGAGGAAAAGTTTGGAATTTTAAAAACATACTCTAAAACCCTCGTCGAAACCTTATTCTGTATTGATTTGCATTTTACATTTATATTGGGAGTTGTTTCTTTGGTCTCCTTCCCATTACGGTGCTATATAATGTTGAGTGGTTGCAGCACAGGTGGGAGTCGATGCCAAGTAGAGACTGTTTGGTTTTAGAAGGTGATCCAGAGAAAGTTGTTACTGATCCAAGGGCTACCGCTGATGAGTCAGAGGATTTGGTAGTGACTGTAGGAAAAAGGGAGGTATGCTATATGTAATTTGTTTCTTTACTTTCTTTCTTGTACCTGTTGCTGAAATCTGTGAAATTTGTTAATATTTTTAACCTTTTGCTCCTAATTCCTATATTAGCGCATATTTATCATTGAAATTGGTTTGTTGATATTGTTCTTCTTCTACCCATTGAAGAAATTTTTGGATTTCATGTTTACATTAGTTTTCTCCCCTATTTCTAGTTTTAGAGGCATGCCTTATAATGAATTTGGTTGGTTGCATTTTTCTTTCCTCTGCCTATCATTGAAATCTTTGCAGTTAGTTCAATTTTTTTAATTTCTTGCTTCCTGTGCTAGTTGTTTAAGATATGCACATCTTTGAAATTGTTTTGTTAGTTACATGTTTTTCTTCTATCCATTGTGAAATCTATTTCTTGAAATTGGTAAGTTGGATGCATCTTTCTTCCACTCATTATTAATGAAATCTATGTAATGAATTATTTTGAGTTTTTGTTCATATTGCTAATATATTAAAGCCTTCAAAAGTGGCATTTTTGACAAGTTTTTTGATCCATTCTCCATGCATATGGAAAATATTTTGACAATTTTTCTGTCATCTCTAAAAAACATAACTTTGTTGGTTGCATTTTTTTTAGGCAAACAATCAGTGGAGATACCATTCAACTTAACTGCATACTGGAATATATTACCCATTATTGGTAAAAAAAAATTGGTGTTTGATTCTATTCAATGTTGGGTATTTGCAAGGGCAACCAACCTTATCTACACAGGGTAAAGGAACCTGAATGTTGAAACCTCATATGTGCTCATTATTAGGATCTGATTGTAATTTTCATTTAAAAGAAACATACTCTATTATTTGAACTGTCAACTAATATTTTTCCCACTTGCAAGAATGAAGTATATGTGGTGAATATTCATGATTTTTTTGCATGAATGTTACTTCACCTTTTTGGGCATTTTCTTTTGTCTTATGGCTACTTGATGGTTTGAGATTAGTTCACTCTCAAGGATGCATGTTACTAATTGATACATTATGTCATTTGGTGTCATTTAGTCTCAAATGTTTCCTTTTTCATTGAGCTTAAATTGTTGTTTATTCTTTCTTTTATGTCCCAAAGTTTTGCTTATTTTTGTGAAGAGTCTCATCTATAAATTTCAATAATCTTATTTTGCATGCAATTTTGATTGTCTTTTTAAAGTTTGTGAGATGGTTTTTGGAGCTATCTGCATAAATTTTTTCTTTTTCAAAGTTTTGAGCCCCGATAATGGATTCATTATGAGGTCAGAAGCCATTGTTGTATCCAAAAGTATGAGTGCCCCTATCCTATGAATGTTTATGGTGTTAAAGTTGAAGTAGTTTTTTAAATTTTGGAGGAGAATTTGATAATTTATTATTTGAACTGTCACCTTTCTTTTGTGACTACAAATCTACATGTATGAAGGGTCCATTTTTTGATGATTTGTTTGGTTGTAAGGCATGTTGAAATGTGGAAAAGAAAAGTAATGGCAGTGAAGAAGCTATCATTAGCCCATTCTCAGCTTAGCCATGCATTAACTTCAATTCAAAATTGAAGTGAAGCTCATCTCAAATGTTCAGTTTTTTCTCAAGGCTATGAATATATGGAAAACAAAAGCCTTGATTTGTAAAGATTTGTAAAGTATAACTGTTGTAAACATTTTTGAGTTTCATTTGATTTTTGAGTTTCAAATCCAAATGAACTTTGAATAAAATAATTTCATTGATATGTTTTGACTTATTAGTGAGGATGTAACCATTGAGTTTTTGATTTGTCAATGAGGCTTAATGAAGTAAATTTTCAGACTGATAAATATTGTGTTGTGGCTCCTCTTAATTTGTGATCTATTTGAAATCAATCATATTTTTTCAAGAATTTTAGTCTTTATTTCATGGTGTTTCTCTCAAAATTTGAATATCTATGATATTTAAAATTTATACGCATAAATTTGTGAGGATTAATTTAGATTTGATTTGGAACTTGAATTAATGATTCACCCAAATAAATGACTAAACCATGACCAAATAAATGACTATCATGACTAAAATAAATGATTACAATGATTAAATAAATTACTACCATGACTAAAATAAATGACTACCATGACTAAATAAATGACTAAATTAATGACTAAATATATGACTAAAATAATGACTAAATAAATGACTACCATGACTAAATAAATGACCAGCTAACAACAATCAATGACTAAATTAATGACTAAATATATGATTAATTTAATGACTAAATATATGGCTAAATAAATCACTGCCATGACTAAATAAATGACTAAATCAATGATCAAATCAATGACTAAATAAATGACTAAAATAGTTTAGTCATAAATTTGGTCGTGTTATAAATGACAGGCAATAAACTACTAATGATCACGTGACCAAAATTAGTCATTTATATCCAATTTTTAGTAGTTTATTTAATCATATAT